>CM042561.1:15699445-16154445 GCA_023630585.1 Cranoglanis bouderius
GGAGATGGCCATAGCAAAACATTCATTTTGTGTTTCTTTAGGAATGTCTGTGCTGATTTGGTAGTAGGTTTGACTCATTATCTTGTTTAAAGCTTTATCTTATGGCCAAGTCTGAACCTGCTGCCAGAGGCAATCAGGTTTTGGGCAGAAATCTCCTGTTACTTAGCAGAATTTATGGTTCCATTACTCTTCATACGAACCCCTGAACCACCAGCCACTAAACAGCCCAATGCATCTATCATTAGTGTTACTTGTTTACCGTTCCATTTTGTCAACAAACTTGCTGAAGATGTGCAAGGCCAAAAAATGTGATTTTTTAAAATTTTTTTATAAAATGTGATTCATTTATAGCTTATAATAGGATTAGCAGTAGCTAATGGCTAGCTAGTAATGCAGCTGAAAGTTAGCTATCAAAGCTACACTTTACAAGGTTTTGATATGTGGTTTAGTTTTTTAAACATTTACCTTGTGCTGAATACACCACATGGCAAAAAGTTTCTGGACACCTGACCATCACACCCACACGTGTGTCTTCCCCAAACTGTTGAAGTTGGATACACACAGTTGTTTAGAATGTCTTTGTGTTGTAGCATTGCAGTTTCTCTTCACTGGAACTGAGGGATCCAAACCTGTTACAGCATGACAATGCCTCTGTGCACAAAGTGAGGTCAGTGAAGTCATGGTTTGTCAAGTTTGGCGAGGAAGAACTCGAGTGGCCTTCACAGAGTCCTGACCTCAACCCCACTGAACACCTTTGGGATGAACTGGAACACTGACTGCACTCCAGGCCTCATCGCCTAACATCAGTGCCTGACCTCACTAATGCTCTTGTGGCTGAATGAGCAAATCTCCACAGCCATGCTCCAAAATCTAGTGGAAAGCTTTCCCAGGCTAATGGGGGAACAGAATCTGAAATGGAATGTTCAACAAGCACATATGTGATTGGTCAGGTGTCCGCATACTTTGGCCATGTAGTATACCTTGTACTAAATACAATATATTGCTATTTTAGCTATGTACCCTATCGTTTTTGTACACAGCTAGCTAAGCTAGCTAATATTAAGCAGGCTAATGTGTTGGAAGAGCTGGTTTGAGATGAAGCTAATTGATACTATGTGTAATGTTTGCTCATTAAAAAAGCATTTGCCTAAAAAAAAGGTGTCTGTTCACTTCCAGTCTTTGCATAGCTTTGCTGACTGTGGTTAATTTTCATTATAATGAATACTTCAGATATTGCAGGTGAGAAAACCGACACCTGTATTATAATGGGAAGGGTACGTTCAACTGTTGTCTGTTACCTTGTTAAAATAAAGCTCTGACAAAAAGAATATTTTATAGTTACCACTACAGTTGTCAAATTGTAGTGCTTCTGCAATAGCCCTTAAATGTATATTGAAACCCAGCCGATTTATCGTCAGCCTGTCTACCTGTGCATGTTTATTATTAGGGTCTGTCTTGGTTGGTTTTGGAAAGGAAGCTGTGACATTTGAACTAGATTTACCACCCTGAAAGGTCATAGACTCATTTTGACTGTTGTTTTAATGACAGCTTGTTAGGGAATATGTGCACACATTTACTACATTTAATTCAGAGAGGCAGAGTGGGTTGTGCCCAAAAGTAATGCTTGTACACGGGCCAGTTATGTTGATCTTCTCTTGGAATGCTCTTCCTATGCTTGTGCGATATCAGCACATGAACTCCCCCCTTCTCCCGACCGACACAAACACACACACACACACATATATAACTAGACCCCTCCTCCTGTCTGTATGGCAAGACACTAAACACCACTCTCCACTCTGCTTCAGTTTAGCTAGTCACACGGTTTTCTCTGGCTGCATGGTTTTTGTGTACATAAAGGTTTTAGTTTCAGTCAGGCTCAGGGCGGTCACTGTAGCTGAATTTGAATCCCTCTTTTGCATGGAGTGGTTTCTAGGAGTCTGTCATCATTTGCTGTGAGGTAGGTGGAAAACCTGAATAACATGTATTACCTCAAATGCATAGAGGAAATCATTTGTTTGTTTACAGTGGAGTGAAATAAGAAGGCTAAATGGGATTTGTCGTGTCAATATGTTTCTGGTGCAGTTTGGGTGTAAGTTTGTGACTGTAATTCCCTTTTTTTTTGTATGGAATTATAACCTTCAGAAATTAGCAAGTAAACTGTGACATTCAACCAATCTGTGATTCCTGAGGAAATTTGTGCTGGGGGTATAGCTGCCCCTCTTTCTCTGCATATTGTTGCTGTTAAGTGGATTTGTGTCATTTCCTGTCCAGCCAGGCGGGAGCCAAAAAAAGAACCTCCACTAGCCACACTTTTCCTTTGTTCTTTTTTTTCACCAGAAATGTAAGATGAGGAGACAAAGAGGACGGACATCTCTTCCTTCTCTGGACTGAACTCAACAGATTTTGCGCCTGACAAGGCTCAGAGAGAGAGTGGAGGTCTGAGGACACGTCTACAATCTAGAGCGAGTACAGTTCACTGGACCATGGCGGAGCAGAAGGCACTGGCTTCGCCGGGTAGCTTGACCTGGTCGCGGGTGTGCAAAGAGTGTGGGCAGTGCCATGAGAGCCAAGAGAGTCATGTTTATGAGTACCAGGATGAGGTGGATGATGAGTTGGTGTGTCACATATGTCTACAGCCACTGCTCCAACCTGTGGACACGCCGTGTGGACACACATACTGTCTGCAGTGCCTGAGCAGCTTCTTGCGTGAACAGGACTTCTGCCCCGTGGACCGGCAGCGAGTGGCACTGCAACAGTGTCGGTCTGCCAGCCTGCTGGTGCGCAACCTGCTCGATAAGCTCACCGTGCTGTGCCCTTTCCACAACGAGTGCCAGCAGAGCATGCAGCGCTGTGAGCTACAGCCTCATTTGCACAACAGGTCAGTATATGAGGCAGTGTATACACCGTGCACCATATTATAAAAATATCTGTGTAATTATATGAACATGATAATCAACTTTACAACAGTGGTTAACAGTTATTTAATGATCATTTTAGCTTTACCACGTGTGTGTAATTTGTTATTTGCATACATACTTAATATTTTTCCAAACGTAACGGTTTTATGCATGCAAATTTTGTGGCAGAAGTATTGAACTACGTTAAAAGATCTGCAAACAAAATATTGCCACACAATTACCACTACCAATTACACCTGGATATCAGTGAACCATGCTTGTGTTTGAAGTATCTTCACATTAACAAGGATTATTTCCTCCATTTCAGTTGTTCCTCTACGCACTAAGCCCTGCCTCTGCCAGCATACTTGAAATCTGACTCCACAAGCCCAATGTCCAGTTGAAGGTGGACATTACACTTTAAAAGAAATTTGAATATTTTTGTTAAAGTGTAACTAGCTACTATTTTTCGTTCATGCAAGCAATCAGTTGTGGCCATACAGGTCGTCCCCCTATTCATTTGGGTAGCATTTTAAAGTCAAAGCTCCTGTAACTAGCCATGACAGCTGGTTAGACAGCTGATATGCATATAGCTGATAGTCCATATCACAGATCATTCATTCATTCATCTTCAGTAAGCACTTTATCCTAGTCAGGGTTTGTGGTGGATCCGGAGGTTTCCAGGAACAGTAGGCACAAGGCTTTTGCTGTCAGTCATTAGATAAAATGTTCTTGTGTAAGCTGTTTAACTTGACACTACCTAAAGTGCTATCTAAACAAGATGGATTGAAGACACCTGTGTGACCACAAAAAATTGTTGCTTCTGTATGTGCTTCCACAAACGACATCATAAAACAGAAGCCGATCATATTTAACAGTGTAATGTTTTTAGGCAGTTCTAGAATAGTGATATCTGCTGCTAAGCATACGGTCTCGATTGATCCACTATTTTGGATGACATACAGTATATTGGCCATTGGGTGGGCATGGCTAAGGCTCAAAGGACTTTGCTTTATATTGTTGAAATGTTAAAAGTTTATGTCTATCCATTTATTCAAATTCCATCCACCTGTGAAAAAAATGTGCCGAAGGTTAAAAGCAAGAAATTCCTTCGTCTTCAGACTTTGTCCTGGCCAGGGTTGCGGTCGATCTGAAGCCTATCCCAGCAACACTTGGTGTGAAGGGTGACTTGTGCACCCACACCAGGGAAAAGTTATAGTCACCGACCCACAAACCAGCATGTTTTTGGTAGGTGGGTAGAACTTGGCAAAGCAGGAGGAAACCCACACAGACATTGGGAGAACATGCAAAACTCCACAGGCAGTAACCTGGGCTCAGGCCACCCTAAAATGCATCATCAGAATTTGTTTAAAATTATGAACGGAGAAAGAATAGTAAAACTTCCACCACATGTTTTTGAAGTGCTGCTAATGCTACGTCATAGTGCAACTGAACACAATCTGAGGAAAGCACAAACTGCCCGCATACATGAGCTCACAGATGCCCAAGACTGGTTAGTGTTGCTCTGCTTGACAGGGGAGACGGTAATGCTATCCATCCCACACATAGAGCAGGTCCAATTTTGTTCTTTTGGACTCTCACCCAGGGATGGCTGTGGCATTGATCGTAGGTGGTTCACTTTTGTTCACCATCTTTTTGCTTTTGGTTCTGAAATGGGCATTAAAAGAAGCAATACAGATGTGATAACCTCACAGAAAGTCTTAAGATATTGCTGTGTTTGGAAATGGTACTCAGCTTTCGGAATAAGTGCTTATTTTCCTGGTCAACATTTTAGTTAAACACTAACGTCTTATTTCTTTGGTCAGATATATGGTTAAAAGTGGGCAGTTCTACCACCTACTAGGGCAGAAGTGGACCAGATTGCTAATCAATTATTACTCTGTCTAGAAGCAGGGTGAAAACTGGTTGTTCTGTATTACTACATGCAGTATATTAACACAATGGTTAACATTTGTAGTATTTCCCCTTGAAAAAAAAGAAAAAGAGGAAAATCATGCTCAGGCATCTCTGGAATGTAGCTTATCTCAGTATGGTGGGTGCAGAGATTTGACTAAGCTTGACTGGAAACTGAATACAAAATATAACGAGATAAATGTGAGAGATTGGATTTTACGTTAATTATGTGGCCTCTCAAATCATGTAATTAATTGGGAGACACATAATCAACCACAAGAAAATATCTGTTTGTTTTAGGCTAGACATGGGCTTTATTTGTTGCAGCCATTCAAAAAAAATCTCCTTATATCAAACATATGCACTAAACAAGGCATTTCCTCTTTTTGTGAGATCATGTGCACTTTATTTGGAATATACATCTGTATAAAGTGGACATTTTCTTGGGCCCCAGCATTGGCTTGCCCTCCTACTTATCATCTGATCCGTCATTTGTGATGTAATGTTAAGGTCTAAAGGTTGTTTGGAGGGTAATTTATGTGGGCCGGAGAGGCTCAGTGTAAACACACAGCGAGCAGGGAGTGTTCAGGAAGGGAGAGGAGGAGGAGGACATTTACTCTGTCAGACCTGATCCTGATCTAGTCTGACCTGTCAACTCTGTCTGCCTGCAGCAGAGTAGAATAGCCATTCTTTTTCCTATTCCTTTCACTCTCACTATATGCCAGATAAGCCCAAGTCTTCCTCTTAATTCAACCACAAGAGAAACAAAGCTTGTAAAGACAAACACTGACATGTGCTTGCAAGGCAGCATGTAGCACATGTAGCACTGAAAGAAATTAATGGGTATTAACTTCACCACTACTTTTTAGACATTCAGGATTAATGTTGGCTATTTTTAGTTACTGCTACTGCCATTCCATAATGAATGTTTTGTAGGTTAATTACCAACATACCACTGAGTAATGAACCATGCTTGTTAATGAAGCATGCTTGATTTTGTTTTCCTCCAATTCCACTGTCTGGATTTCTGTGCTCTGCATTCTGTCTTTCTGTCCCTCTTATCTTTTTTCTCATTTTGTTGGTTCTCCTTCACTTCCTCCTTTCCAGATGCCCTGCATTCAGGCGGCTCAGGGAAGAGTCTGAGAAGAGGAAGAGACCCCCCTGGAATGAGTTGAAGGGAAGCAAGACAGAGGAAGAATCTGATACCAAATCCAACCCAGCACCCACACGTACAACTAATCCTCGTGGACCCCCGGAGCCTGGCATGGTCAATCCTGCCTTTGAGGAGGCAGAGGATGGTAAAGCCATTCTGTTATTCTTTCCCAAACCAAAACCCTGATATGTGTAACAGGTCTTTCACATGTTAAACAGAATCTTGGAATTGATTAGGAATCCTGGATGAATGGTTATGTATAATTTAACACAAACCTTGTTACCAATTTTCAGTTGTCATAGCTTTGAATGATGTTTGTATTTGTAATTACAGAAAATAGTGTGAGTGGATATCAGTGATATTGTTAGGAATAAATGTGTTTAAGTAACACCTTGTCAGTTTGTGGCAGTTAAGAGAAGAAAGTGTGAAGGGCCTACAGAAGCCAGTGAAAAGTGGAGGAAATGGATTTGCAGCTGTGTTGACTCTTGGTTAGAAAACAGTTGGTGTCTTTAATGAAGCAATCCCTTGTGTGGTTTGGGATTACTGGGAAATCTCAGTGATATCATACTGCTGAAGCAGTCATCACATTAACACTGTCTGCTGTCTGAGAACATGTCTATACCATGTCATTCATTGTATCATTTGTCTCTGCTAGGAGTCATGAATACACAAAAACATAAAATAGAATCACCTGGCAACTAAATTATTATTTTTGACGTAACATTGTCACCCGTCTATTCTGAAAGTGAGTCATTCTTCTGACTGATGATTATACAAACTGAAAACGTTATTCATAATAACCAAAATATCCTCAGGTGTCATCCAGCCAAACAGCTGAGTGATAAATTCAATTTGGACATTAGATTTTTGAGTAAGTGCGTCAAGGTGTTCTATTTGAAAGTGTAAAAATGGTTATAATATTTTATGTCCTCTCTCCTAGGAGCTCCCCTCAGGTCCAGTCTTGTTGCAGAAGCAAACATTGTGGAGCTGTTTCGTGAGGAACCAGGAGACGATTTGGGTTTGCGCATAGTTGGAGGGAAGGACACACCCTTGGGGAATATTGTCATTCAGGAGATTGTGCGTGACTCGGTGGCTTCCCGTGATGCCAAACTCGCCCCAGGGGATCACATTCTAGAGGTGAGATGCATTAGATCTCATTGCATGTCCGTTTAGAAGAGATCAGGTTTAACTCCCTGCAGGATTTCTCTGCGCCATAACAATATCAATTCTTTTCTTCCTTACCTGTTGTCAGAGTTCACACCCAATGTACACAGTGAGCTTGCATTCCAGCCAGGTGTTCGGATAAAGGACATTTGACAGTATTTCCTGAATGTTGTGAAATTTTCTGTAGTTGGCAGTGAATTTGCCATGCAAGTAGTGGTCTCAATTAATTTATTAACACAGCCATCCTAATGTATAGCAGTAGCTCACAAGAGAATGAACTTACAAAGTTACATAACTCTGTCCCCTATGTATGGACGAAGTGCGTTGTGTCCACATGGAGATTAAGCGGTGGGCTGTACTGTTGTTATCTGTTGAATAATAGGATAAACTCTGCTGATATTCGGCAGGAAAATATTTTCCATACTTTGAAAAAAGCTTTCCGTTCAGAGGTTAATGTTTATAGTTGCTAACCATAAGCTTAGTTACACAATGATTCGTTAAATAGAAAAAAATGTTTTGGCTTAGTCTTGACATTGCTTGAACATAAATCCTTATTTATTCAATTTTATGAATTGAGACATAATGGATGTGGTGAAATTTCTTGCCAGTACAAAACTTTAGAAATTGAATGATTATGTGAACAAGATACATCGTGTTCAAGTACACAAAGACTTAACCTTTGAACTTAGTAATGTTTTGGCTTGGTTAAATTTTGCAGCTTTGCCCAGTAAAATGTACTTCACTTGGATTAATTATTAATTTTAAAGATAGTTGCATTGTGTTTACTTGCTTTTTTAGGATATTGGGGTTATTCATTTAGTGGAGCATTGGTTTTCTTTTGCCATTTTGTTCATTTTCTGCCCAGAATTATTTTCCTTTCTTTCCACATCCAGACCTCTGCTAGGATTTCTGCCCCTGGCAGTCATGGAATGCAGTGCCATAGAAAACCAAACCAACATGACTGGCCTTGCATACAGTCAGGCTATTCCAGGCAGAATGAATGAATGCCTTTTGCTCATCCTGGCCCGTCTTAGTCCAATCAGATATGTTGGAAATCTGAACAAGGCCTCTTTGCCCCATCAGGCTCCTGAAAATCAGCTGTAACCCAAGTGGTGCACTTTGACTTGGATCTGATGGAGGCAGTGAAGGATAGATTTATCATTTCTTGAAATACTAGCTCTCCTCATCCAGGCTCAACAATGAATCACCTTTCAAGTAGGGATTTTTAAAACCTGTGCTGGAATCCTTACTTGGATACATACTCATAAATAACTCATTGTTTTAATATAACCAGAAGTTCTCATTTGAAGGAGTTACTTGATGTTGAGGTCACGTCCCAAAAAATTTCCCACAAAGTGAATCATATTGCAAAACTGTTTTGACTTGGGGCAAGTTTCAACTGCTTGTTACATTTTTGCCTTTGGCAGACACATTCATGGAGTTAATGCTACTGTGTTATGAATACTTTTGTTGGGCAAAAAGCATTGGCATTAGAATATCTTATTAATATAAAAACTAATTTTGGAATTGTAACCTTAAACTATGTTGTCTTTGTGCATTCTGAAGGCCGGTCTGCTGTGTAAAGGTTTAATTAATCACGTGTTGTGATTTTGTGTTTGCAGGCGAATGATGTGAGCCTTGCCTCTGTCCCTCATGCTCAAGCCATCGCTGTGCTCCGGCGGCCATGTTCCGTTCTCAGGCTTACAGTTATGCAAGAGAAGGGCTTCAAGCCAAGGCCCGAGCACCACATGCAGCCTTCTCACTCTCCTGTGGTTCAACCTTCACACAATCCGGGCACGGTGATCCAGGTGGCGCTGGTGAAACGCGAGCGCTCCGAGCCCCTCGGCATCAAGCTTATCCGCAAGTCAGATGAACAGGGTGTCTTCATCCTAGACCTGTTGCCAGGAGGCCTGGCTGCCAAAGATGGCAAACTGCGCAACAATGACAAAGTGCTGGCCATCAACGGCCATGATTTGAGACATGGTACACCAGAGAGCGCCGCTCAGATCATTCAGGTACTGGGAAGAATGGGCTATACACGAAATTAATGGTTCTCAAGTACCCAGTGCCCTGCACATTTTAGTGTGTTGACTGCTCCTAACACACTTCATTTAACTAATCAGCTAATGAACAGCCCTTTCTGAGTTGAAGTGGGTGTTGGAGCAGAGAGAACACTAAAATGTGCAGGACTTGGGTACACCAGGACCAGGGTTGAGAACATGTGCCCTAAATAATGAGTCTCCTAAAATGTTGTATGTCCACTACTGACAATGAAAAAGCAACAAAAAAAACTCTAACACCGCATCGTTTCACACTGTATACGTTTGGCACCGCACTGCAGGGTTAACACTGCAAAAGCGGTGCTAATCCTGCTTCAGAGCAGGGTTTCATAACCCCGGGTAAAAAGAGGCGCTAACCCCACTTCTAAATTACTAAAGTTCTAAAGTGTGAAACGTTTGTGAAACCCTCTACCCAGGGTTTAGAATGACAATAGATCGGGGTTAAGCACAGTGTGTAAAAACCTTAATTGTTAGACAACTTGAAACATGATAATAATGGTAATGATCTTAGGACTTATAATTTAAATAAATTTACGGTATGAGAAAATAATGTGAAAAAGACCTGAACCTTTTTAGCTAATTTGTTTTTGTTCATCAGCACTTGACAGTACATTGTGTAATTTGGGTGTTTCACTTTAAGTAACATGGCATGCTTAATTTGGTTGTTGTGCATGACCAGGCAAGTGAAGTACGTGTGAATTTTGTGGTGATGAGGCAGCCAGAGTCCACTGAAGAGGGAAGTGAGCTGCAGAGCAGAGGAGCCAGGAGAGGTGCTGAGAACCAGTATTTCAGACGGCGCTCCACATTCATGAAGGTAAACTTTATTGTGTTAGTGTTTAATAATGCTGTGATCTGTATTACCCGATTAGCTGTTAGCCATTAGCTGGTTTTCCATTGTAGAGCCAAACTGTTGTTAAAAATATACACAATAAATGATGCTGATAATTTAAATATTATTTGACAACGACATAAGAAATCTTAACATGGGGTTGAAAATAACACTGCATGTTGCTGGAAATAGTACTGTACTTTCAGCCATCTTCTGGTATATTAAAACTGTAGCGCACTCGAATGGTTAGGAAGCGCACAAATAAATAATCTCCACACATGAGCTTGTTGGATATGCTTAAAAACACAACGCATAAAGCTACAATACGGTTTTTGCCTAGACCTTGTAGTTAGAGGTTGGACATGTCTTTTGTAATGTTTAATAATGTAATATTAGAGTGGACTATACGCTGAGCTCTGTGATCAAGTCCATTGCAGATCAGTGTAAGGGACTAAATCATCTCTGAACTCTGAGCACCTCACACTCAGAATAATCACAATGAGGCAGTGACTATAGTTATGTATTTATTGATGTTTACTTTGTTTTTTGGTTTTTTTTTTAACCTTGCTTTTACTTTTCTCTCTTAAATTAAGATCCGCATTTATAGCTTCATGCTTCTAAATGATGCAAAGGGGTGTTCCTCAGCATGCCCCACTAAATTGCCAAACTGTATGCAGTAGACTGTTCATACTATAGCATTTACCAGCCAAGCAGAGCGCCCATGCTCATGTGGAATTTCTGTCAGTTTTTTTCTGTTTTTCTGCTTGCTCAGAACCATTCGGCCCTACAGCGGAAAAGAGGCTTGAGGCTGAGGAACCTGGTCATCTCTGGTCATGTGGTCTGGCTAGCTTATACTTTAAAGTCCAGTGCTACCATGTGGCTGTGTGTGTATGTTTCTCATCTCTCTCCATTAAAGCACTCTTCACACTGCCTTCTGTCACACCTTGCTTCCGTGTCACTTCCTCACTGGCTTTGGAGGTGAAAGTTAGAGGCAGCAGATGCAGGCTGGTGAGGGTGAGATTAAAGCAGCTAGTCTCTATCTTTGGACCTTGCTCATGATCAAAAGGCCTAGGGTGCTGCTTTCTCTCTCCCTTTCGGCTGGTTAGTTTGTGGCTTGGGATCAAAGCTGGTGACAGTTAGCTTTCGCCTGCAGAGTTGAAGCCTTTACTCTTGTTGGGAGGGAGGGTCCCCTGCTGGGTAGGAAAAGGCCCCACACACCCCCTCTGGAGTTCCCCAGACACTGGGAGAAGATCGTGGAAGCCGTGGCTTTTGCCACTAGTCATGAGTTATGATGGCAGTGTGTCAGGCCCTTCACATTATCACTTCTCTCCATTTCTAGCAGTATCTAGAACAGAGGAGTGTTTGTTTTTACAAATGTTTTCACCACAGGACTCAGACACGTCTCTTGAGCTATCACTTTTTTTCATTCAAAGTATTCAGAAGCAGCTATGCTCTTAAGACAGCACTGATTTTATCCATGGCTGTAGGATGGGGTGTGGGTGGTTATTTAAATATAATGTAGGCAATATTGTAATCATTTCTTTATAGCCATTTTCTTTGAGCATCTACAGGGGTGTGTGTGTGTGTGTGTGTGTGTTGCCTGTGATTAGGATCCTCCTGGTGGATTCTCCAGTCAGGAAAAGACAGTGAGTCTGAAGAAGGAGCCACGGCATTCACTGGGTATCACAATCGCTGGTGGGAGAGACGGCCGCTGTCGTCTGCCTGTGTACATTACCAGTGTGCAGCCAGTGGGCTGTCTGCACAGAGATGGTACCATCAAACCAGGTTTGACATTTTGCTAGTTCTTGCTAATTGAATAGATACATAAAGAGGAGAGTTTACAGTGTCACAGATTTGACACTTTTGGGCTTCACTCACTTTTACTCTATTAACAATCATAGCAAGTGTGTCTACATGCACACTAATAACCGTCATCTGATTTCAGCAGTTCACAGCATGCAACAATATATTTAATCAGACTTCAAATCAGAAAATCAGATAAACAGATCTGTATTTCAAACCAGTATTCAGGTTATTAAGCAAATATGCAGCAGTTATCTGATATATTTTTGTACATGTGTGAGGACACATCTTTTTGGTCTCCATCAATTGGCTCCATCTTCCTCAAAGAGAGAGAGCATCATGAGATATTTTCAACCATAAAAACTCTAAAATAAATATTTGACATTAAAATAAATTGAGAGCTGACCTGTTAGCAGCCAGTAATGTGCTTTCAGTTAGAAGAAATATTTAATACACTACCACCTCACTACTGGAAATTGTAATTAAACAAATAGTTTTAATGCTTTTGGCAGTGTTACTCAAAGACATCTGATTATGAGTGATGCTTGCAGCAATGGGTATATTTATTGGTAACTGTATAAATGTGTGCTGGCTGATGTTTGCTCAGGTGATGTGTTGCTGAGCATCAATGCCGTTGACCTGACCCAACTGACTTATAATGAAGCCGTGTCTGTGCTGAAGACACAGACAGCCCAGAGCTCTGTGACGCTGCGCGTCATCCGCACCACTGCAGAGGAGGAAGAGCAGGATGCAGAGGCAGCAAATCAAGAAGAAATGGACACAGTGGAGAACCCCAGAGAGGATGAAATCAACTGCTCCCCTCTGTGGACCCGCTGGCTGGGCCTACCCAGGTGAGTAATGAATATTGTTCATTATGTCTGTGTAGGATTTCTGCCATCAGGATCTCCTAAAAATGTCTCTTATAGTATTGATTATACCATAGGACCATAGGTCCTGTTGTCTAGATTTGCTACCATATTGTGCAATATAATGCCGTGATTTAGTGACCTTCCTTCCTGTTTGCTGGTTAGAGAGTCTCGGTTATGTAAACATGTTCACTCTGATGAGGTGTACTTTTTTTTATTATTTTTTTTATTCACAAGCCACATGCACTGGTGTCGTGACATTGTGTTGTTAAAAACCAACAACGAGAGCTGGGGCTTCAGTATTGTGGGAGGATATGAAGAAAGTCGAGGTCAACAGCCCTTCTTCATAAAGACCATAGTGCCTGGAACTCCCGCCCACTTTGATGGTCGTCTCAAGTAAGTTTTTTTTTTTTTTTTTTTTTTTTTTTTTTTTAACAGAGAATTATCAGCAGTGCATGAGCTAGAATACTGTTGTAGTTAAATAATGCTAATATTCATTTAAATATCAGTTCCGTGTCATTTTGAATTGTCTAATACTGATTGCCTGGAGTTGTATAAGCTTGAAAATGTTTGTTTACCTTACTGAGGTTGTACACTTTGGTTAAATTCTTAAATGTCTTTAAGATTATACCACAAGTTCCTTGACTCACTACTACTGTGTTTGGGTAGTAAGAAGTTTAAAATCTTTAATGTAATCCAGTAATTTTAGGTACATATGTTAACAGATATTTTTCATTTCTTTTTCTAGAAATGTTTCTAGACAATCTTCTAGAAATTGTTACAATAATGATGTTTTTCTCTGTGCTTCGCTGCAGGTGCGGTGATGAAATTGTGGCTGTGAACGGAGCTACTACAGTGGGCATGAACAATTCATCCCTGATTCCCATGCTGAAGCTTCAGAGGAATAAAGTCACACTTACTGTAGTATCCTGGCCTGGCAGCCTCGTATAACATCTGACTGTTCTTTCTGGTCTCTGATGTGACTTTTTGAAACTGGTTTTGGCGATTTGGTATCCAATGCAAATGGATCAAATCCCAGAAAGTTGGATGATAATCACAGACTGGATTTAAAACAAAATAAAAGGAATATCTGGAGGTGTTTTCCTCCTTCCTTGTGGAAGTGTGCTTATTGGAGATATGTAGGATACTTTTAAGCACATGGACATTGGAAACTATTTCTGCACCATCAGTTTCTAATTCGAGAGAATCAACAAACATTGGTCAGTCTTATTGAACATTTACTTTCCTTGAGTAACAGCAATCATTTTCTTTTGTGTGTTTTGTGATTGGGAACATGCACCAATGCTGTACTACTTTCCGATTTAATTTAAAGAATGGCCAATGCAAAGACACACTGTCTTAAATTTTTTCGTCTTAAATTACTGAATAGTGATGCAGGGTGTGAATGTTTCTATAATATTATATAAAATGGGACCATACCAAAGTCTTGTTAGTATTTTATGGCTGTAATTACATGTTAATTATTTTTATGTTACTGTTCTTTAGCATTTCTGTTAACATATCTGGTCTTTATATTTGAAAGCTGTTGCGACTGTAAAACTGTCATGGCTATTTTGTTTCGTTCTTTTTAAGTGACTTGATTTGACTTGTATATGTATAGAAACCAACTGCCTTAATTGCTATGATACCAAAAAGGTCATTTTAATTTCATTTGTTCTATTTTTTTGTTTGTTTTAAATCCAACTGTATGCTGGTTTCTGCTTTCTTTGCAGCACTGTCCCCTCAGAGATAAAAAATGGCTATTACCAAAACTATATAATAAAGGATTCAGATTTATTTTATGATTTTGTTCTAAACATGTAATTTAGTCTCTTCTACACACTCTCCCACCTCAGCCACCAGTTACCTGCTTTTGATGGAAAGAGTGTCTTACATCTGGGAGAGCACTGCCTCTCTTCCCTGTATATATTCTGAATATTTATGCATAGTGACTATGTTTAGAAACTCTTGCTGGGCCTTTTAATGTGTTAATAGGACTTTTCTGTGAAATCTGTCTGATTGAAATGGGACACAGAACACACCACAGACCTGTTTTAGGTGGTATCTTCATCACTCCTGACTCTAGGAGGAGTTGAGGAATACACAGTGTTTGTTTTACATGGAATTATGTTTAACCATGAAAAGCATAAAAACAGCAGGGAATGTAGTGGAGTATATTGTAAACAGAACAGGTCATATCTTGTGTAAAAGCAGCTGCAGATCATGGCTGATAGTGATACATGACGAAAATGAACATTTCCTTCACATGAGGCACTAGAAACCTATTTTTTGTGCAATGTATGTTCATGTATGTGTATGTAAAGTTAAGGTTACAAAAATAACAGATATACTTGACGCTACCACGCGTGATTTGTACTATATAAATAGCAATCTAAAGCAAGTAGAGTAAAACTGATTCCTGTTGTATTTTTTGCACAATTGCTCAATGCAACATTGTGTCCACGAGAGGGCAATTTCAATCACAGATCTATCCACTATTCCTAAAATACACTGAGATGAAACATGACACACTGGCTGTGTGCTGAACCTTGCAGCTATGAGAATGTGAATGTATCCTGAGTGGAGCTTGTTTTCTTCACCTCTAGCTCTACTTAAATGCCACATTTCACTGAAATCCAAGTATACTAAACAGCATTTGTACATCCATATACAGGTGCATCTCAATAAATTAGAATGTCGTGGAAAAGTTCGTTTATTTCAGTAATTCAACTCAAATTGTGAAACTCGTGTATTAAATAAATTCAATGCCACAGACTGAAGTAGTTTAAGTCTTTGGTTCTTTTAATTGTGATGATTTTGGCTCACATTTAACAAAAACCCACCAATTCACTATCTCAACAAATTAGAATACTTCATAAGACCAATAAAAAAAACATTTTTAGTGAATTGTTGGCCTTCTGGAAAGTATGTTCATTTACTGTACATGTACTCAATACTTGGTAGGGGCTCCTTTTGCTTTAATTGCTGCCTCAATTCGGCGTGGCATGGAGGTGATCAGTTTGTGGCACTGCTGAGGTGGTATGGAAGCCCAGGTTTCTTTGACAGTGGCCTTCAGCTCATCTGCATTTTTTGGTCTGTTGTTTCTCATTTTCCTCTTGACAATACCCCATAGATTCTCTATGGGGTTCAGGTCTGGTGAGTTTGCTGGCCAGTCAAGCACACCAACACCATGGTCATTTAACCAACTTTTGGTGCTTTTGGCAGAGTGGGCAGGTGCCAAATCCTGCTGGAAAATGAAATCAGCATCTTCAAAATGCTGGTCAGCAGAAGGAAGCATGAGGTGCTCCAAAATTTCTTGGTAAACGGGTGCAGTGACTTTGGTTTTCAAAAAACCCAATGGGCCAACACCAGCAGATGACATTGCACCCCAAATCATCACAGACTGTGGAAACTGAACACTGGACTTCAAGCAACTTGGGCTATGAGCTTCTCCACCCTTCCTCCAGACTCTAGGACCTTGGTTTCCAAATGAAATACAAAACTTGCTCCCATCTGAAAAGAGGATATTGGACCACTGGTCAACAGTCCAGTTCTTCTTCTCCTTAGCCCAGGTAAGACGCCTCTGACGTTGTCTGTGGTTCAGGAGTGGCTTAACAAGAGGATTACGACAACTGTAGCCAAATTCCTTGACACGTCTGTGTGTGGTGGCTCTTGATGCCTTGACCCCAGCCTCAGTCCATTCCTTGTGAAGTTCACTCAAATTCTTGAATCGATTTTGCTTGACAATCCTCATAAGGCTGCGGTTCTCTCGGTTGGTTGTGCATCTTTTTCTTCCACACTTTTTCCTTCCACTCAACTTTCTGTTAACATGCTTGGATACAGCACTCTGTGAACAGCCAGCTTCTTTGGCAATGAATGTTTGTGGCTTACCTAGTGAACCAAACTGAGAGACCATTTTGAAGGCTCAGGAAACCTTTGCAGGTGTTTTGAGTTGATTAGCTGATTGGCATGTCACCATATTCTAATTTGTTGAGATAGTGAATTGGTGGGTTTTTGTTAAATGTGAGCCAAAATCATCACAATTAAAAGAACCAAAGACTTAAACTACTTCAGTCTGTGGCATTGAATTTATTTAATACACGAGTTTCACAATTTGAGTTGAATTACTGAAATAAACGAACTTTTCCACGACATTCTAATTTATTGAGATGCACCTGTACATTTTCTCTCTTTGGTATTAAAAGTCAAAATGATTTGCTTTTAAATAGTAGGTCCTTTCATGCTTCACTCTCTGCTACACCAATTAGTGCACCATTTAATTTGAAAATGATACATTAGGAAACTAAGCACAGTATCACAGCCCAACATAATCTCCTACCTGCAAATTTGTAATAATACACTATTCAAGTAATATAAAAGGAAAATGAAAGAAGGGTTATGGTCAGCATTCACATTGTTACTTTTAACTTATTTCTTTGAACCTGGACCACATTCAGCCACACCACCCTTATTCATTCATGTTTTTACTTATTTCTCAGATCAGGCTGCATGAACATATTTCAGTGTCTGTTTCAAGGTTTGAAACAGATTTTCAGTAACATCGTGGACAGTAGGAAACATAACCCTAAGTGAAAGTAACGTTTTGAATCCAGTTGTTTTTTTGTTTTGTTTTTTAATTTAACAATACAAGACTTGTAATCAACACTGCATCAAATTATCTGCCTTTGGTAAATATTGATATTATAGTGAATTCTATCAAGCAAAATTAGGCTAATATTAAAAAAAATTCATATGCAGCTAGTAACTGCAAATTGAAATGACAATATATAAAGATGACAATTGTTAAAACCATTATAATCAACAATTTATTTATGCTTTCCACAGAAATCAAGAGAAACACTTACAGGAACTCTGTAGTAGGACGCGGAGAGGCGCTCTGCAGTAGAACGCCGAGAGATACTCCAAATAATTAGGCTCTCTCCAAATAATAAGTTTAGGTGTCTTTTAGTACAGCTCTCCCCAAACATTCTGCTCAATTCAAGAGGCACTCTAATCCAACAGGCTGACATGTTAGAAAAATGAAGAAAAACAAGGCAGTCTTAACAACAGAGAATCAGGATACACATGAAAAGGAGCGTGAGAGTCCACATCTCTGCATCTGTATAACAGCAAATGGACTTCACCAAAAACAGCAATTTGATGATTTGAATCTGAAATGTAACAAAGCAAGAGGAAAGAGACTACAAAACAATGTTTACACATACATACAAGGTGAAATTCTCTTTGAGATTAATGACATTTTATATACTTAATAAATCTTGATTGGCGAAATCATTTTTAATAGTCCAATCCTTGCAGTACACACAATGTTTAAAAAAAACAAAACAAAAACAAAAAAAAAAAAACACCTCAGGGACAATCAACTGAAAGCCTGATGTCCTCGTGTGCTCAAGTGCAATTTTCAGCCCTCACTTTGACTGGCATGTTGTACATACATTTTATGGCTTACTAGGTAAACGAGTCCATATAGACTGGAAAGTTACAGAGATGCAGTTTATAAACAAAACTGTTACAATAATATATTGGCAGAAAACTAATTGCCAGCTAAATTACATTATGTAAACATGAAATACTAGGCTGTACATCTTGTCCAAAATTATATTCAGTGGTCTGTTTCTTTAACTTGCCCCTGTTTAGAGGACCATCACCAAAGTGCAGACGGGAAAACAAACAAAAAAAAAAATCATGCTGACAAACATTTTAGCTACTTTAAATTCCCTACCCATTCTATTAGCACAGAAGAACCCTGAACCTTTTCATTTTGCTTTAAAGCAACTACATCAGGACATCGCAAAGCGACATTTCACTACACCTTTAAAACACGTTGTTCTATACCACTCTGCATCCAATACATACACCTCCATTACAAAAGGTTATACTTTTATCATAAGGCAAATACACACCTTGAGGTGCCTTGATTTGATCAACAATATTACATGTAGGAGGTGGGAAGTATGGATGACTATTGGGGTAAATGCACTTTTAAACAGGTTTGTTTATTATTTTATGTAACAAAAACATCCGGGTGCAACACAGGTGCGTTTCTACTATATCTGGAAATGTGCAAAATCTGCTCTAAAGCAAAGTGACAGTTTTGCAAACTCTACTGTACAAGGTACTGGGAGGAGAAAAGGGGTCACTCAGAGACGCCTGGGAAGACCCTCAATCCAACTTTATATACAAGGCACTAAGTAAGGAGCGGAGTGAGAGCCATTCGCCAGCATCCCTCTGCAGTGCTCTTAGTCCGGTCGGAATATAGGATATTTGGGTAAGAATTCTATAAGAATCACCTGTAGGAAGGAAAGGAAATATTAATATTAAGGAACTAATTTACTGCGGGCCATTGCTTTTCAAAGATTTACTAACATCATTTGGGCATTATTTATCATTTCACATGAGCATTAAAACAAGACATGTGGTATTTATGAAAATCCTATTAGTTTGGGAGAAAGCATTTGTATCCTACAAGCGTTCCTAAGTTTGTGTAAATTTAGGTATAAGGAGACTCACTAATATGAATTGAAAAACTGGTCTAGGTTACTGCAATTTTATATACAGATTACAATATCAAGTTTAAAGCTCCAATTTATTTCAATTACACCTTTTGTGAAACTCAGTCATTTCATAATAATGACTTAAAACAAATCCATAAATTAATAAATAAGTCCATTAGGACAAAAGTAATGGCATCCTATAAAATTAGGAAGAGTTTGTCTGTGATGCGATGCAACAACTGAGCTGCATTACTGGAAGATTTAGTGCACAACACGCTTATGAGGCACTCTTTCACCATTTAGTCATCATTTTGTCAGTTCCAGCTCTGTGTGAGCTTTGCCTTTTATGGGGTTTTGTGGCCGTAACTAGATGTAAATCAGTTGTGCCATGAACGTGGTTGGTAATTTATGGGCGACGTTCGCTAATAAACATTTACACAGGAGAACGAAGAAAATCAACTTTACTGAATCTTTAGTAAATCTGGCAGGAATTTTTAGTTTGGTTTGGCCAATGAAAACATTTACACACAACTCGTTTACTAAATGACTGATAAATGAGGCCCAGTATCCTAGTCAAATGCACTTAGAATAAACTAATTTGTAATTAGTTTTGAGGACAAAAGGTAATCTTAGAATGTTAGATGTCAATTATTAAGTTATACACAGGCATTAATATCTGTAACCGATAAGTACTTACATATTCCATCATGTTATTACTCTCACATTTTCTTCTGCTGAGTTTCCAGTGCAGTCCCAGCTGATGAGAATTATAAAGCACTGGAGTTAGTGAATGCTCTACAAGTTCCCAGTCCACACAAACACTTCAGACATGCAGACAGGCTTTACACATGTGGGTTTCACTTGGGTCAAACAGCAGTTAGTGCTCTGAGGAGTTTCCCCACTATACTGGGTGCAGTGTCTGTCAGCCTCTGGCGTAAGACACAAGCCATTTTTACTGCTGACCTCTGCACAGTCTGGTCAGCCTCTGCAATCTATCAATAGCCCAGCCAAAAATAGCTGCGAAGGACATGGGCATTTTCACAGTTTAGCAGCTAGATTTACAACCATTAACAACATCTAAACACTTTATTTAGTGAGGCACTGAAAACTACTGGGCACTTTCTTTTATTGCTCTAGTGGTATTGAGGTGAAATTTGCTTACCTTGTGATATAATCGGTTGTTTTCCCATTCTAGCAATTTCTGAATTGATCTTCGTGTCTGTCGAACAGAGAAACACACAGGGGTTAACTGTGCCAGCAGTCACCCCCTCAAAACCTCCAAACAGGTGCTTAGCAAATACTAATAAAACACCCGCATTAAGACTTTAGAGACATTTACAGACTGAGGCCCCTATTTAACCAGCTCATAAGCTGCATGTTATGGTCAATAACCTGGTGTGGATTCTCAAACTTTTCATAGCACATCCTTCAGCTAACCTGGCTTAATGCATCAATTGTACACCATGTCACTAATTACACACCTTGTTATTTTCACTTCAGCACCAAAGACAATATTATTAGAGTACTAAATGCAGTAAAAGAGACATGGCTGATTTACAGATAGACCGATAACAACAGTGGAGGTTCTCACCCTCTTGTTGAGGCATACGACAGGCCACAGACTGCAGCCCACAGTACAGCAACAGCACAAGCAGCCGCACAGTAGCCATTTCACATTGACTGGTAGGTTCTTCTTCAGGCAAGCGTTCACCCGGTTGATGCTTGTCTTGAACTCCTCTGGAGCGACCTGAAAAAAGCAGAGGAAATTAAATACTGGCCAGAAAAAGAAAGACACAAATTATAGTCATTTTGATCATCAACATGCTGCCTTTTACTAATGCACCTACTGCGAACAGAAGAAAACTGTGTGCTAAACACAAGCGGCATGTACAACATATACAAAATGTGCACATACACAGAATATAACAATGACATTAATTTAGCCTCAATTCTTCACAAAGATTCCACACATTACAAAACTGAAAAAGATCCTGTGTAAATCAGATGAGCAGATGTCTTTTTTTTCTTCTTCTTTTTTTTTTTTTTTTAAAAAAAGCAGATAAGATTTCATAATTTAATGCTTCTAACTTGCTAACCAAGCTCTGGGACTTTCAAGGCAAAGTGGGGCAAAAAAAAGAGAGAGAGAGAGAGAGAGAGATAAGCCCGTGGCCTGTGGCTGTACCGTCCAAACAACATGAATGGCTGCTCATTCCTCACTGGGTATGTACACCATAAAACCGGGGTCGTAATCTTTTATGACAGGATGCAAAGGTCTCTTTGCAAACAGTGAAAGAGCTCGGAATAAAGCCCCACAGGCCTGATCTGCACCCTTCAGTCATCATAATCCTGACCTCATCCATCACACGTCACCTTAGGTCACAATACTGGAGATACATTTTATTGCCCCGCACTTCCCTCAGCCTGCTCTTCCCCCTGCAACCTTTTTTGTTTCCGTATCCGACCCAGGAAGCTTTCCTTTCTTGTGCACGGCGCAGTCTTTATTTCATTATTTTGTCACCTGGAGCTGCGTCTTCCCAACACTGAGATCCCAGCCTGCCAGGCCCTTAGACAGCTTACTCATTGACAGAAGCCACTTTCGTCCATTCAGCTTGCGTTAGTTGCACTATGGTGCACTTACTGAAATATTCCAATTTTGGACTCCTGGGAACCTTTTTTACATTTTTTATTATTATTTTTTTTTTTAAATGCACCATAGAAATAGCCACATGCTTGGTGTGATTAGAAGAAGAAAAAAACAATACATATGAATTCTTTAGGCACCATTACCTTTCCTGTAAGAACAGATGGGAATTCTGTGTCAAATTTGTTGCTAAGTCCAAACCTATAAATACAGAAATTACATGTAAAGCAAGATTCCTCCACACTGTTTTAATATGCTGTCAACATGAAAAAGTCAGTTTCGCAGAGCAAAAATAATTAAACAATGGAATAAGTGATTGTAAAGTTAATATTAGTGCAGAACAATCTACACTAATGTTCAGATAATGCATTTTGTAAGAACAAGATCGGTCATCTAGAACAGATAAAGGGTGTCAGATTTGAAAATGATCTGGGGCCTACGACACAAGTGCAATATACTGCCTTAGCTTGCTATAATAATGTTGCAAATTAAAATGACCATTATTAAACATATTATCAATATTATGTTTTATTAGGACATAATATTATTATGTATTATGTAACAATATTATGTTTTATTAGGATCTAAATTACTGTGTTAAATTAAACATTGGGTTTTTGGGCTCCTACTGTAGACACGGGCTGAATCTCAACTGGCTCCCTACTCCCTATATTAGTACACTACGTCGGAGAGGCATAGTATGGCTTTTGCACCATATGTAGTGCACTATATATCCGACAGGGAGCGATTTGACATTTTTCACGGAAGTAAATGAAGGATAAGGTACAGAGCAGTACATTGTGTAGATAAAGAGTTATGATAATAAACGAATGTGTGCGGAACTGTTTGGGTTTTAACAAACCGTAGTGCCCAATTTACATATTAGAGAAGATGGGGGAAAAAAATCTAAGTAAGCGACTTTATACACGTGATACTACTGACTACTGACTCTACGGTAGACTTCCACGATAAACAAATAAGCCATGCAGGCTACAGATGACAGGACATGTGTATATAAAGCTATCAATCCAAGAGTGACTGTCTCAAAAGACGCCGAGGAGCGTTGCTCGGTCCTCCAAAATCAGTGTCGCTGAAACAGAAAGGTGTGTGAGAGGGTTGGCCTGCGTGTATTTTGAGAGCTACCATCAAGCAAGCAAGAAAAAACGCACACACTGAACGCTAGCGTGGAGGCTAACCACAGCAGGACTAAACACAGAGGCATAAAGCGGCGGCGGCTACGGCGCTCGTTTGCTTACACAGTGATGTGGCCGGCCCCTCGCATTATCACAGGTTCGGGGCAGTATCTGGCGAGGTGCTCTTCACTCACTATTCGCTCGTCTTCTTCTTCTAACTCATAAATGGTATCAAAGTCCGCCATGTTGGGCAGTAAGACGCTCATGACGTTTCTGACACTGCGCGAGTGACGTCGGAGCTACATAAAGCGCGCGGCCGCTGAAGGGCGGGGCTTAAAGTGCGAGTGTCGGAGGCGGGAAAGCCTGCTGCCCCATAGAGGGGCTGATCATAGGCTACTGCATCACCATTCAGCATGAAAAACTAAATAAAATTAATGGGAAGAACAAATGGTATGGTCAAAAGAGCATTTTAACTTTGCTTCACAATTATGTAATTGGTTTATAGGGATATTCAAATAGTTCGGCTACACATTTAATGTAATATAAGTTATACGCCTATACTAGCCTATCGCCTATCTAATAGACACATGGTTCTCAAAGTGGGGTCCAGAATCCTCCAGGGATCCGTGAAGCATAGCCATTAAAAAAAAAAAAAAAAATATATATATATATATATATATATATATATATATATATATATATATATATATATATATATATATATATATATATATATACAATATCAAAGATATTATATAATATTAATTTCTTTTAGTTATTAGCCTGGTCCCTTCTAAACCTCAATAACTCAGAACAAGTATGCCTATTATTATTATAACTATTATCACTAGGCCTATGATTAATTTTAACTTGAATCTAATGACAGATTTAATAGAAATGTGTTCTGTGAGGGGAGAAAATCCGGGATTAAAATCTCTATTGCTCCAGTAATAAGCAAAATATTACTGTACACACTTGAACAATGATCCTGGTATATGAATAGTTGGATTATGTTCATAAAATAAATATGTACCTGAGGAGGCCAGTGGATTTTTTAAAAATTTTTATTTATTTATTTACTTACAGTTAAAGGAGTCCCTGGCTGAAATAAAAAGTCTGAATCCCTTAAATTCAATTTATAAACATATAACCTTTTTTTTTTTTATTAAAAAAGTAATCCTAAGAGGATTGGTCAAATAGCTAATAGTCTTGTACCTAACCTATTTCTCCTGAAACTCTAAACCACGTTTAGATAATTTAGTCATACCCATATTATTAACTGTGAAACAATAATCTTTATAACAGCCTACACCACAGGCTATACAGCACATCACAGTCTGGCCTGTGTAATATGTAGCTAAATAGTAGCAAAATCAGCAAATGAGCTCTTGTGTCCTCTTGGTTAATAAAATGTATCTTTGCTACAGCCATGAAATTTTGTGCGGCCTGTTTTTGTACTATTTGTCCTAATGAAGATTACACATCGTTTATCCTTTTTGATTTTGGGACTTCTGTGCAATTACAAATGTTCATATCTTTATCAGGATGTTTACACTTTGCATTAAAATTATTTAATGGGTCAAAGCTTTTTTTTTTTTAGGACTTGTATTATGAATGAAATTAAAATACCCAAATATAAAAAATACCCAAATAAGCAGTGTTTGGTCTGCCTGATGTGTTTATTCATACAAAATGACTTTAGATGACAGACAGGTCCTCATGTTGACATATAAATATGCGGTTTTTGGTATTCTCGTGGATATAATGACATGATTCTGTGATGATTTCAAAACATTTATTTACATTTGGAACGTTATTTACACTCAAACGTTCTACCCATAAATCCGAAATCTGCACTCACCCATGTGAACGAAAAGGTGCTGATGTAAAGGAACGCTGAACAGTAGCAGAACTCGTCCACGCATGTGAAAATACTGAAAATAGGCCTACAGGTTGAAGATCAACACACGTCTGTAGAAACATTGTAGGCCTCTGTCTGAGATACTTTATTTACAAAAACACGTAAACTCACCACATACAGAAAATGATATTTATATCTTAATCGATCAAACACAAACAAAACTATAGAATATTTAGCTTTTTGTACCAGACAAACAATTTTGTCGTGCGTTTTTCTTATTTTTTAAAAATTTATATATATATATATATATATATATATATATATATATATATATATATATATATATATATATATATATATATATAAAAAACAAAAAACTATTCTATTAAAACAATATTTGAAGAGCCCCCAGCCTTTGGTTGCAATAAAACTTCAATTCCTCTGTTACTATAATCCACAAGCTCGCGCCCAGTGTGTTCTGGAGCGCGTGAATCCCTTTGAGCGCTGTGTGTCGTGTCCTCGCAGCGGGTCGGAGTGCTCAGTTTTAAGTCGGTTGTTCTCGAGTAAGATACTCCAACTTTGAGTTTACTGGGTGACCGTAACTTGCTGAATGTTTCTTACGGACGGTAAGGCGTTCAATCCTGGAGGCGGGTAAACGGAGCCGTGCACATCCGAGGGACTTAGAGAACCGGGAACGGGCAGGGGACTCACTGAGCCTGGGTCACTGTGCACTGAGCCGCTGCTGCCGTCTGACTGACCCAGTTTCTTCTTGATCAGTTTCCTCTCCTTGGCGCGGCGGTTTTGAAACCAAATTTTTACCTGGAAAGAAAAAAAAAAAAACAACAACCATATTTTACAATCTTACAACAGTCTTAATGGTTTGTATAGAAATGATGGCCTGAGTTTGGATTCCAGGTTGTACCTGTCTCTCTGAGAGGCCCAGATTCACCGCCAGCTCCGATTTTCTTCTTATTGTAATATAACGATTAAAATGAAACTCCTTCTCCAGCTCCAGCCGCTGGTGATCCGTGTAGACCACTCGATATTTCTCCTTTGTTCTCGTTTTTCCTAAACAGATGCAGGAATGTAATATTGAATTAATAAAGAAAATAACAATAAATTATAAACCAACCGAAAAATAGTGTTTATTAAATTAAATAGGCCTAAATAAAGCATTTTTTTTAAAAACTAACCCAATCGTAAGTCAAAAATGAGAGCAACAAAGCATTGTCTGTAGACAAGTGAAATGTAAAATTATGGTCTCTCTAGCAAATCATTTTGTCTGGAAACGCCCAGTACTGCCAAAGCACCAGGCCTGCACTTGCAAACAAAGATCATATTTATCTGTATTAAGATCTGCAAACTGAGCTTGTGATCTCCTCTGATGACAAGTTTTGAACAAACTGCAGAACAAAGAGTCGCACAGATATGACCTAAACGCCACTGACGTGTTAGAAGGCGTTGCAAAGGAGATTCCTCCGAGGATGCTTGGCATACAGCCAAGAGCCGGCTTTGATTTATAAGCCGATTGTTTTTCATATTAGAAAGGGGAAAAATACGTCGTGTATCCGTAAATTATGTTTTAAAATAAAAAATATATATTTTTTTTTCATGTTTGAGGTTGTTGGGGAAATAGGAAACAGTAATTAATTGGTGACAAAAAAAAAAACCAAAACAAAAACAACTGACACGGTTGGACAAAATCATTGGAAACTGAAAATCTTCTAAATGTAATATCATCGTTTAATCATGTGTGACGCCAATGTCAGACCATGACCTAATGTTCACTTTATGCTGGCATATCCTAGTCAATTTATTGGTTTGGACATAAATATATACTGTGTTCAAGAGTTTACAAGATAAACACTGTTTTAAATTGCTTTCTCTACGTTTCAGAGTGTTTTGTTGTTTTAACATGGGCTGGAGACAGGTGATCTTTATTTGCTGTGAAATTCGTCACTCTATTCCGGCAACACAACCCTTGAAGAACAGGGACGGAGGAAAACGTGTTGTTGCATATCAAAGTGAAAATGTGTTGAAAGAAGCCGCTGCCTGAATATGACAGATAACCCTCAAAACATGAGACAAGATATCAGGGGGGGAAAAAACGTGGATCTCACATCTAGTTTATGGGAGTTGAGCTATTAGCATTACAAGCGGCTCTGGCGCCTGATCCCAACACCTTCACCTGCCACAAGTAGCCTACTTTTCTTTAAAAGTTTCGTGTGTAAAAATAATACGGCCGGGAAATGCTCTTCCTTGCTCGTTAAAAATCTTGTTAAATTCATGGATTTTACAACAACGATTCCACAAACACCTAACCTTCATTAATAAACTACCCGTTCATTAACACCTCCTAATGTCACCTCATAACGCCTTGAGTGTAATTTTTGAATAAAGTTAGCAAAATGCATTTTGGATAGTTTATTTTTGTTTTTAAGACCCATTACATTTTAATCCATTAAGATTTTGAACTTTTCCGCAATGAAATTGATGCTACACTAAAGCGAAAATGGTTTAGTTAAACATTTAACTATAATAATAAGTCACTGTGTGTGGTCATTATACTGAAAGACTGTGAATGTGAATATGAGTGGTCAGGCATGGCATCTTGGATTATTATTCTGTAATTATCTCACGATATGCACCGATGGCCCGTGTTAGGAGTTCACGCTGTGAGGTTAATAACATTGAAGAACTAGATTAAGGAGTTAATTTCAGACTTAATGCCAAACCTACCGGTGGAAGAGGACTGGACGGTTTTGCTCATCCACTGATAAGAGTTGCGCCGTTCTTTATCCGGGGACATTTGGGCCACGGAAATGTTGTCGGGCGGCGGGGGCAACACAGCTGACCCCGGGTTATGCATAGAGTTGTAATCAGGCGAGCAATAGGAGACTTGTCCCGGTGATGAGTTGCTCATTGGACTTGCTATGGTGTTGGGAGGCGGAAGGCTGTAGGCGCCCCAGTCTTCCCTCGCACCACCGTACGGAGCGGCCCACGGTCCTGAGGCCTGAGAGTGTGTGTCCATGCTGGCCATATGATGGTATCCACTAAAATCAGAGTACTGTGGCGTGGAGACGAAATTCTGTGGCGGAAGGTTGATACCAGATCGCCGTACAGGTCCTTGGTGGTGATACATGTTTCCTTCGCCTTTATCCAAAAGGTATCCAACATACATGACTCACAAGAAGAAAAAAAACCCAAAACCTGTTTTTTAAGACGACATACTAGCAATGTATCATGCTAGATATGGCTTAAAGCGAAACAGAAGGCCAGATTTAGACGTTTCTTCTGAAATGTGGGTAGTCCAGAAAAGAAAGATTTCCAAGCTGGTCATGCGATGTAGTCCTTGACGTGCTTCAATCAAACTTGTTGTGACTCTGTTGACAAGGTGGTGGTCACTGATGTACGTATAACAAGGCCTTCCTGACGTCAGCCAAGACTTCAAACCCTCTGGATTTGCATTCAAATGAGGGGCCAATAAGGCCACCAACCCACTGCGCACATTCCCCTAGCGCCTGGTTTCCGCGTCACCTCAATACCACAAATCGTGCAGGAAGGGACAATTCCGTTTCCGAGTGCAACAGAGCAAGTTTGTAACACAAACCTACTGAGGTTAACTAATGGCATGTACTAGAAAAAAAAAAAACCTGGAAAAAAGTCACTTTGAAGCACATCGCACAGATGATCAAATCACCAGCCTATAAATAAGGCATAATAATAATAACAATAATAATAATAATAATAATAATAATAATAATAATAATAATAATTATTATTATTATTATTATTATTATTATTATTATTATTATTATTATTATTATTATTATTATTATTATTATTATTATTTATTTTATTTTTTTTATGGTCATTCATCATAATAAATATGTGTACACGTCTTTAAACGTGTACAGATGCGTGTGTTTTTCAGGCCTGGTCATTCATAAATAGTTGTAATTTAAGAAAACCTGTGGATATGGGAACGTTACATCAGCATAGTACCCATGCCACTTTCTCGCCTTTCTGTGTATCTGGTCAGATTCTCACCGGCGGCATCCTTCACAGCTTCACACTCTGAACAGGTCACACTTCACAGTTAGTTCCGGCCTGGTGGGAAACTGGGCTCTTTTACACTCGGCACTCGTGCAGGGACACCGAGTCGAGCGTGTCGACAACTATTTGGACGATTTAACGACTTGTTAGCTATTTCATCGGTTTCAGAGTTGAGGACCAGCTGTCTTTGTCCATGAATTAATTCTACACACAGTGATTTAAATTTTTCACTGGACTTCAGTTCACAGTTCAGGAAATCACAGGGGTCAAGGAAGCACACACATACCATAGCTTATTAGCTTAGCTATAAAATAAAACATGCGAACCAAACAATAAAAGAAATCACACAAAATTGTCTTGTTTTACCTCGTAGAAACGTGTTCAGTATGTAGACTTAATCACTTTATGTGACATCTAGAAACCTAACTTAAAGTTACATAGTCTAATGAATAATTCTCACTGTTAATTGTTCATTATTTTAGCTGTTTTCAGTAGTCTATATAATATAATCACAGATGAAGTTACTATTTTATTTATATTCGTCTATAAGCAATTTTCTTATTAATTAAAATTGGAGTTGGATTGCTGGGCTAGAGCTTTTGTTCTGGATAGGTTCCTCACCCAGAATCATTAAAAAAAAAGAACAAAACTAATTTAAAATGTTTTAAAAGATGAAACAAGTATTTAATTTTAAACGTACACACTCTTAAAAGTGCCAAAAATTATTATATGTCATTGGGGGAAAAAAACCTTTTGGACTGATGAATCTTTAACCATTTTTATCAGTGCCACAAAAAAGAAATAAAATAAAATAAAATAAAATAAAATAAAATAAAATTAAATTAAATTAAATTAAATTAAAATAAAAAATCCCACAGTAAATGTTACCATTAGCCTTTGTGGAAAGATTCTAAAGGAAGAAGATGATTGTTCAGGTTATTGTGAGGAAAATTGTTAAATAATTCTGTAGCAAAAGGTTCTTTTATTTTTAAGAGTGTTGATATTATATAATTATTATATAGATATTTTTTATTATTTAATTTATTGTTATTTATTATTATGAAATATGGGCTAAATGTTTGAAAGTATTTATTAGGTTGGTTAGATCACAGTGGTATGCTGCACTCCAAACACATACAAATAATAAGAGAAAAACCATTTGTACAAATTAGTAAACAATTATTTATTAACAGTTATTAATTAATGTTTATATACATTATGATGATTCAATTAATGTGCATGATTCTTTTTTAAAACATATATTTGTCTGTAGGCTAGCATTTTATCTGAACAGTTGTATTCAGGTGAGGTGGCAAAACATCTTATTACCATAATTAACTGGCACAGCTAGGCAAGTTTAAAAGTGATAATATAATATGCTTTGACTTTACTAATGTATTACTAATTACTAATTATTCATTACAGTGAAAATACAAACATATCATCAAGCCATTGTTCTAGGTCACATCACAGTGCCCATATGTGTGTCTACATACACCTTCAAAGTAGCATGTAACCAACTCAAGTCACCAAAAGGCCAACATGTATCCTCTTCATGCACAGATTCAAGGTGTTATAAAATGTATCAGTCATGTTTACCAGGTTTAGAAGACTATGCTTTTAAAAAGGAAACACTTTCCTCCAATGTGCATAGCTTGTAAAATAAATAAACTACCTTCTGTACAAATTTATTTACATGTTAATATTTATTTTATGAACATAATCCAACTTTTCAAATAGCTATTGGGCTCATTATTATTTTTTGGTTATTCATTAGAGCAAAAATGTTTCATTTCTGATCTTTACACCAAGAGAAAGCATTAGGTCAAAGTTGACATTATTTATACTTGTTTTTTAGTTACTGAGGTCTGGATAAACCTGTTCAATTCCAGCGACCAGACAAACTGGCTAATGACTAGATGAGAACTCTAATAAACATTACTTTGCTAATAACAGGTTGGGATTGCCGCCATTGTAACAAAATTAGAAACCCTCTGGCTATGCTTCATGTACCCCTGGATGTGCTCGGTTTGAGAACCGCTTTTATAGCTCAACTGACCAAAATGTTGTTGTTTTTCACTTCGCTTTACTGTACACTAGACTCTCAACGGTTTAAATCATATCGAGGGCGCCATCTGCTGGTCAGATAAGATAAGCACAAAGGTGCTGAGGAATCACCGAGTCAAATTTATTCCCAAGCAATTATAAATAATCGTAATTTAGTCGAAAAATCCCTTTGGAATGGTGATATATAATCCTTAAACTATGTCCAATGTTATTTAGGCTAGTCAAATTAGGAGCCTATGACATTTTCTTTTTTATTTAGGCTATTCCTACGTAGACCATTCGTAACTCAGAACTGTTTACAAATGCAGAATGTGCACATCAGAAATATTTCTAAACTAATATATATATATATATATATATGTGTGTGTGTGTGTGTGTGTGTGTGTGTGTGTGTGTGTGTGTGTGTGTGTGTGTGTGTGTGTGTGTGTGTGTGTGTGTGTGTTATTTAGAGTTGTGGGAGTTTGTGGAGTTAGTTTGCAGTCCTTGATATCTCACATGCACTCTAGACCTGTACTAATTTCAGCGGCCTCAAGAGGGCAGTGTGTTCTAAATAATTATTCGACTAATCGCACCTAATCGCTCAAGACTTGTTATGGAAATCTTCCAACCTTCCATCTGCACGTGGCGTGGTCTGCAAATTTGAGCTTACTTTTGAATTTTTAATTGAAGTCCTGTTCCTTGGTTGATCTAGAATGTATTTCTGTCATATTCAGTATGTCAGCAATACCTTCTAGATCAGTGGTCACCAACCCTGTTCCTGGAGATCTACCTTCCTGAAGACTTTAGCTACAACCATAATCGTGCCCACCTGACCATCTAATAATTGTCTTAAGAAGTTCTTGATCAACTAAAACTGATGTGTTAGATTTTGGTTGCAGATGAAACCTGCAGGAAGGTAGATCTCAAGGAAGAGGGTTGGTGACCACTGTTCTAGATCAACCAAGGAACTGGAAAGCATCTAGCTCAATAAAAAAGTGAATTAAACAAATGTAGTAAATATAGAATTAAAAGGTATCATAAATACTTGCAAGATTTTCTAATAATAGTTATCTACGTACTGAGTTATTTTAACAATTTGTTTATTTACATAATTATTAACATTTCATTCAAATAAGATGCATCATTATCAACTACAATATTTTTTACCATCTGAAATAATTGCACACATCATCACAGCTTCAAAACAGAGAAGGCAAAGTCATTGCATTCCTTTCTGATGCTCATAGAAATTCTTCAGTCACAAATGCTCAACATCTGGAAGTTCTTGTAAGGGTTTGTGTGTGAACTTCTTGTCTCTGAGACCAAGGTGAATTCAGTTACATTGAGATAGCACATGTAATTATTGAGTGGTATTTCTTTTCCTTTATCTAAGGATTATTAGCAGATAATTGGTTTTAATAGACAGAAAAGAAGTTTAATACAGTGGGGGAAAAAGTATTTGATCCCCTGCTGATTTTGTACGTTTGCCCACTGACAAAGAAATGATCAGTCTATAATTTTAATGGTAGGTGTATTTTAACAGTGAGAGACAGAATAACAACAAAAAAATCCAGAAAAACGCATTTCAAAAAAGTTATAAATTGATTTGCATTTTAATGAGGGAAATAAGTATTTGACCCCTTCGACTTAGTACTTGGTGGCAAAACCCTTGCTGGCAATCACAGAGGTCAGATGTTTCTTGTAGTCGGCCACCAGGTTTGCACACATCTCAGGAGGGATTTTGTCCCACTCCTCTTTGCAGATCCTCTCCAAGTCATTAAGGTCATTTTCAATGCCCTGGCTGAGGGAAGGAGGTTCTCACTCAAGATTTGACGGTACATGGCCCCGTCCATCGTCCCTTTGATGCGGTGCAGTTGTCCTGTCCCCTTAGCAGAAAAACACCCCCAAAGCATAATGTTCCCACCTCCATGTTTGATGGTGGGGATGGTGTTATGACTTGGGGTCATAGGCAGCATTCCTCCTCCTCCAAACACGGCGAGTTGAGTTAATGCCAAAGAGATCTGACCACACCTGACCACAACACTTTCACCCAGTTCTCCTCTGGATCATTCAGACAAACTTCAGACGGGCCTGTTCATGTGCTTTCTTGAGCAGGGGGACCTTGCGGGCGCTGCAGGATTTCAGTCCTTCACGGCGTAGTGTGTTACCAATTGTTTTCTTGGTGACTATGGTCCCAGCTGCCTTGAGATCACTAACAAGATCCTCCCGTGTAGTTCTGGGCTGATTCCTCACCGTTCTCATGATCATTGAAACTCCACGAGGTGAGATCTTGCATGGAGCCCCAGACCGCGGGAGACTGACAGTTTCTTCCATCTTCCATAATCGCACCAACTGTTGTCACCTTCTTACCAAACTGCTTGGCGATGGTCTTGTAGCCCATTCCAGCCTTGTGTAGGTCTACAATCTTGTCCCTGGTATCCTTGGACAGCTCTTTGGTCTTGGCCATGGTGGAGAGTTTGGAATCTGATTGATTGATTGCTTCTGTGGACAGGTGTCTTTTTACAGGTAACAAGTTGAGATTAGGAGCACTGCCTTTAAGAGAGTGTTCCTAATCTCAGTTCATTACCTGTGTAAAAGACACCTGGGAGCCAGAAATCTTGCTGATTGATAGGGGATCAAATACTTATTTCACTCATTAAAATGCAAATCAATTTATAACTTTTTTGAAATGTGTTTTTCTGGATTTTTTTGTTGTTATTCTGTCTCTCACTGTTAAAATACACCTACCATTAAAATTATAGACTGATCATTTCTTTGTCAGTGGGCAAATGTACAAAATCAGCAGGGGATCAAATACTTTTTTCCCCCACTGTAATTGGGGCATTTACAGTCATGTGAAAAAAGAAGTACACCCCATGGAAATTGTTGGCTTTTTTGACATATTTGGACAAGCAAGCATTTGATCATCTTTGAAACAGTGCCTATTAATGAAGTTGATATACTTGAACAAAACCACAAGGAAAAATAGTTTTTCAATCATTTATTCAACAGAAACATCAATAAATGTGATATTCTTCCGTGGAAAAAGTAAGTACACCCTTGGCCCAGTTAAGCTATTGCCCCTTTAGCAGAAATAACTTATTGTAGGCATATTGCGTAATTGTCCACCATTCTCTGATATCGGCTTGCTGGAATTTTTGACCACTCTTCCATGCAATATTCTTTCAGTTGCAAGATGGTTGAGTGAACATCCCCAAACCATAACATTTCCACCACCGTGCTTCACAGTTGGTATGAGGTGTTTCTCCTGAAAAGCTGTCTTTGTTCTGCGCCAAACATGTTAGCTGTTACTGTGGCCAAACAACTCTATCTTTGATTCATCTGTACATTATTCCAAAAGGCCTGATCTTTGCCTATATGCTCATTGGCAAACTGTAGTCTTGCTCTAATGTTCTTTGTAGACAGCAAAGGCTTTTTCCTGGCACGCCTCCCATGCAGGTCAAATTAGTCTCTTTCTGATTGTAGAAGCATGCACTTTGACACCAACAGTTGCAAGACCTACTATCAGATCCTGTGATGAAATTTTGGGGTTCTTAGAGACTACTTTTTGCATCAGACGCTCTTGGGCTGAATTTGCTGGGACATCCATTCCTGGATAAATTGGCAGTTGTTTGAAATTGATACCATTTATAGATTATTTTCCTTCCTTTCCTTCCTTTGATGTATGAGGTTATATGGTGCTGGTTTAGGGTCACACTTTGTATTACCATGAAGAATGTTCTTAATGCAATTCATATTAAAGCTTTTAATGTGTTGTATAAGACAGCTTGAACTCAAAATTGCCCAATCATATTAATCACCATTAATCATCATAAGGTATCTATTACATGCTTGTTTTATTGTTTTGTTTTTTTTTACAGTGAAATGCAATTTTACAGTGAAATGCAATTGTGACTACATCAAAAGCGCTCCCTACTCAAAATAGTCATGCTTGAAGTATTTCTATATCTCACATATTTGGTGCAACATATAATAAGTATTGCATCACTGGTTGTGACCCTTATTACGCTTCCTTTACATTTGCACCAAGAATCAGGCAACCTAGAAAACCAAAGCCTATACATCTGAGGCCAGCATGTCTGCTACAGTATGTGGTTAGAAGCTTTTGCATGCATTTCCATGTCTTTCTAGTTGAGCTCACCAGTGTACACTATTCAGTGCAGAGATCTAGAGTGCATTTATGTCTGACACTTAATAAAATCAGTAACATCTTGATCATGTAATCAATTCTGTAGTCAGTGGGGCTGTTTATTAGCACAAACACAGGATTAGGATGAACCCAGATTCCCAACCCTTCTGGCTCTATCATGTGGAACTTCTATTAGAACATGAAGACAGTTTCACTCATGACAAGGGCTGATTGCCAAGGGTTTTTATCATGCCAAAATTATTTCTCTTCTCCACTAAACTATTATTGTATATTGTGTTTTGTTTATTGTATTTTTATTGTATTTATTTTATTTTGTGTGTGCTGTTTAATTCGATATTGTGTGTGTCATTTGTGTGCTGTTTTTGCATGTCCTGTTTCCTCTTATCGATGACCAAAATCCCCAATGGCTTTATGATTTTTTATGCTTCCAAACAATAAATGACTCAGATTAGGGAAGTGAAGACATACCAGTCTGACATTACAAAATTTGATATCTTTTATCATTAACATTATATTTTACCAGTACACATAATATCACAAAAACATTATTTTTCAGATACAGCGTGCCACATGAAACTTGCTACAACATAAAAACTTCACTCTACATTTTAAAGAAAACACAACAGACACGATCTGAAAAAGCTATATATGCAACCATTGTAGGGTTATCATACACACCTAGCTTTGTCTATTCTGCCTGTGATCTCTCAACTGGGCCAACATTTGCACCAGTCTCTCATCATACATCATTTTTAAATAGATGGTAATCATATTTTGGTAAAAGAAATATGTGCTAACCTTTTAAAATGGGATGCCTGAAATGAGACCAAGTCTTATTTTTGTGTAGTCACTGCATTATATCTCAAGTTTTATTGTTATCACTTACATATTGAGATGTTGGCATTATGAGATTCTGTCTGACTTTTGCTTATGGTTGAATTTTGATTCTAAGATAAATGTAGATTATTAAGTTAATGGCCATAAATAAATGTATTTCTGAATCAAAATATATTTTTAATGAGCAGTTGTTATTTAAAACAATTAGGTTTCATTTACTTGTGATTTTAATGTGTAAGTTTTACATCAAAATATTGCTTAAAGGTGTAAATAATAATAATAATAATAATAATAATAATAATAATAATAATAATAATAATAATAATAATAATAATAATAATAATAATAAGTTGAAAGTATACTTTGTCATTTAGAGTCATATCCTTTTGACTTAATATTAAAATCACAGAATTGTCAGAACCGTATAATTCCAAGGACTTGATATATGTATTTTAAATAAATTAATCACTATAAAATCATTGCCTTGCACGTGAACATTAGGAAATCGATATACAGTACAGCTGGGTGTAGCACTATGGGTATATTCTTTGACAATGTTTACATGATATTTGGACTTTGTTTATTCCTACAGCTACTTGTGCTACAGGAAGCATAATGTTTTTCAGTTGCTTACATGATCAGTCTGTAATGTTGGATAAAGGTCCGATAAATACAGTTGATCTGTATGACTACATCCGCCTCATTGTTCTGGCTCTGAGTGAGGGTGCGGACGTGAGGTCTGACTCAACACCACTTCTCAAGTGCAGAGTCTGGATAAAGGATCGTGAGAATTGGATCACAGCTCCAATAATAGCCATTCTAGAGATGGTGGAAGGTCAGGGCCTACTGTTTTGTCTATTACTTGGAATATAGGTTTTGGCAAGCTCATATATCCTCTAGCACATCCCCTTTGCTCTGCTGATTAATTTTGAAGTCTGTTTTCTTGGAATAAGGATTTACATACATTCAATTGTTGCAACAGTGTAAAAACAACAACATATTCCAATAAGTGAGTGGCTTTAATTAGATACACATGGGATGTTTGTCTTGTGGATTACTTTTACAGACTCTACTGTGTAACAGCTAAAAAGCAGAATACTGTAATTATGAACATACATTACATGGACAAAAGTATGTGGACACTTGAACATCACATCCATAAGTGGGTGCTCCCTAAACTCCCTAAACATACAGTTGCCTAGAATGCCTTTCTGTGCTGCACACTACAATTTCTCTTCACTGGAATTAACAGGCCCAAACCTGTTCCATCATAACAGTGCACCTGTGCACAAAGTCCATGAAGACATGGTGTGTCAAGGTTGGTGTGGAAGAACTCGAGTGGCCTGCACAAAGCCCTGACATCAACCCCACTGAACGCTTTTGTGTTACATTAATTGGAACGCCAACTACGTGTCTCAGGCCTCCTCGTCCAACATCAGCTCCTGACCTCACTAATGCTCTTGTGGCTGAATGGGCAAATCCCAACAGCCAACACTAGTAGAATCTAGTGGCCTTCCCAAAAGAGTGAAGGTTATGATAACAGCAAAGGGGGACTACATTTGGAGTGGTATATTCAGAAAGCACATATAGTATGGGTGTGATGGTCAGGTATCCACATACTTTTGGCCATGTAGTGTAGATAAAAGCAACTCTACTTGTGTCATTTAGTTTTATTTTTGTTCTTTTTTGCATAATTTGGTAAAGTGTGCAGTATTTTTGCATCACACAAAGCTACACTAATATAGATATAATTTTGTCGATGTACATGATTTAAGATATACAGTATACATAATGTGCAAATAAATTATTATCTATATCAACTGCCCTCAACCTTGTATAGAATAAGTGGTATAAAAAATGAATGGGTGGACGAATGGATCTATATCAACTGCGAATACATGTACAGTACTGTGCAAAAGTTTTAGGCACATGCAAAGAAATGCTGTACAGCAAAGATGCCTTCAAAATAATGAAATTAAATGTTTCTACATAAAAAAAATACCGTAAAGAGCAGTAAACAGTAGTAAATGAAACAAAGTCAATATTTGGTGTGACAAAAAAATAAAAATAAAAATAAAAATAGTAGTCTCCGGTACAATTTGTGCAGTTTTATAAGGAAATGAGCTGGTAAGTTTTATTGAGCATCTTGCAGAACCAGACACAGTTCTTCTGGACACTTTGACTTTCGCACTTGCTTCTTATTTTTGCAGCGAAACCCAGCAGCCTTCATTGTGTTTTTCGTCTGAAAAGTGTCTCTTACGTAATATGCTGCTTTCTTTAATGACATACAAACATTTTTCTGTAACAATTAATTGCTAGAAAACTAATGTTTGGGAATCTAAAATGTTTTTTGTACTGACTTGATAATGCAGACGTCATAAAATAAAAAAATCTATAACAAAGTTTGTACTAAAAAAAAAATAATGTGCCTAAAACTTTTGCACAGTATGTATTCTAACTAGTGTATTTTTTATATTTAAATTCAAATTAATTTTCTCACAAACAATTGTGGCTCCATCTTAATTTACAACTTTTTTGACTAATTATACAATCATATTAATTGTTATATAAAATGCAATGTTTCTGTGAACGTCATTCTTATTTTTTTTCATAATACACAGATTTTCAAGACATGATCTTCCTGTGATTGTGGAAAATACTAGGTATATGTGAGTCTCCCAACTAGATTTGTGGCCAGATTATGATGACCCCTAACCTCTTCAACATCCTTCCCCTGTTTGTTTGTGTAGATGACATGCAATGGGATGTTAATAATGTAACATGTTGCTCATCTAAGCCTTTTTATTTTTTAGTTATTGCACATATTCCCCCATGGTACAGTCAGACTCTGTACACACCTAGTACTATGGCTGGGAGGCACTGTGATCCCATAGGAAGGCCAGTGTTAGGATGGTTAAGAAAGTCTTCCTTTCCCGTTCCCGAGGTATTGTCCTGGTGACAGACAGACTGCCGGCGCCTCGCCCCGTTCAGGAAGTGTGTCTCCATGGCCAAGGAGTGGGAGGAAGGGCACACACCGATGACACACAGCCTGAACATCTCAAAGGCTGCAAAAATTGTAAGAATGTCAGGAATATGATGCAGAAGCTTCTTTGGAAGTGAAATGGCACACAATATATATTCTTTTTGCATTTCTCAGGTTCTCATTTATCAGTAGGTAGGTACAAGAATGGGTAAAGATTGCCACGATAACTCTATGTTTAGCATCATACAGGTCTAGAGTAGTCTATATCTGTCAACATTCCACCCTTTACAAATGATATATTTTTGCAGTGTTTTCCTTTTATTTAAAAAAAAAATCTAAATGTTAAAAAGTTTATGGAAGTGTTGCTTGTATTAATGCCATAGCTGTTATTACTATCCATATATCATGCTTGCAGAATTTGTATCATTGTGTGTGTGTGCGTGTGTGTTTTTTTTTAATGTAGACTGTATGATTTTTGTTATATTAATCATGTTTCATATTTAGTTAGGTTTGTGCTTAAAATGGTGTCTGGGTTTGTGAAAACTTAAAGGTAAATCATTACAATAAGATGTTATGTATAAATATATAGATCTTTATTGATGCCCGGATAAAATACATTTATAATGCATGAAAACAAAATCTCAGTGTATACAATATACTTTGTCAATAGACACAAATCAGTCAAAAATAATACAAATATTATTTGATAGTAGATACTGTCTTGAAAATGGTATATCCACCAATGAATACTGGTAACTAAGAAAAAAGAATAGTAAGTAACAAATAGGAGTAACACTTCTCTCCTTGCTGACAACAATCTTTGGTACAAGGCCACACATTTCGTATTGTCCCGTTACAGAATAGTTAATACTGATATTACCTGCAGGTGTGCATATGCTTCTGCTATAATTTATGATAACTATATATATGTAGAGACCAGCCTTTTAAAAAATTATATTACTTAGTAATATTTTAGCCTGCCCTGCAAGCTTTAGTCAGATTAAAGCACAACCATGGATCAATAGGCAATTAAATAAAATGGGTTAATAATCGGAAACATATGGAAATCGAATATTTCTTGCAACTATAATGTATAGTGTAAACAACCCAAAAGCTATTAGACATTGAAATGTGAGCAAGTATCAGAGAGATGCAGGGCAGAAGAAGTCTTTTTGTGTGATGGATTAGTGTTTAATAATTAAACATGTATCTCATTTAAAGTGATGGGATTATTTACTCTATTACTATTTGATTATTTTATCAAAGTGGGCTTCAATGGCAGTTATTTATTAACAATTTTATTGATATGTAGCACATGGTGAATATAACTAGATTCAGTAAACTTCACCTAAAACCATTCATACTGAGGTCAATAAAACACATGCAGTAAACACTGTGTCTTACAGATCAGACCACATTTCTTCCCAACATAAATGATTTTGTTTCGCACAGTCAAATAAATGGCAAATATTAATGCTGGTTATTAATAGTTGTAATCTAATGAATTAGAAACTTTTAGTGCAACAGTATAAATAGGGTATAACAGTGAGAGCAATATGTGGATTCTTGCAATAAAAATAATGTGCATACAACACTGTGACATCTGAATAAATTTACATACAGTTATGATCTATATTGAAGGGCAGAGACTATAAAGCAAAATCATCTACAACAAATTATTCAACAAAATATGAACTCTTTAAAATCTAATGAGTCAAAAACACTCCTGTTTGTATCCACTGATAAAAAAAAACAAAACAACAAAAAAAAACATTTTCCTCAAAGTAACCTTTAAAAGAAAGAGCAGACAAATATCTATGTAAAAAAGTAAAATAAGATACTTTCCAGTTTCTTTTCGTTAAACTATTCAAATTAGTAAAGTAATAAAGAAGCTGTTTTCTCCCTTTTGATTGTGCTGGAATTTGTGATTTGATGAAAGAAATCTATGCTACAAGTTGTAATATGTTGTGCTTTTTGTGTTCACAGTAGATAACAGAAATACCTGAGGTGATATATATGTGTGTATCACAGTGATGTTGTGATGTGTTTCAACAGCTTTTAGGAGACAACACACAATATGGCAGCAGTGCTGGAACTATAATGACAAATATACATGCTAAAAGGGGAACAGAATCAATTCACAAAATCTCTAGGAAAACAAAAAAGATTCATAAAAGTAAGAAAAGAATAAGTAGTAAGTGTAATAGTCCAGGGCTTGAATATGAGGTTCAGATGGCACACGGGTAGCAGCGGGAAACTCAGACAGGTGGTGTGGAATAGCGGACAACATAATTGTAGTCTGGTGGAGGGCTATGGCACTCCAGCTCTGGATCTAGAGATGAATCTTCCAGACTAAAGTCTAGCGAAGGGACTGGTGTTGGATATTTCTCCTTCTCCCCTTCTGACAAAACAGACTCCTTACTCTTAGTCTTCATCCTGAAGTAGAAGAAAACATATAAAGACATTTAAAGCACTGAATGTGTTCACTATGTACAGTATATTTCATATTCAGAGCAAATGTGATAGATCCCAGTCCGATTTTTACTAGCATCAGTCACTGCTGTAACTTGCAACAGTGCTTTATTGCACTTAAAAAGTCATTGCAGTTGAATTGCCCCATTTGTTGCAAAGGATTTCTGAAGTGCACTAGGTCAGGCAGCTTGGAGTAAATCACTGAGTGTGCCATGTTATTAGACTGTGGGTTTTTGGTGAAAACATACATACAGAATAGAGTGCCATACTTTCAGGGGTTTGTAGGTTCTAAGGCTTTCTAAAGCACATACAAGAGTATGATCCATTGCCCTCAAAGCACATGTGTGCATTGAATGGAGAAGTCCCAAGTGGAATTCATGCACACAATACTGATGGGGGCAAGAAGAAATAGTAAAGCTTTAGAAGGTCAAAGGTGGCAGTGATCGAGTGGTCTCTCAGCAGGAGCGCCTCCCTGCAATGTATAGATCATTCTCTGCATGCTTGAAGTGGCTCTTTTTTACCCAAGTGGAGAGGCCATGGCAACATGGGCAAAGTTCTGCCAGCAGACTGTGGGCTTCAGTTAGCTTTTCTGTGGTGGAGAACATTGGTAAGGGGCTCACTGTAAATAGTTTGGAGAAATGGTTTGTGTAAATAATAAAGACAATAATGAAGTACAACAACAGTCTTTGCGTTCTACTGGTCACTGGAAGCCATTTCGTATACAGCCTAACTTGAACTTTTTTTTCCAGCATGGCAATGGACACTGGACAATGGCAATGGAAACAACAACAAAATGTGGGCCCCCATATTTGTCACTGTGTCAAACCACACTTCAGTCTTTAACTCTCCAACACAAGGGAAGATTCTGTCTGATTAAGGGGAAGAGTCTGTCTGACCATTTCTGCAACTATAACAAAATAACCTCTTTAGACATCACTTTTTAATGATTATGTACAACCACCATACAGGTGCCAGAAACCACAGATCAGCACACTCTAAGATGGCCTGATATCTTTAGCCAACAACTGAATTATCTCCTTTTACCAAGCAGAAAATGTTCTAGTGTGCCATATTGGTTAAGATGTCTTGAGTGCGTCTTAGCTGATACCCTGCATAAAAACATAAACAACCACTTGGACTTTAATCAGAGCAGCACTCCTATGTGTGGGGCATTCATACACTTTTATTCCAAGAACTTTTTTCATACTAAGCATTGTTCTTTGAAGTTCAACATACAAGGGAAATATCTGGAACCCTATCTAGATCTGACAACATCTATTAAGCGCTCTCACTGTGGTGTGATTTGTGCATATAGCACTCCAGGCCATTTTTATGATCTCCTGAGCACTGTCCATAGAGTAATGAGTGCCACTTGCCAAGACTATAGAAATGCTGACAGAAACTTGGCACCAGATTTGAACCGAAAAAGTCCTGGCATTCTCCACTGACCTGAACAGGTCTAGTATGCTTACATGTTTTTCAATTTAGTAAGTGAGAAAGCCAGTGCCATGTAGGCAGAGCAGACAAAGACATTAGTTGTGAGGCCCTGTAGCCAACATTAACAAGCCACACTTCCAGCCCTGCTTTTGTTGTCTAGCTGTTGGGTTTGTCACCTTGAGCAATATTCCTCCACTGTGCTATTGTGAGGCTCTCTCGCCAAATCACCTCTTAAAAAGAGAGAGGCAGTGACTGGGAGTAAGAGTAGAGCAGGGGGAAGCACAAAAAACTGTATGACAATTCTTGCATCTACATTCCCTGTCAGTGGGAGGGTTACCAGGGAGATACGTCTTCTTGTAGTGCTTGATGCTGTGAATGACAGGGCTTTAACAGTATTATCAAGTCTGCACTTACGCCAGGGCCATGATACTTAAGGGTTGAACCAAGGAATCCAAATGCTTCAGCTTCTTCAGATCATCAGAGGACAGACCCATGCCGCTGTCCGAATGCCCTCCCTGCAAATGACAGTAATAGAAAACACATGCTCTAAAATGAGTAATGACATTATTAGAAAAATAAACATCTGTTTTAAGAAATACAGTGGTTTTGCTGTCACTGCAGCAGTGTAGTGTGGATGTGTAGTGTTTTGTATTATTATTGGAAACCACATGTTTTTTTATGAAGATCATGTGGACTTGTGTGTGTGTGGGGGGGTGTGGTGTGGTGTGAGAACAAATTTCCCACCTCATGCATATCATTTGTCCCACTCTCCAGTGTTACTTCATCAAAGGTTTTGATGCTGTCTGGACGGACCTTGATGTTCCTGAGTGAATCAAAAGTTCACTAACAGGTTAGTATTGACACAGTTATTCAATAATTTCCAGTGTTTGTGGAGCAAAATCTTAATAAAAGGTGCCAATAACATTACTTTCCCTCAATGTTTCTTTTGAGCTGTGATTCTGCACAGTTATCCTTTTTCGCACCCATCTATTATCCTTGCATAAAGCATATATTACATGACTGATACTCTCAAAAGTTTATATACATATTCTTTACATAAACATTCGTTTTAAAAATGAATTAAAAATATTATTGCAAACATATGTTAAAACATACAAAGAAAAATAATGTAGACAAACAAGACAAAAGGCTAAATACAATAAATAAAGGGTATCATGGTTCCATTAGCTCAGTGTATGTTTTTAAAAATAAAAATCCAGACCATTTTTTCTTAGAATGTCAGAGTTATCAGATAGCTGCTTAATTCAGCTTTTGGGATAGCTGTCATGAGCACATTTCAACACCATTCTTAATAAATGCACTTAGCAAACCTGAGAAAATACAACAGTTGAACAAATATTATCTTTAGCAGACATAAATTCTGAGAGTGCATTTGTGGCTGGAGAGGAAATTCCTTAAGGGGCCCATAGTGCAATGAGCCTGTGACTCTCAGCGTTGTACCTGCTTTATCAGGAGCCACGCAGTGCACTGTTTGTCCTCAGCCATAATGGTCTCATGTAAATCAGGTAATGAACTGTGAAAGCTTTGTTCTAATATATACAAAAGTTTATCTAAAAATTTAAAACAGCTATAGACAACAATATTCCTACAATTAATCTACAGTAAATGTTTTTTAAAAAAATTATGTTGTCCATCATACAGATCTGTCTATAGTGATATACTTACCATGAGCTTCCTGAGTTTCTGAGAGAGACAGGTCTCAAGGACGTTTCCTCTGTAGGATCTGCATTTGACGGATCCGCTTTTGTCAGTAGTGCTGTGTTGATAGGAATGTAATGTTTCCCCTCCTGACAGAAGTACAGAGTTAAACCATTTTTACTGAGGCCCCCATAATAACAATGACATCACCAAGCCTATGCTATTGCAGTATGAGGTAATTCAAAGTTTAGTGAAATCTGAACCTCTACATACAGTATATGTACTGTGGAGACACTGCATATGCAAAGGAACTAGCTGAGACAAAAGAAAACATCAAACTAAATAAATCCTCTTCACAGTGTGTGAGTATATTTAAGCACTGAGGTGCTGATTTTATATAAAAAGTCCAGACTGCTCTAATCCTAATTGAGATGGAGTAAAAAAAAATGTCTGGCTGTTTCCATCATTGATATCTACAGTTTGATCTGCTTCCACATTAGTTTGTAGTTTAATATGGGACAACTGCCTCCCTTTCCTGTATCAAAACATTGACAGGCTTCTTACATTCTACAGTCTTTTCACACTTGCTTTGAACTGTCTCTGTTTAATGATGTGCCAGGAAGCAAATTTATTTTATCAGGATTTAAGCAACAATCAGAAGTCTTTCCAGGGTGTATACTTTGGTTAAGACAAGAATGAAAGCTTGGTTTAACCTTCTAAAAGCAAACATAGCTGCACTAAATGCTTTTATTCATCTTGTACTGGTGTACTTTTCCTCCTCTTTTTTTTGTCAAAGGAAGTGAATAAGATTGTTGATTGGAGTTTCCCTTCTCACTCCTCGTCATATCCTCACCATACCTAGAACCAATCAACGCAACCGCTTCCTGAGAGGATACTGAGCACCATGACTTACCGAATCAGTGCCCAAATGCATTGGCCTTTTTATGCTATACATCCCAGAAAGAGCTCTAGCTTTGGCTATAGGTCTAATAAATCAGAAAGCAGACTATAGAATTGATATCCTTTGATCTAATGAATGATCATTTAAACGACTCACTCACCTGCTGTACACTAGCCTGAAGTAGGTCTCCTAGTCTCTCCACTAGCTCTGTAAAAGTGGGCCTCTGCTGTGGTTCTCCATGCCAGCAGTCCAGCATGGTCTGATATCTACAGGGACCACACACACACACACACGCACAATAATAATACTACTACTACTACTACTATTAATAATAATAATAATAATAATAATAATAATAATAATAACAATTTAGTTCATTAGATAGCCTGACACTGTGCATACAGTCTATATATACAGCTATATATCAAGTTGTCAACATATTAGTGTGGAGGAGTACATCATAAACATAGTCACACAGTGTTCTGTGCACTGCAGACATAAATCTCTTTCCTCTTGCGGCCACTAAGACAATCTTGAGTTACCACCTCCCCAACACTACAGGCTATCTGACCTGACCTCTACGCTTCTGCAAGCTCATTTGCCTTTATCCTATTATAGCCTGTCATTAATAATTTCTGGTGTCTCATGAGCAGTTAATTCTTCTGCTTTCAGCACAAACATTAGATGTGAGAGGTGCCTTCTTTGCCTTTAAAGAGCTGTCAGCGCCTCTCTCCATGTGGTACTGCTCAGCTCCATATATCGGAATAACGGTGCTACTCGGTTATAAAGGAATTCAGGTATGAGATTCTGAAGCAGTGGGAACAGGGAATGATTGTGACCAATCCTGTTTTAATGCTGCAATAGGATGTTGTTTAAGTACTGTCCAGTCTGGATTAACTTTAGCTTTCTGATTCGGGCTAATCTGATATTAGCACAAAGTTTTATATGAGCAGATGTCTCAGAATTTCCTCTGTGTTACTCTGCCTTGACCTACTATATTCATTTTGCTTTGTTTTGTTGTTGTTTTTTTAGAACATAGTACCACATTCTTCAACTGGATTGTTGGGGTGATTAACTAATTACTTAAGTGAAAGTGAAGTGAAGTGAAAGTGACATGTGAAGGCCAATGTATGGTAACTCATCCTCTGCATTTAACACACACACATTAGAAGTTGTGAGTAGTGAACACACACACACTACAAACCGTGAACACACCCGGAGCAGTGGGCAGCCAGGGAGCAGTTGAGGGTTAAGGGCCTAGCTCAAGTGCCCAACAGTGGCAGCTTGGCGGTGCTGGAATTTGAACTCATGACCTTCCGATCAGTAGCCCAACTTCTTAACCACTGAGATACCACTGCCCCTTAGTTAATATAACATCTAATTAAATAAAGGAATTTCTGCTCTAAGTGTAGCTTCCTGACTAACAGAAACTTGTAATAGCAGTTGGTTATTCCTCTTCAATCAACATGTTGTGTGTTTTATAATGGAGACAAATGAGAAATTTCAACACAGATGATTTAATATAGCCTGTAATTTTCTGGTGGACATAAGTCACAGATTCTAGATATGTTAGGTCTGTTTTTGTCTTGCAGTTTTAAAATCTGACTGGTGGGTTGAGCTCTGTATTCTTGACAGAGTAAATCAGGCTGAACAAGGTCACATTCCTGATCTGTCTATGGAGCAACAATGCTGATTTATTGCCCAAAATATTTTTATTCTCTTTTATCAGTCAGGGTCATGACTGACGCCTACCAATATCTCAAGTCGCCCAAGAAGTAGAATATCAGTCATGTGGGAGCTCTCTCTTTTCTAACAGATGACAGAGATGATGCAGCATACGATATTAAACCTTATCTGCCAACTCCATTAACAAATTCTTTGAGGTCAAATGAAAAGTCTTTGTCCTTTAGAGTGTAAGAGAGTTGGCACCAGCTTGACAAAATTTATGAGAGCCAGGGTACCCCATCCCTAAAGCCTGATGTCTGGACCACATATTGCAAACCATCTTAAATTATTATCAATCTACCTTGACTTCTTATATGTGTATTCGCCTTGACTTGTTTAACCTTTTGAAATCAATAAAAATGAGGAATTTGACACAATTGAATAGCTAGCAGCTTGCACAGCCTCAAATTTCAGAAAGGCATATTTTAGTGTAGCAGCATTCTGATTAGGAACAGACAATAACACTCTCCAGACTGGACTTCATCCTGAATCCCCTGAGCGCGGCCACTAGACTAGGTGCACAAGAGCCACAGCTCTCATCGAAAGGCTCTGCCATCTGAGCTTTCCTCATTTGGGATAATGCAAGATTGATGTCAAAAATGGCAAGAGAGGCAACATCCTTTGTAGTCTATCCAAGTTCACATAAAATTCTTAGAAACTGTTCAACAGCATTCCAGTGAAGGAACATCTAAAAAAAAACGTTCTGTCTTAAAATGCATTTTTAGACAAGATTTTTAGACAATTTAAAGTTGATTGCCGTCATGAGTCCGTGTCTGTGTCCTTTCTCTTCAATAACAATATATTCTAAAACTTGAATTATGTTATAAAATGTACATTTCAGAGTCACTCTTACATTTCAGAGGAAGCATACTCAGGTGTTCGCATTCTGGTGCCTTCTTTCAAGCGGCAGCAGAATTCCTCATCAATTTGTACACCAGGATAAGGAGAGGCACCTGTAGAGAAGAATGGTGACTGTTACTAAGCTAGCTCCTGATGCAAAGCATTGATCACTTAAAAGAGATTAATAAAAAGGCTTCTAAATGGCAGGATGGTTTTAGATAAGTGAAGAGAGCTGAACTACAAATGGTGGATCTTTCCAGTATGCGTACGAGGAAAATGGACAAACGATTGGTTTATAAAAATATAATTTAGTTGTCTAGTATAAATACATTCAGACAAAGCCTGCATAAATTAGTAACCCCATAATGGTTGGGGCTGCAATTGAATCCTAAAAATGGCAGGGCTTTTGGAACAATATTTTTCTGTACTTGCATGGAATATTTCACATAATATCTAATAACAATAAATGGCACACAAAAAGGTTAATCCTAGAGCATGCTATGATTAATTCAGTCTAACACACAGTGACCCATCAATAATAGATATAAACTACATCCAAACAACAAAGGCTAGAAATCCACCACACAAAGATAAAACCACAAAACCACAACCCAAAGACAGCCCATCATATATGCATGAGAGTGTACTTTGTTCTTTAAACATTATCAGGTTCCAAAAAAATGCTTCAGCTGGTCTTGTGAAGATGAACAGAAATTCAAAACAAACCAGATGTACAGTCCTCAGTGAGTTCATTAAAAAAATTTTTTAATGAATCATGGTATTTAATAAGTGTTTTAAAGTGCTACACACTTTGTGCATGTGCTATAGGTTGTTAAGGCTTGTTTTGAAAATGTTTGCATAACTCTTTTGCATAGACAAGAGAAACTGTTGCCCCTTCAAAATATATTATATTCTTAAAGGTTGTAGTGGTTTCACAGTCGCTGCAAACATTTAGAGTGAACATTTACTTAATAACATGGTTTATTTTTTATTACCTAAACTTAGCTGAAGTTTGCTTATGTGCAATGAAAATCTTTATTTCTAACTGACAGGACAATTACTTACAAATTTGTACAAAAGCAATCATTTAAGAGTGGTAGACAGTTACTGCCCAACAGTTCTGGATAGCTCTGGACAACTCATGGTTTCCATTACGTGTCTTTGACCAAAGACATGAAGAAACAAAACACATGGTGAAATACTTTCCTCTTTGAAAGTGAAAGATCTGCTGTGTGGAATACTGTATTGGCAAAATATCAAAATAAAATAGCAGCAAAATCAAATCCAAGAACTGAAGTCTCTAATCATTTGTTTTCTTTTGAGAAAAAGAATCGCTGTAAACAACCATGTTCCTTGTGAGTTTGAAAGGGCATGCAACAGTTTTGGTTGCTGCATAATCTAGTAACACTACAATATTAACTAAAGATGTCCTGTTATAAGCCATGCAACAAAAACACAATAAGAGTGTTGATTAAGTTAGCATCTCTTACAGAAAAGATACACATTTTTCACTTGTTAATTTGTCACATTTAATTACATGTAGGCCATGTGGTTTGTTTTTCACAAGTGATCACATATTATTCACATGATGCCATGTGTTTATTTCAATTCACATGGGCATTTTCACAGTTAGTAGGTATATGCTGGGTGATTGTTAGTAAAGGTGACTGTGACCTACACCAGGGGCAGGACTGATATTTACCCAGAGAGAAGATCTCCCACATTAGCACGCCAAAGGACCAAACATCACTCTGTGTAGTATAGATCTTGTCAAATATGGCCTCTGGCGCCATCCACTTAAGAGGAAGTCTGGCCTGTGGAAATAGTAGCAGATTAGCCAAAGTGTTCAGCCAGACCCCTAATTCACCTGTGTGAACTGTAGTCATGCATGTTCAGCAAACAAACAGACTGTAAAACAGTGCAAATCTGCTTAAATACAAAATCAGCATGATGTCTGTGACCACACTCGACCCCAAGCAAACATCATCTGAACAGAATAATATTGTCAGTGGGTAAAACATGACTACGCGCATGCCAGAAACTCTTGGCATTAGCAAAATCACTGTACTTGTTCCAGGCTGAGACTGTTATTGTAGTTGTCCATCAAGTTAAGTGATTTTTAATGATTTATACTGCAGTAAAGGTGATCTACACAGTATGACCAGGGACAGAGTCAAAATGTAAAAGTGCACACTTACATCTCCTTTACGGACGTAGTCTGGGTCCTTATACACATCTCTGGCTAGTCCGAAATCGCATATCTTAACAACGTTGTTTTCAGACAAAAGGATGTTCCGTGCAGCCAAATCACGGTGAATACACTGGGAGAAAAAGAAGCCAAATGCTTGACTTATATAATATGTTTCAAATTCATACATGCCAAACTTGAAGGAATCGTCTGGGTTAGAGATGCCTGTATTTCATGTTTTATCTACCATGTGGTGCACTGTCAGTGGAAACACATGGAAGAAAGGTGCGATAATGTGGAGCAGCTGATTTGATTGTGCAGAATGTGAGGCGTAACCACAGTAGCAGAGGAGCTCCACAGTTCTCTCAAACAAAAACTAATCTCCGTATTACATTTGTGAATTTGCCCCATTTGTGTTTGAGCATATCTGTGCATGTTTATATGTGTGCGGTAAAGGGATTTGCATTGCAATTAAAAAGAAGTACTGAGACAAACTGTTACTGGACACAGCAGAAAACTTGGATTTTTTTTGATGTGCAAAAGAGTAGAAATTAAGCACTGACCATCAGACACCAACCTGTTTGACTAGCAGGATTTGGAGTCATGAATTACCTGTACAACTTTGGGCAGCAATTTAACCAGGTACTTACTTTTCTTGAAACCAAAAACTCCATGCCTTTGGCTACTTGAAAGCTATAGCAGATTAAATCCTCTAGTGTCAGCACTCTCTTATACAAGTCTTCAGATTCTGCATGAAATAGTAAAACAAAATCAGCAACAAATAAAAAAACATCCATTTCCAACCACTGTAGAATCACAAGACATGAAGTCTTCACAAGGCCTTCTCTACCCACTGATAATATGCGGAATATAAACATTTCCTGCTAAGCTGCTATGTTTGTCTTGAACTTTGCATTGTTTTTCTGAGATGTTTCCTTATGTTGTAAATATAGCTAAAAGATCTGGCACTTATTTTTAGATGTTGTTTGAAATAGCTTGTCAATGAACCTCGGGTGTGGCGTGGTGTTTTGTTATGTTTGGTGGTTCAGGGGTGTTGGATGGAGGGGGGTGACCCTTCCTCTGTTCTACCTGGATAAACAGTTTATCAATACCCAAAAATAACAGGCAAGATACAGAATGCCAGGAACACATTAGCTTGCACCTAGGGCAGGAAATGAAAAAAAACAAACTCTACAGACAGCAGGCGACAGTGGGTCATGATAAATATAAGTTGTATTTATGTATCCCAGAGGAAGCATCCTATCAAATTGAAATGGACAAAAACAACCAGAGGAGTCTTTGGAGCAAATAGGGTGGGGTGGAGGTGAGAGGGGTATGACTGTAGGAGGGGAAGGAAGACATTCAGCCACTACCTTCCTCTTCTTCCTCTGAGTCGCAGTAGCTCTTATCTTCAATGAAGCCTGAGCTGGCTGAGCTTCCCGTACTAGCCACACTCTCCAGTCGACGCTTGAGGAGCTCACTTAGTTCACACCCAGAACTTGGCAGAAGTCCTTTGCCATCCTGAGACTGATCAGAGAAATATACATAAGTAAGCATAAAAGACCATCATGTCACAGTGTTATTCATTCATCAAAGCACATCTTATACTTACTTTATAAACTACAAAGTCTCCTCTCTTGCCCCTCAAATAATTAGAAAGGTTGCCATACTTGCAGTACTCCACAATGATCATCAATGGGCCTGAAACAAGCAGTGAACAGGAATAATGCAGATGTTTCAAGCTCGCTCTAACAAACAGTTCAAATTAGGGCCTGAGCATTAGTCCCTACATTCTCACCTCCTTGCTTAGTGCAGGCTCCCAGTAGATTGACAACATTGAGATGGTGGCCAATATGAATCAGTATCTTCAGTTCAGACATAAGAGCTCTGCATTCACTGTTTGTAGCTCCTCCTGTTACACATGACACAAGAGTATACAGGAGAAGAAGGAAAAATGGATTATCAGTGAAATCTTACTTGGCCATTAAACTTCTTTCTGATTCTGATTCTGTTTCAGAATAAAGCTGTCAAATAGCTGTTCTTACAACAGCACACACCGTATTCTGGTGGTTAAATGACTAATTATCTGTATTTTGACTTTTGATAGCTGCAGATTTGTCTGTAGTTTATAATCTGCAGTAGATAAATGAAATGGAGTGTCAAGCATTATAATAATAATAATAATAATAATAATAATAATAATAATAATAATAATAATAATAATAATAATAATAACAATAATAATAATAATAAAAATTGGATCCATGGATCTATCATCTAAAGGCCTATTTAAATTTTGTGTCTCTGCAATAAATGTGGTATTTAAAGACATAAACAGAAAATCAACATCCGGCTGAATGATCCATATATATGTCAATGCATGCAAGATTTATATAATGGAAAAGTTGAAATTTGCTGACCAAATTGTACATATTATCAGGGTCAGAAATGCTCATCAAGCACATGAACCTTGTGACCTTTAGAGGCCAAAGGGTCAGGAACAAGGTTGTGTTTTTTAACATGTAAGTTTTATATGGTGTAACGCCACCGAAACATCACAGAAAAGCTATGTCCTACAGAAAGCAGTAATACAAACGAAGGACTGGTAATACCTCACAAGGACTTCCATTAAGAAGGATATTAACAGTGCCATTTCTGAAGTTAATTAGACAATAATAAAAATGAGGACATATTTTTCCTTTGCATCTTCCTTATCAGATTTGTTGTAAGGATAATATGTAAACACAAAGAAAATATGAGCAAGATGTTTCACAAAATGATTAGATTCACTGTTGTGGAAACACTGACATTGTATTTCAAAATACATAGGAATTTTAAGAAAGTGCACTGCTTTTCATTAGAAACTGACCCAGGGTGCATGGAACATCATCCGGACAGCTTCTCTCTCCCAATGATTAATGCTTAAGGAGGATTGATAATGTGACACCAGAGGAATTATGCATTTAGAGTGATTTATCATCACACAACTCCACCACTGGAGAAGCACTCATTGCTTTTCAAAACAGCCGATATTCTCCACAAACTGTTGTCTATGTAGTAAAAGAAGGTAGGATATTTTGACCAAGACAGCCTCAAGTGATGCAGTCCCAATTAACATTATAAACATTTGTTTTATCTTCATTCTTTATGTAAATCTTTAGTGATTTGTTTACAAAATTGTATGTCAAGCCAGTAATGCTGAAGGTGTGGTCTGGTTGTACGCTCTCATTGGGGTGTGCACACACTAGTTTTTTTTTTTTTTTTTTTTCCAACAAAGCAATAAAGATGTGTCCATAAATCCAAAGAGGGGATGTAACCATATTAAGCTCAGTATGATTTCAAAACATCTGCTTGAAGTTAGTTAATGAAAGTGTACATGAATAGTTGCACATACATCACAATTAGACCTGACATTTTTTAACCTGTGTCAAAGTTTCATATCTGCACACTATCATTCTTAACAGCTGGGTCCTCAGATGCAAACCCTACATACAAACATTCCAACATAGCTGTTAATTATCTATGCATCTATATTGTGATGTGAAAGGTTTTGTGTAAGAGCAAAATCATCCAGCCGTGACAGGTTCATGTTTTGAATGTAAATCTAATTCAAAGAATAAATATCTGGAGAGATGGTTGCTCTCATTGTAGTACAAAATTCACTAGAAAGAGATTACAAGATAATGCAAGAGTTCAAACATCTGATCTGGTCATCTGATAATAGAGAGTTGAAAGGTTCAGGACCAAATCACTGATTTGTCATTAACTTACCTTTCAGCATTTTAACAGCAACTGTTTTGCATGTGGAGAGCTTGTCTATGCCAAATGCAGAAGCCTCTACAACTTTTCCAAAAGCACCATGGCCGAGAGTTTTACCTATATAACAGAGAGAGACAGAGACAGAGAGAGAGAGAGAGAGAGAGAGAGAGAGAGAGAGAGAGAGAGAGAGTTTTTTGGTTTACTTTGTCCTACCTCGAGGATCATAAATCAGGCTGCTTGTCCTGTCAGTAAAGATATGGGCCTGTAATTAAAACAATCTGCAGAGCTTGGGACCACTTCTGTAGCTCTCCACAGGGAATTTATGGGGTACTAAAGAACGTATGACAAACATGGGTCACTGAAAAATAATAGTACAACACTTTTGTCCAAAAAGTCAAACATCATGCATGCATGTCAAACATGCCCATCTTATTCAGTGTTTGGCTCATTTGGATTGACTCACTTATTTCTGTGGAATCAGCAGCTGTTTTTATGTTAGAACCAATGCATGAATAAAACTGACCTAGTCGGAGACGGTCTCTAGGGAACTCCCATTTGCTGCTGTCATAAGGTAAACGATCCCACTGTTCATTAAGAGGCATCTGGTCAGGATCCATGATGATGGACAGGTAGCCTGTCTTTAGATCTGCAGAACTTGGCTAAATTGAAATAGAGGTGTACATTTTATATTCCTTTAGGGTTTCATTGAATAATTATCATAATGAGAAGAGAGCACAAATACCATTGTTATGTGTTATGTATACATTTCTGTTGAAGAGTTGTCATGTGAGAAAGCAATAATACAAAATTGCTTATTCAGTTCAATTTTTAAAAATGCTGATTAAATGTATTCCGTTAAGGGAAACTGACAGATTTGCAGTCTGTAGATATTTTTAGAAATTCTCAGTTTTCAAAACGTATTATAATAAAGGCAAAGCAGTGGTTTTCGAACCATTTAAAGCCTTATTGTATTCGTTACCTTTCTAAGCTTGCGGATGAAGAGAATGAGCATGATCCAAAGGAATGTGGCAGCAGCTCCCGTGCACACAAGGATGATCACCTCAATATTTGGCTTGCCTTCATCGCCTGAAATTACACAAAAGCACATACCAATGGTTAAGCTGCTGTTTGTAAGCCAGCTCCCTGAGGCGCTTTGTGACTTTGTTTACTTTATTGTCATTTTGTTTTAATTCATTTTGTATACAATTTGGACATGCAGGCACATGGCATTGTTCATACATTGTTTATTTCTGGAAAGCACACTTCCTCATTTATTGCATAGTATATGCTCTGTGATCAATTACAAAAAAATTCAACAGTCAGCATACTGCCTAAGCCATTAGGAATTTATTTTTCCAAAAGGCATGAAACAAACAATAAAGCAATCAAAGTACATTCCCTGCTCTATTTGGCTTTGCATAAGCTTAATGCAGACACACACAACTATCCTAAATTCATTCACTTGATTACACCAGACAGCTTTTTGCACTAAGAAAACAGAAGAGAATGTTAGTCACTGCCCATGGGATCATTTGAATGGACACACTGAGAGAAGAAGCTGTGTTGTGCCGTACTGGGCACCATAACTGGTCATTTGTCTTCCATTAGAGTGTTTCAAGTTTCAAGCCCTTTGCTACTTTAAGAAGTCGTTCTGCCATCATTAGTGAAGCTCCTTGCTGACAGCACAGAGGTCAACTCCCAAGTGAGGGACCCTCTCTGCAACCTCTATCATAAAAAAATGCCTTGGAATTTGTATGGCATTCCCAGAAACCTCAGACTCCGTGTCATGGGATAACTTAAATATTGAAGTTTGGCTAAAGTTCTTTATCTTATTCACATGAATACATTGGAGTATAGAGAGAAGCTCTAATGGGATTTCAGTTAATCATGGATTGTGGTGTTGGCATAAAAATAGTAAAAAGAACTTGCACTTTTGCACTGACTTACGTGAAGTACCAGGTCTATTATGCAATTACATTGTGCTGAGTACTGGGTATAAGAAATGAGAAGTAGTTGAATATCAGCTGATTGGTACTCACCCAGTACAGTTATGACTGCACTAGAGGTTGCTACACCTTTAGCATTTCTGGCCTGACACTCATACATGCCCTCATCCTCTTTCTTCACCCTCTGGATGATCAGGTTCCCATTGTCCGTAAGAGTAATTCCTGCAGGCATTTTCAAATGACTTAAAACAGTCAGTGTATTGCTCTTTTTCTGTAATTTCAATTAAAATTATTTTTACTACAGTGATTTGATGTGTGTTTGCATATAAATGTATCCATTAAATCATGAATTACTACATTGATCAGTTTGAAATTTGAAAAAATAGATCTGTTTATTTTGAATGTGTGTGACATTTAAGCAAACTTAAACAGCAATTCATCTTCACCTGGTCCTTCTGTGATGGGAATCTTGTCCTTGTACCATGTAATAAGTGGAGGTGGCACACCATGGGCCAGACATGCTAGGGTCAGAGTGCTGCTGCTGTTCACATCCTGACTGGTCAAGTTCTGCATCAACCAGGGAACTCTCCTCTCTATACAAATAGTTAGACAGTAAACAAACTGAATAAGATAGATAAATCTATTTTCAGATTGTAACAAGCATGTCACATTCAAAATGTTTAAGCTTCATATGCATTTGCGACAGAATTAGCTTAATATCAGAAATGGGAAATGCCATAACTTCATAGCAGGTTATATGAATGAATGCAAATATGGAAACAGATGATAAATATGCTCATGGCTTGATAAAAGTAACTCACCATCAATGATTAAGTTAGAAGTTGTATTGACCTCAGTTTTGGTGTTGAGGTTGATTGCTCTGCACTCATAACCATTTGTGTGGTTTCTAGAAACATTCTTCAGTCTGAGTGATAGGGAGACAGAATAAGGACTGATCTGGATGGAGCTGTCACCCTGAACCAGGCGACTCTGTGAATCATACCAGCTCAGCCTATCATAGAGGAACCGTGTGCCCTGGCAAATCAGAGTGACATCATCTCCTTCAGTGGCGGTCAAAGGTTTGACCTCAAAAGACTGGGGATGGTCTGGAACACAACAACAAAGGAAGATTAGATTAGGAAACTGTATATTGGGAACAAACAACATTGATTCTCCAATCCCAGAAAATCCAGATCCCTGATAATAAATTATATGACAATATTCATATTACAAATACCATCCTAGAAGTGGTCTTCAGACCTAATCATACTCTGTCCCACACTACAGCACACAAAAGCTGCATATCTCCGTCACGGAATGTGAAATGTGCAGTTATTTCCTGTTTCATCACTACTAATTGGAAGCAGGTTGTTGGTGGAAGGCCGCAGAGATGGCCGACCTGAAGCAGCTACAATAGGAACCAGGCTGAGGCCAGGCCTCAGGGGAGCTGGAACACGCTTGTTTATTCACAGTGCTGGAGAGCGTCTCGAGTTCCGTAAGAGAACACAGCTGTTATTACAATTCGGTCCCTCTCACCAGCATTCCTATGGTCAGAGTCATCCCCACCTTGGCACAGCACATTCCCTAGGCCATTATATTCTCCTCTGGTCCCCTATAGCCTGCCATCACTTTTAATTAGCTAATTTCAGAAACTGCTTCAACTTGTACTCAACTCTTTCTATTTTAGTGTTCTAACTCCATCTGCCTGATGTCTGTCTGTTATATACTATGCTTAATTCTTCCTCAATCTAGTGTGCACAGCTAACGCATGCTCAATTACATAGACCAGTTTGAAAAAAAAAAATCAGTTGTTCCTAAAAAGCCACATTATATCAACATAAGTCACTTACCATTCACATAGAAATGAGTCATCATTGTCCTCTCTCCAATCTCATTGCTGGCTTTGCAAGTGTAAACTCCTGACACGTTAGCCATCACAACCAGTGTACTTATTATCTGTGAACAATACAGCACATTTTTGGAATATAACTGTTTCAACTACTGTTTCAGTGCACTACCTAAATAACTGCAAGTAATCATAGGGTGACATGTTGGTGCAGTGGTGCCTCATTGCTGCCTCATAGCTCCAGGGTCCTGGGTTTGATCCTGGGCTTGAGTTACTGTCTGTGTGGAGCTTCATTGAATGAATGAGTCACTACAGGCACAGTAAAGGTACCTGTTTGTTTTGTTCAAATGAAGTTTTGAGGCCTAAACTATTGGTGGGAGCACAGAAAGAGTGTCTGGGTTGCATGTCATTTGTACAGTGTCACCACACAAGTGGAAGCAATTTTATTAGACATAACAGTAAGCTCAGTTGTTGGCAAAGGAGCAGAGTCAAGAGCTCCCATAAAAAGTACAGCCATCACTTCAAATGTATGCTGTCTCAGCATGTCTCAATATAAATGTCCTAGTGTTCCCAGACTGTACCCAAGGTTGATTACACCTGACATATAGGGGGGAGGTCTTTGTAATCAAGTAGATAGAAACAAGTCATGTTTGTATTTTTGCAAGTATTGTCAATAAGTTCATCATGAACAAAGCAGGGAACTGTATTTCAGGTTTAGCACTGAGGGTTTCTGCTGTGTTGTTTTGGCTCTGATCTGCAGTAACATAAATTACCTAAGAAATTTTGAGGAAATCACAAATTTATGTCTGACAAAATACACCTGTTTATAATAGAAATTAGTTTGTTTAGCAGGTGTAACTACTCTTAGTATACGGTATTGTATTGCACAAAAATGCCATATTTCCATGTTACCTGAGCTTACATTTCAACAAATATACCCAAAGGATTGAATGATTTAGCCAGGCATTCAGACTAACCCCCTCACTCTTGGACACAAACCCTGCTCTTTCTCTCCACTTGTAGTTCCAACACATTCTGAAGCAGAAACCTACCAGTCTGTTGTTTAAAGCTAAGGAATTTATGTGATGCGTCAAAAAGGAATTCACTCTCGAGCAAATCTTAATTTTTTTTACCTTGTTATCATTAAACACCAGGTCGTGCCCCTATAAAACATGGTCTTTTCATTTACAAGAGCTAGTAAATATGGCTTACATATAAATCGTGTGTGGCATACTTTAACTCTCTCTCAGAGGGCATGACATTTATGTTGTGAGGTTATAGCACTTCATCAGATAGCAGAAAAATGATCCTACATCTTTATTACATGTAAGCTTGATCCTAATATGTGGATTTCTCATTTCCATTAGTTTTGCATTCAATGTAACATGGGTTGAGTTTTACAACACTTACCATTTGCTTTGGATTAAATTTTTTGAACCAAATTGTTACAACAGTATTGAGTCAACTATAGATCAAGTGTGGAGGAATACTATATAGGTCAAGCATAGAGAAATCTAATATACTGTATGAAAGAAAGTCTTTCATTCCCTGGGATATTGCTCTAATGGGATGTCTGCCATTTCAGTGTATAGTGTACTTTGTCAATATAAACAAGACAGCAATCTACACATAGTGAGGAAGAGTATAATATGTTATAATAATAATAATATGTTGCTGCATCTGATGTATACTGATTTGCCTACTTTGGCTTTCAGTTCAGCTCCTCTTGGCTTCATTTTGATTGAGAAGTATATGCATGTATAGGAAACACTTTACAATAACAGTACTAATGATGAGTTAAGGCATGCACTAATCACAAACTAATGAAGAGCTAACCTTAACTATGACATGAGTCTTATGAATTCATGCATGAATAACATCCACATTATACACATGGTAGTACATGTTCGTTAGGTAATGCATTAATTAACATGTAGGGGTAAAGTAAATTAAACATGCTCTATAAGAAAGAACAATAATTGTTCATATAATTTGCCAAATGTAGCTGCGTACACAAACATCATTGGATGGCGTTGAGATTAAATTATTGGTGTTTAGTATTAGAGCATTTTTCCTCGTATTAGTGCATAATTATTATAAAACATCTTTGTGAAACCTTTCAAAAAGTTTTCAAAAACATTTTTAAAAAGATGTACAATATATATATTTTTTGTAATCAGCATACAATACATACCTTGTTTCTGCCATTTATCTCTTTAAATTCATTGGACACATCCTTAATCAAGTTAGCTGGATATGAATAGTTGGTACTGCCTTTGACAGTTACTGGATCCCTATACAATTTGCACCTATAAGACATAGGGTAAAGGAATTTCTGTGATTAGAAACTGCCCATTTTAATAAAAGACAGAATCAAAGGATATGTTTGAATGAGGCTTGTTCTATGCAGGCACTATAAATGACACATTACATGTACAAATAAAATGTGTGAAATGTGCATGCAATATGTTAAATCTGCCTTACTCAGATACAGCTCTTTTTGTGTTTTGTTTTGGCTGAAAATAATACAACTTCTGAGAACATGAGTCACAAAGCGGACAAATAGCAGTATGCACAAACAAAAACAGAAGTTCCTTTTAGTCATGAAGTTTCAAAGAGGATATGCTGAGAAACAGCCAGAAAATAGCATTTCTTAGCATTAATAAAAAATCATCTGTAACTAATGCCACTTAAGATTATATGCCTTTCAAGACCACCCACAAATGTCTAGTTGGTTTTTTTTTTACTGATTTACTATGTTGAAGACAACAAAAGGTTATACGATATCCTTCTGAGGAAAGTAACAATGGGATTAATGTGACTGGAAGCCAAAGAGGAAGCAGTAGCATGACAGGATGGGCTGGAGCATGCGTCACCACTTAAAGGAAACGCCCCCACTTTCTGGCTGACTAAGATAAGGCTGACTCTGAGACCTCCCTGGCTGAAACTTTTGATAATTTTGCTTATGAGACACCAAACCAAATCACCTACCACCATACACACGGGCACTGGTGATCATCTCACTTCATAGTGAACACCTTTGACCATAACAGCGCCCTGCATCAGATTTGCTGAATAGGATCTGATAGTTGTTTCTTACTAATACTTAGATGCTGAGTCCAGATATGCTGTTAGTTTTGCTCTAGAACATCATAACTTTTCACAAAGCCTGATGTCCAGTGTAGAGCTTTTTTGCCTAAGATGGACCATAAACGTTAGAGCTATTGCCAGATCCACTGCCGCCAACACAGGAAACACTATGTTTATGTACAATAGGTGAGCAACATTTATCACTTTTCCTCTGATTAGCCCTTACATGAATGCTAGGCACACTTACATGCACACAAAACTCCTGATTTCAGGGATATAATGACCAGAGAAAGACGGAAATGAGAGCATAGCCCAGATGATTTCTGCTACAACTGTGGGTGTTTTGCCATTCCAGAAAATCCCTCAAAAGGAAGTTCACTCCTTAAGCACTCTGCATATTATTATAATGTTCGTCTTTTGAAATAGCTTCATTTAGAGATTTTCACAAATATTTCACAGACTATTTGTCTGCTGTTCATGTTGTAACCAAGTGTTATGTTTTGTGTGCCTATTGTTGTAATTAATAAATAATAATAGTGAAATTTGACAGCTTCTACCAATTTAAATAAAACCCTGAAAGCAATATAAATTTAGCAAAATTATTAAAAACTTCATTATTATTTTGTGGTGAAAACAGTACGTGATAGGGAATTTTCAGTGGCATATTTGAACTCAGCATGACCAAAATAGGTAAAAACAAGTGTGATTTGCAAAACAGCATAAACTTTTTTTCTAGATGCATGGCGGTGTAATCATTAACAAAGCAACTCTCCAGTCAGCATCACTTTAATATGATGTGTTTGAATTCTGTGATTATTGTGGTGTTTTGGGGGTTTTTTTGTTTGTTTTTTGCTGAAGCTAGTCATTGTTTTAATGTAAAGAGGAAGGGTTTTTATTTGGTGACCTGCAGAAATCAGATGTTGACACACAAGCTATGTTTCCATTGTCAAAACTGATTATCTTTAAACAGTTGAAATCACTTGTAATTAACAGCAGTCCTGATTGCACGACAAGATGATTTGAGCTTTTATCGTGAATGCTCCAAAATTTCTTTCCCTTACCATATCCACAGCTATAACCCAATTGCCATTTATATTTGCCTGATTTTACAACCATGCTGTTTTGCTAATGCCCACTATATATTTTGGGTGCACAGATAGCACTCAGCATTTTTTTTGCAGGTTCACTAACACACTGGTCTTTAAACCTGGGAATAGCAGATTGCAGCACAAGATGAGCACTGGAAGTCTCCAGATAGCTAATTGCTCCAAAGCTATGTATATGGTTCAATAGAAAAGGAGGAGTTGTGGAATATTCTGATTATTCTGGACATTTGCTAAATGTAGCTGACTTCATCTAATGTCTTGCAATACCAACTTACTGCGTGAGCTTTTGATCAGGGTCACAGGGCTGCCACAGCCATGTTATACTGGGCTTCGGGAATCCAAAGACAGTACAGGTAAGCTGGTGCTCCTGGCCTAGCATGTAAGTCTGTGGGCCTACAGGAGCCACCTCTTCTTCAGATATACTGGGTTTCACTGTGGAGACACATAATTTGGGACTTGAAAAAAGTGAAGATGGAGGCAAAAGGTTATTAGAAAGAGAGTATGAAGTGAAAGGAACAAGGAAGCTAGAGGACAACAGTTAGTAACATTTGGATTAATGAGAGGCCAAAGAGGAACAGTAGACAAGAAGGACTGAGGGATCACCACTCAAAGGAAAGGCGCCCATTCTCTGACTGACTGAGATAAGGCTGACTGTGAGACTGTGCTGGCTGACAACTTCCCGGCTATATGATTATGAAAGACCCAAATGACCTACCATCACACACACAAGCACTGGTGATCACCTCAGTTAGTACTGCACACCTCTGACCATAATCATTAACACAGCAACCCTGCAGTCAGCATCATGTCTTTAATATGATGTATGGGAATTCTGTGGATATGTTTTTATTTTGTTAGGTTTTTTTTGTTTTATTTTTTTGCTGAGGCTAGTCATTTCAATTGAAGTTTTAATGTAAAGAGGAATGTTTTTGCTATTTCTCTCCAACAATGACAATTACTCTGATGGATGTGCTGACCTATTGACCTATCAGACCTTGTTACAGACAGCGTTAGACGTGCAAGATAATTTGAGCTTTTATTGTGAATGCTCCAAAAACTTCCCTTTTCCCTTACCATTTCCACACTATAACCCATTTGCCATTTATATTTGCCAGATTGTGTAATGTGTGTGAAGCCAGTGACTGATGCAATGTCACAAATGTTTATATGCAGCAGAAGATGAGCCTCAACCTTAAATGGGGTGAATATCAAATTCTCAATTAGCAAAATTATGAGTATATGCAAACAATTTTATTTTCTCCGGCTTTACAAGACTAATTTGAACACGGATTGTGCTCCTACTCATATCAAATGTTTATCTATCTGTGTACTTCCATAAGCCCAAGGATAACTTGTACAGCAATTATATAAATGTACTAAACTTTCATTATTGTAGTGGTATTACAAATCTAGTAGTAATCTGTAGTGGTAAAACAAAGAATATAGCATTCTTTATTCAGTAGTTTGTTTTAAATGATAGTCATATGCCATTTTTAAGACATTCTTAAGACATTGCAATTGATCTGCAAGGTACGATATTCATTTTCTTCAATAAGTTCAGTTTGAGCAGGAAAGACAGTTGGCTATGCGCAGTTCAATGTGTAGTGTTGTAAGTCCCTTTCAAAAGCTACTAATGAAGTCCAGGTGCATTCACTATGTCAATGTAGCCCACACAAAAACAACCCATACATTTCACCCATAGTAAACTAATAGGGCTAGGATGAGGCTGAAGAAAAAAGACTGACAAACAAACACATTCACATTCTAGTATTTGATTCTGTTGCCTTACTATTGACCAAAATCTGATGGTAGCAGAGCCCTAGGTTTTCCTTAAATTTATCATCCATCAGTGGAACACAGGATTTCTGCTGTACATTCTGTCCCAGTATCCCAAGGCTGTGGTTTTGGGATAAGCTTCCTGCAGTACCAGCACCTTCTAGACTCAGGAAAAATATCACAGGTAGACAGTAGGTTGCCTTACCTTTGACAAAAAGTGTGTAGCTGATGTTCCTGTGAAGCCTATTCTTCTGGCTGGATAAAGCAATGGTAAAGACCCCTGCATCTTTTTCTTTCACGTCCTTGATGATGAGGTCATAGCCCTTTACCTCATAGCATAAGGAGGCGTTGATGGGGAAGCCATCCTTGTACCTGTGAAAATTTGTTAGGAATATACAGAGAATCTCTACTTCACTTATTCTGATTATTCATTGCATTAGGGATTACTGTTGTAGTGTTATAAAACAATTTTATGAACCTACCACACTATTTTGTCTGGTGCAGGCAGAGCATTGACCTGTGGTTTAAAGTCCCACCTTTTACCCCCTTCAACAGTGACAACCGTATGTGTTCCATGGGTCACATTTAGGAACGGATGCTCTACAAATTGTAACAAAAAAATCTCTCATGTTCTAAAACAATAAAAATAAATTAATAGCACAGAATCTATCCATCACATACTCACCATGTACAATGACCTTGACTGAAGCATGCTTCTTAGAGCCATCTAATGTTGCTGTGCAATTGTAAATCCCATTGTCTTTCAGAGTCACATTGGGTATAATTAGTTCGCTGCTCATTACAATGATGCTGTCAGGGTTACTCCTGCTCACATTAGTTTTATGAGTCCGATTGATCTGGCATATAGAGAAGCAGTTCCTTTGTGATCATTACTATTGTTATTTACAATAGTAGTTACACTAGTAACTTTCTATTTAACCAAAACCAAACTCAATATTATATGCAAGACATAGGGATTCAAGATCCGAAGAACTTACAGGGTTGTTTGGGAATTCCCAATCAAATGTAATCCTGCCATTGAATGTGGTGTCTGCTGAGCAGGTGAGGCTCAGTGTGTTTCCAACCAGGACTCTTGGATGCTCATGAGCGATGTGTACATTATTCATAACATTGGCTACACACAAGACAAAGAAAGTCATCACATGAATGTATACTATTACACATTAAACGTCACAAACATAGACATTGGCTCAATAATTGAGTTGGACCACTATATATTTGAGTACATTAATATTAAAAAACACTCACTACGACGCATGAGGATGAAGCTTGATGTGACCTTTGTTCCATCCACACTGGTGGCACAGATGATCATGTCGTAGCTCTTATAGGGACCCAGTGGAATCCTAAAACCCACTTTTGGGTCCCATGACATGCGTGCTTTGACAGAGCTTTTCATTGGAGGACGCTAAAAAGACAAGTCCAGTCTTGAGGTCATCCAACCATTCTTTCTCTATGTGACTGAGTTAGATTCACCTTAAAACTGATACATATTAAGGTCTGTGTGGTAAGATGTAACTATGTGGTAAGGCATAAAACATCACATCTTTTGTTTGTTACGTGTCTTTTGCTCTATCATGGTTAGAAATAGAGGGAAGGATGGAAATGGGTAGGATGAATGCCTCAAATGTTCCAACAGTAGAAAGGTTACACAACAATCTGTAACATCTAACTGAGAAGTATTTGTCCATGGCAAAGCAGCATTGGGTACAGCTTAACAGCTTAACAGACAATATACACACACTGGAAAATGCATTATGATTTGAGTTCATCAACCTCACTGACTTCGCTTGGCCAGCTGTTTTTCCTACCTACTGCGTACTGCATGACTATTATGTATAAAATGTTGGTCGTATTTATAGTCAATGTCTTTTATTCTGGATGGAAAAACTAGAACAAATTTCCTGTTCTTAAAGGAAGTAGACCGGGTGGCTCCACAACCCATCTCAAGCTTCCTTGCACCTCCGTGAATGTATCTGTACACATCCAAATGCTTCAGGAAATGGATGAAGCATGTGAGAATCTGGAAGATGCTTACAGTCCCATACTTCCTTTAATGCCTCATTGTAATAAACACATTCACCACTGTTTATAATGTTAACGGAAAGCAGTCAGGAACAGTACAAACAGGAACAAAGTACAGTACAGAAGTGCAACCAGATTAATGACAATTAATGATACCCAAAACCTTATATTGGTTCATGATGGCATGATAAACCTTCTCATAAAGTGTTGATGTGAGGCTTCACAATGTGTGAAATAGCAAAGTAAAAATACTCACTGTTTCCAAAGTAACATTTTGACTAGGAGATGTTGTCCTGCAAGGGATCTCCAGATTTTTTTCATGCCTGTATGCAAACAGGATCTTTTCACTTAAGGTCTCCACGAATGGATGATGATGATCTGTGCATAGAATATACATATGTGTAGTATAAATATAATAGAACTGTAAGACTAAAATAAGAAGGTTGTTAACTGCCAAAGTGTAACAGGTTTTTGGTGCTTTAGGAAATGGGTCTATGGGATAGCATGTCTTGAGTGTGCTTTATACCTCTGCAAAAAATGAGAGAATAAACTGGGGCTAAAGATTTTTTTCACACATTGCTACTGTGAAACTGTCAAACAGGAGCCCAAGCAGGAAATAATAGTCAATGACCAGAGCTTCCAACACAATCACACTCCGTTTCCGTCTCCCAAAAGTCATCCAGCCCTGTACAAATACTATCCTGTCTCTGCATCTTTTTCTCTCTGTCCCTGAACAGCTGAGTTTTGTCTGCCTAACTTGATAGAATAAATGTCTTTTCAGTTTGTGATCATAAATATGCTGTTACAAAAAGGCCTCATTGCCAGGTCGACTGATTCATGTTTTTGTCAAAACCTCGGTGAAGTGCACAAAATAACAGTAACTAATATGGTGCTAGTATTTTCTGGCCTTGTAAATGCTGCAGTTATTGGACCATTTAGTTCTAAAGATGTTTTTTGTGTTTTTTGTTACAAACACATGCTGTGAAATGTAGCAAAAGAGAAAAAAAAAATCTTATCTGTACATGTAGATTAAACACATTTTCTTTAATCCCAAAGGAACTCTTATCACATTCATATTTCCTCAAAAATGACAACACTATAATGAAGTTGATAATACATGCTCACAGCATTAAAAGAGAAGTTTCTGAGCTCTAAACAGTAACCATAGCTCTAACCCTGGAAATGTTGATCATCCCAATTATGTCTTCTTCAGTCTGAGGTGTATTCCAGACAAAGAAAAAGAAATTATCCACCAAACTGATCTAAAACTGATAACTTACCTTTGACAAAGACATACGTTGAACTCTTGTGTTCTCTGGAATTGTTGTGACTGCAAGTGTAGTGTCCCGTGTCTGTGTACTTCAGGTTGTGTATCACCAGCTTGCTGCAGTTTGCAGTTAGCTCACACGGTTCAATTTGTACCCCTTTAGAGCTCAGGGTCCTACTGGCAAGCTTCCACTGCACTTGGGTAGACCCTCTAATCCAAAAATCAAGAATAACTATTAAGAATAACATATAGGAAGCTCCACGGATAACACACTTGGCCCAATTCACTGTTTTATCAAGAGTAGTATCATCGTAAGGTAATATTAGATGGTGATTCTATTGTGAAACTGAGATTTTCAAGTCTGTTACTTATAGAGTACAGAGATGTGGTCACTCAAGCAACTCATTAAATGGTATAATTTCTGCAAAGCTCCAATACTGAAATGCTGAATCCACAGTACACTCTTGAGAAGAAAAAAAAGAAAGAAAGAAGAAAAGGTTCAAGCTAGAATCTTTAGGGGTTCTTTTACTTGTCCCTCATGGGGAACCTAACAGCAAAGTGTTTTTCTGTTACAGAGGGGTTTTGAAGCTAAGAACCATTACCTATTGTGAAGTAACAAAAAGTCACAAAAGTGGAGTGGGAGGTTTTTACTTTCATGTAATATGAGCTCAATCATGCTTGAGAATGAAGCTTGTGGGACAAATATCATGTTCATTTATGTCAGAGGTGGCCAATACTTGACTAGATGTACTTTTTATTATACTTAAGTATTATCTTGGCATCTTTATACTTTACTAGTATTACTGAAATTGAATACTTGTACTGTTCTTATTTACAGTTTCAAGAAAATTTTATATATATATAAAATTATTATATAATTATATAATTATATATACGGGTGTTTTTTTTTTGGTAAATAGAACCAACTAAATCCCTTAGAAAATATCACTAGCAGATACAATAACAACAACAACAACAACTGTGCAAACAAAGCAGTTAAAAAGGTTCACATCTCTAAATGAGATTATGAACTGATGTAGAAATGTCAGGGACAGAATTCACACACCATACTGACAATGACCTACCTCTTAGGGATGTAACCAAATACAAATACATTTTTGATTAAACAGATAATGTATTCTAAACAGATATTAACAGGTCTACTGGGTTTTTTTTTAAAGCTAGTATGAACGGGAGGTTTTTACTTTCATGAAATGTGGGCTCAAGCCAACTATACAAATACACACACTATTTTGTACAAACACAAAAGAAATATGCTTTCATTTACAGACCCACCACTCCATGGTGCCCATGCACCCCACACACTGTGCACAGGCCAGCATGCTGGGGTCTTCAAAATATAAGCATTTAATTAATTTTTACAATATTAATGTGCAGTTATTGTGCATGTTTTTTGTTGTTCTTAAATGAATGTTCCATTGTTATTAAAAGAAAATCTTTATGAAAGGGACCCCATCTAAAGTAAATATAATAAAATATTACTAGACAGCAATTGTTGTCGACTATAATCATAATAATATAAACAGACACACATAATAGCACTGTGTTACACAAGTAGTCTAGAAGCATCAGCGGATGCATTCATACACCTGGATAGTCATACCATTGATTTTTCATCCATATAACTATTTAACGATCTAATGGTTTATTTTTAAGTGTGTGAAATCTGCTCTCATGCATTCAGATAAGTCTAACTTTCACATGGGAACATGCCTTTTCTTTGATGGTGTGTTCCCAGAAGAGCATCAAACATACCATGTCTGACATACCAGTGGGTTTGCTTCAACTGAGAGGTCAAACAACTTTAGTCCCTTATAATGCGCCAGATAGAATGGACAAATCAGAGACATTAAGAGCAAATGCCCTTGTAGGGAACTGTCACACTCTGCAGGCCCAGAGTTGTTAGCATTCCTGACATGACTGCAACATGATGCAAGTCTCCATAAATATCCAATAAACATGCGTTTCATTTCACACTACTTCCACCTTTCTACAGGAATTAGAATTATTTAACCAAATGAGACCATATTGATTGGTTCATGGAGTCACTGAATGTGTAACGCCCTAGGCAGAAATACCAGAAAAAATGTTTCTGGACTCACACCAACTATCCTTCTTTTGAAGTGGGCCTGATTATTTATCTCCTTTGAATCAATACAAGATACAAAAATTATGTTTGGATGTTTCATCATTATAATGACAGATTTAATAAGTGTACATTTAGTAAAAATAAATAAATAAATAAATACATAAAAAGTCCCATACGTTCTTTAGACATGACAGCATGCAGACATTTTCATAGTAGTTGTGGTAGCAATAGAAATAAGATTTGTAGCTTTGCAGGATGTGTCGGAGATGAGAATACAGCACCTGCAGATGAGTATGAGGGATCCTCCAGCATGCTGCAGGTGTGTGTCTTTGGAAGGATGCAGCTGTGGGACTAACACCATCCCTGCAGGAAACACAACACAGCCAAGGCATTCAGTTACATTATGTCTCTACTTCCAGCATTCTTACCACATACAGCCATATTAAAGATGCAGATGAATAAGACAGCTCAACAGCATTTTGTTTCCAGAGAGCATAATCTAATTAGGCTGTATTAACTGCAACATCTAGAAAGTACAATCATGCTAGCTGTATAACTGACCTCATTATACTATATAGCGGAATATATTTTTCTTACAATTTATTCTGAAAGTCAGTGGATATTTTTCAAGATTGTCTCTGAGAAACCTCACTTGTGCCCTGTGGATGGGGCATTGTCGTTCTGGAAGACTGCTATTAGGATACATTCCCATCAGGATAGAAATGTTTCATCATAGGATAAAGGTGATCAGTCAGAATAACTTTGTATTGATTTGTGGACCCAAAACTTGCTAGAAAAATCCCCCTACAGCACATCAGAGCCAAAAGGCTTTCCTTTAATTTATCACCCATCTGTGGAATGCAGGATTTCTGCTGTACATTCTATCCCAGTATCCCAAGGCTGTGGTTTTGGGATAAGCTTCCTGCAGCCCCTGGGTTCTATGCAGGACAGCTATCAAACAAAAATATCACAGGTAAATAGTAGGTTGCCTTACCTTTGACAAAAAGTGTGCAGCTTATGTTCCTGTGAAGCCTATTCTTCTGGCTGGAAAAAGCAAAGGTAAAGACCCCTGCTTCCTTTTCTTTCACCTCCTTGATGATGTGGTCATGGCCCATTACCTCATAGCATAAAGAGTCATCGATGGGGAAGCCATCCTTGTACCTGTGAAGATTTGTTACAGGAAAATACAGAGAAACTCTACTTCAATTATTCTGATTATTCATTGCATTCGGAATTACTGTTAGTTATAAAACAATTATATGGCCGTACCGCAACTCTCTGTCTGGTGCATGCAGAGCATTGACCTGTGGTTTAACGTCTAACCTTTTACTTTCTTCAACAGTGTCAACCGTATGTGTTCCATGGGTCACACTGAGGAACGGATGCTCTACAAACAATAACAAAACAAATCAAATTTCTCATTTAAGTAAAACAATAGTAAAAGTAATAGGACAGAATCTATCCATCACATACTCACCATGTACAGTGACTGTGACTGAAGCATGCTTCTTAGAGCCATCTAGTGTTGCTGTGCAATTGTAAATCCCATTGTCCTCCACAGTCACACTGGGTATAATTAGTTCGCTGCTCATTACAATAACCTTGTTAGAGTCACTCCTTCTCCTGTAAGTGGTGTGAGTCCTACTGATCTGGCATACAGAGAAGCAATTCCTTTGTGGTTATTACTATTTTTATTAATACCCTAACCTAGTACATTTATATTTTACCAATACAAACTCAATTATATACTATATGGCCAAAAGTATGTAGACACACGAGTGTTGAGCATCCCATTCCAAAACCATGGGTATTAATATTGAGTTGTTTCTCCTTTGCTGTTATAACAGCCTCCTTTCTTCTGGAAAGACTTGCCTGTAGATTTTGGAATGTGGCTATGAGCATTTGTGCCCACTCAGCCTCAAGAGTGCAAGAGATTGGGCACTGATGTCAGCTGAGAAGACCTAGTGAGCAGCTGTCATTCCAGTTCATCCCAAAGGAAACTGGGTTGAAATCAGTTGAAATCAGGGTTCTGTGCAGACCACACAAATTCTTCCACACCAACCTTGGCAAACCATGTCTTTATAAAGATTTCACTTTGTCATGCAGAAACAGGTTTGGGAACTTGGTTCCAGTGAAAGAGATTATTATTGCTACACCATACAAAGACATTCTAGAGACAATTGTGTGCTTCCAACATTGTGGCCACAGTTTCCTTTCACTGGAACTGAGGCACCCAAACCTTATTCCAGCATGACAATGCCCCTATGCACAAAGTGAGATCTTTATAAAGACATGGTTTGCCAAGGTTAATGTGGAAGAACTCGGGTTGCATAGGTGCCCAAGAACTTTTCACCATATAGTGTATGTGGGTCAAAAGGACTCAAGACCTCTTGTATAAACACGGATTGTTTTTCATGATGTATAAATAATCGCTTTTGGTTTATAATAAAAACTTACTAGGCTGTTTTGGAATTGCCAACTAAACTCAATCCTGCCATTGAATGTGGTATCTCCTGAACAGGTGAGGGCCAGGGTGTCTCCAGCCAGGACTTTTGGATGCTCAGGAGTGATCCGTACATTTTCCAGAACATTGCCTACACAGAACACAGTGTTGGACGTCACATGAAAGTATACTATTACACATTAAACATTACAAACACAAATGTTGATTCAATAACTGCTGTATTTGAACACCTTATATTTGAGAACACGTTAAAAAGCACTCACTACGATGTAGTAAGATGAAGCTTGTTGTGACTTGTTTGCCATTCACACTGGTGGCACATGTGATCACGTCGTAGCTCTGATAAGGACCTAGTGGAATCCTAAAACCCACTTTTGGATCCCATGACACATGCGCTCTGACAGAGTTCTTCATGGGGGGAATCTAAAAAAATAAAAAATAAAAAAAGATCAGTCTTGAGGTCATCCACCAGTTCTTTTTCAATGAGAGCGAGTTGGGTTCAACTGAAAACCAATACATATTGATACAGGATAAGGGCAAGTCACAATTAAGGTCTGTGGAACATTCTGTATGTGGTAAGACATAAAACATGTCTGGAGTATCATTTAACATCTTTTGTTTATTACTTTTCTTTTGTTCTATCATGATGTTAGAAAAAGAAGGAAGGAAGGAAATGGGTAGGATGAATGCCACAGATGTTCCAACAGCAGGAAGGTCACACAGCAATCTGTAACATGTAACTGAGAAGTATTTGTCCATGGCAAAGCAGCATTGGGTACAGCTTAACAGACAATATACACACACTGGAAAATGCATCATGATTTGAGTTCATCAACCTCATAGACTTTGTTTGGCCAGCTGTTTTTCCTACCTGTGTTGCATGACAATCATGTATAAAATGGTGGCTGTATTTATAGTCGACGTCTTCTATTGTGGATGGAAAAAGTCTACAACTACCTTCCTGTTCTTAAAGGAAGTAGACCGAGTGGCTCCACAACCCGTCTCAAGCTTCCCTGCACCTTTGTCACTGTATCTGTACACATCCAAATGCTTCAGAAAATGTCTGAAGGATGTGAACCTGGAAAATGCTTACAGTCCCAAACTCATTGTAATAAACTGTCTGCAATGTTAACATGTGAACTGAAAGCAGTCAGGAACATATAAGCTGGAAAGAGAACTCACAGTGCAACCACATATTGCAATTAATGACACCCAAAACCATATTATATTAGTTAATGATGGCATAACAAAACTTCTTAAAAAGACTTAATATATGTCTTCACAATGTGTGAAATAGCAAAGTAAAAATACTCACTGTTTCCAAAGTAACATTTTGACTAGGAGATGTTGTCCTGCAAGGGATCTCCAGATTTTTTTCATGCCTGTATGCAAACAGGATCTTTTCACTTAAGGTCTCCACGAATGGATGATGATGATCTGTGCATAGAATATACATATGTGTAGTATAAATATAATATAACTGTAAGACTAAAATAAAAAGGTTGTTAACTGCCAAAGTGTAACAGGTTTTTGGTGCTTTAGGAAATGGGTCTATGGGATAGCATGTCTTGAGTGTGCCTTATACCTCTGCAAAAAATGAGAGAATAAACTGGGGCTAAAGATTTTTTTCACACATTGTGTTACATTGTGCTACTGTGAAACTGTCAAACAGGAGCCCAAGCAGGAAATAATAGTCAATGACCAGAGCTTCCAACACAATCACACTCCGTTTCCGTCTCCCAAAAGTCATCCAGCCCTGTACAAATACTATCCTGTCTCTGCATCTTTTTCTCTCTGTCCCTGAACAGCTGAGTTTTGTCTGCCTAACTTGATATAATAAATGTCTTTTCAGTTTGTGATCATAAATATGTTATTACAAAAAGGCCTCATTGCCAGGTTGACTGATTCATGTTTTTGTCAAAACCTCGGTGAAGTGCACAAAATAACAGTAACTAATATGGTGCTAGTATTTTCTGGCCTTGTAAATGCTGCAGTTATTGGACCATTTAGTTCTAAAGATGTTTTTTGTGTTTTTTGTTACGAACACATGCTGTGAAATGCAGCAAAAGAGAAAAAAAATCTTATCTGTACATGTAGATTAAACACATTTTCTTTAATCCCAAAGGAACTCTTATCACATTCATATTTCCTCAAAAATGACAACACTATAATGAAGTTGATAATACATGCTCACAGCATTAAAAGAGAAGTTTCTGGGCTCTAGGCTCTGAATAGTTTCTAACCCTGGAAATGATGATCATCCTAATAATATCTTCTTTAGTCTCAGGTGCATTCCAGGAAAAAGTAAAATGACCTACAGTATCTTAAACTGATAACTTACCTTTGACAAAGACATACGTTGAACTCTTGTGTTCTCTGGAATTGTTGTGACTGCAAGTGTAGTGTCCTGTGTCTGTGTACTTCAGGTTGTGTATCACCAGCTTGCTGCAGTTTGCAGTTAGCTCACACGGTTCAATTTGTACCCCTTCAGAGCTCAGTTTCCTACTGGCAAGCCTCCATTGCAGCTGGGTAGACCCCCTAATCCAAAAATCAATAATGACTATAAAGAATAACATATAGGTACAGCCACAGATAACACACCTGGCCTAATTCACTGTTTCAAATGTAGAATAATTATATGAGGATATTAAATGGTGTTTGTATTATGAAACCTAACTTTTCAAGTCTGTACACAAATAGATATTTAACAGTTCTGTTCATTTCTTTTAACTGCCATTTCCCATCCATATATCTATCTATCTACATGGGAAAGTGGCTTTTCTTGGATGGAATGTTATAGCAACACATTTTTCAAACAAGATCACATTAAACAGATCCCAGAAGAGCATCAAACATACCATGTCTGACATACCAGTGGGTTTGCCTCCAGACTGAGAGGTTAAACAAATTTGGTCCCTCATAATGAGCCAGATAGAATGGACAAATCAGAGACATTAAGAGCACATGTCCTTTTAGGGAAGCGTCACATTCCACAGGCCCAGAGGGGTTAGCATTCCTGGCATGATTGCAACATGATGCAAGTCTCCATAAATATTCAATAAATATGCATGTTTTATTTCTCACTACTTCCACCTTCCTGTTCCAATTAGAATGATTGAAACAAATGAGACCATATCGATTGTCTCATGGAGTCACTGAATGTGTAATGCCCTAGGTAGAAATGCCATTCTTATCTGTTTTAATTTAAGTGCTGAGGGTAAATTACGCTGAGATTTAAGAGCATTAGAAGTAATCAGAGTCAAAAAAATTTTTTTCTGGTCTCACACCAAGTGAGCCTGAATGTTCATCTTCTCTGAAGCAATACAAGACACAAAAGTGATGTATCATCCTCATAAACACAGATATAATAAGTAACATTTTGTCAAAAATGTCCCACAATTTTTGTGGGGGCAGGAAAATTTAAATTCTTTAGACGTGACAGCACACAGATGTTTGTGTGCTACTACTACAACAGTAGTAGTAGTAGTGGTAGTAGAAGAAGTAATAGTAGTAGCAGAAGTAGTAGCAACAGAAATAAGATTTGTAGCTTTGCAGGATGTGTGCTGGACATGAGAATACAGTACCTGCAGATGAGTATGAGGGATCCTCCAGCATGGTGCAGGTGTGTGTCTTTGGGAGGATACAGCTGTGGGTCTAACACCATCCCTGCAGGAAACACAACACAGCCAAGGCATTCAGTAACAGTATGCCTCTACTACCAGAAATGTAATTACAATCAGTGTAATTATTCAAATTACTGAAATTTTCACTGCAAATTAAGCCAGACCCAAATCTTCTGTTGGGGGTCACCTCTATCAGCACAAAACCAACAACATGAGTTAAATCACTCAGTGAGTTTACCTCAGAGAATCTTTTTTCCTGTTTCGTCCTGTTTAATGAAGCTTGTCCAGCCTTCTCTACTGTATGTGCTATTATTATTTATGTGTGAAAGATACAGGAATATTGTTAAACTGAAGAATTAGATTTCATGTGTGGTCAGTTAAAATAGCTGATGGGAGAATTGAGATATGCTGAGGATAGGAAGCACTGTCAGGCTCCCTGGTGACCATTTTGACTCTATTCCTCAAAAGGCGTTTGTTCATTGTGCTTTTTGTTCTGCAAAAGATGCTAAATACCGATATAGTATATAAATTTGTCAGAGAAGGAAAACTGCAGAGTTACAAAATGTCTTCAGTTCCTATTGGGATTTACCATCACTCACAATTTATATATATACAGTGCATCATTCACAGTGCTTCACTTCTTCCACATTTTGTTATGTTACAGCCTTATTCCAAAATGGATTACATTCATTATTTTCCTCAAAATTCTACAAACAATACCCCATAATGACAACGTGAAAGAAGTTTGTTTGAAATCTTTGCAAATTTATTAAAAATAAAAAATGAAAAAATCACATGTACATAAGTATTCACAGCCTTTGCTCAGTACTTTGTTGAAGCAGCTTTGGCACCAATTACAGCTTCAAGTCTTTTTGAGTATGATGCTACAAGCTTGGCACACCTATTTTTGGGCAGTTTCTCCCATTCTTCTTTGTAGGACCTCTCAAGCTCCATCATGTTGGATGGGGAGCGTCAGTGCACAGCCATTTTCAGATCTCTCCAGAGATGTTCAATTGGGTTCAAGTCTAGGCTCTGGCTGGGCCAGTCAAGGACATTCACAGAGTTGTCCCGTAGCCACTCCTTTGTTATCTTGGCTGTGTGCTTAGGGTCGTTATCCTGTTGGAAGATGAACCTTCACCCCAGTCTGAGGTCCAGAGCGCTCTGGAGAAGGTTTTCATCAAGGATGTCTCTGTACATTGCTGCATTCATCTTTCCCTCAATCCTGACTAGTCTCCCAGTTCCTGCCGCTGAAAAACATCCCCACAGCATGATGCTGCCACCACCATGCTTCACTGTAGGGATGGTATTGGCCAGGTGATGAGCGGTGCCTGGTTTCCTCCAGACATGACGCTTGCTATTCAGGCCAAAGACTTCAATTTTTGCTTCATCAGACCATAGAATTTTGTTTCTCATGGTCTGAGAGTCCTTCAGGTGCCTTTTGGCAAGCTCCAGGAGGGCTGTCATGTGCCTTTTACTGAGGAGTGGCTTCCGTCTGGCCACTCTACCATACAGGCCTGATTGGTGGAGTGCTGCAGAGATGGTTGTTCTTCTGGAAGGTTCTCCTCTCTCCACAGAGAAATGCTGGAGCTCTGAAAGCGTGACCATCGGGTTCTTAGTCACCTCCCTGGCTAAGGCCCTTCTCCCCCGATCACTCAGTTTGGCCGGGCAGCCCGTTCTAGGAAGAGTCCTGGTGGTTCCAAACTTCTTCCATTTATGGATGATGGAGGCCAGTGTGCTCATTGGGACCTTCAATGCTGCAGAAATTTTTCTGTACCCTTCCCCAGATCAATCCTGTCTCGGAGGTCTACAGACAATTCCTTGGACTTCAAGGCTTGGTTTGTGCTCTGACATGCACTGTTAACTGTGGGACCTTATATAGACAGGCGTGTGCCTTTCCAAATCATGTGCAGTCAACCGAATTTCCCACAGGTGGACTCCAATCAAGTTGTAGAAACATCTCAAGGATGATCAGTGGAAACAGGATGCACCTGAGCTCAATTTTGAGTGTCATGGTAAATGCTGTGAATACTTATGTACATGTGATTTTTTAGTTTTTTATTTTTAATAAATTTGCAAAGATTTCAAACAAACTTCTTTCACGTTGTCATTATGGGGTATTGTTTGTAGAATTTTGAGAGAAATAATGAATTTAATCAATTTTGGAATAAGGCTGTAACATAACAAAATGTGGAAAAAGTGAAGCGCTGTGAATACTTTCTGGATGCACTGTATATCTCTCTCACTCTTTGTCCTATATACACACTCTCTCACTGCTTCCCTATTTCCCCTCTATTGAAAAAAGCTTAATCAGATTGAACCAATATGCCTATAAACATTACTTTCAACCACTGCACCCTACATCAGTCTTACACACCTGCAAACACACAACCATAAAAAACTAATTAATCTGTTCTTTGTATTGTGAATGAAAGTATAAAAGCACAGCTGCATTGGAAGAATGAACTTACCCACCACTGTTGCTACTTAATACGAACTTCCTCCCAGTCTGCTATAACATCATTGTTGTTTTATGCTCCAAGGTTAGTTAAAGGGAAGGGATATTACTTGTGTCCCCACTTCTCTCAGACTAATACTGCACCTCTACCCAAAACTCTTACCTTAAATACAGCTATATCACTGTAACTCGCTCAGCTAAAAAGCTGAACAGCTATCACTTTTCTTATTGCAAAGTATTTCAGTATTCCTCGGCCACTTTTAATTGTGAGGTTTTCCATGTCTAATTAAATTGTAGGAGTATTTTGATAGTTTAGTAGTTTACAAATGTCATGCCATTTCACATGATATTTAAAAGCACAATAAAACCTGCACTACATATCACATACATATCACTATGTGTCAGCAAAGTTTATGAAATGAGTAAAGCTAAAATAAAATAGTAACACTGCAGCTTGCATCAGTACAACGTTTCATTCCAATGCCAATACCCCAGCTAATACCCCAGCGACATGTGTCCATGTCACTTGTCATTTGTAATTTATTACAGGATTTCCTATTAAACCTTATGAAAAACATCCTCATTAAAAGTTAGAGTAGTGCATGAGGCTGTATGTGACTGAAAGAGAAAGACCAGTAACCAAAGTGTGGCTAATTGATTTTGGTCCCTGCAATGAGATGTGCCAGTAGCTTAAGTCTGTAACATTCCTTTTATATTGGTGTCAGCCGGCAATTATGCACATGGGCAGTTACACACAAAATACACACATGCACGCATTCCCTCTTCCATGAGTACATTCTCACAGATTTGGACCTGCATGCATATACTGGCGAGAAACACAGTACTTAAAGTCCACAAACTCTCACTGCTCATCCTTACAGCTGGTTTGTTCAGCAGGGCCTCCAGCAGTACTTAAAAAGCGTTCTTTCTTATAAATTTCCATCATATCTGTCTCTCTGCGCCCACGTGCCCCCTTCTTCCACCCCCACCTGCCCCTGACTCCTGCCCAGTGTTGACCTCAACAAGCAGCTTCGCCCCCTCTTCAACAGCTGTGGCCTGCATTCCTCAGAACAGTGTCAGAAAAATGTTAGAAATACAGTTTGCTGCGGTGCTTCAAGGGGCCTGGATCATGGTTCTCATAGAAGCCCATTAAAACTATGTAACAGGCATAAATATATGGAAATATAGTCTGTGTACCTAAGGGATGCAGGATTTAGCAAACTTGCTTGGACTCCAGTTCCAGTCATTAAACTGTCACTGAAATGAGTTGCTCAGGTACCTCTTTTTCTGTGCTATGGATCCTGCTTCTTCTTAATTTCTTATTCATTTAAGTCCTTATATTCTATACCATGAGAACAGGAAAAATTTAATCCAATGTGTGCATTTAAGAAATTATTCCCCAATGAAACATTAAAGGAAAAAAAAAACAGGAGACATCACTGACTTTATAAAAAAATATATATATAAACCAATTTGGAGTTCATTTGAGTAATCCAACAAACTAAAACCAGATTAAGAACAAGTGACTCAGACCAATGGAACTCTACCTCAGCAATGTATTGAGAGTTGTTAAGTGCACTACTTTTAAGTTTAGTCATGGATTGTATGTGTGTGATGAGGAAATTTCACCCAACAGCCCTGAAATTGCTAGGCATAATGTGCGGAATTCCCTTCACTGCAGTTAATTCAGGACTCCCTGTTCTTCCTGTCCACTCACTGTGTGATGCGGTGTGCCCGTAAAGGCGTCTCAGAGGAGGGAATAATTTTTGAGCATGCACACACACAACAATAGAGAATCACAATTCCTGTAGCCTTGGCACAAGGTTCACTGACACTAAAAACAAAAGCGTTAAAATGCATAGAGGCCTCATGAAAGCAAATGGGGTAAAAGACAAGCATAAATTGTTTGCCCTTGGATACTCCCCAGAGAATGACCACCCTTATTTTGTTTACTGCATATCCATTCTGCTCTTTTATCAATGTGTTTCAAGGGAATGAATATCCTTGAGGGTCATCAACCCCCTTAAGATTTAGTACCTGATTTGCCAAAACAGGAGAATGTCTTAAATAGTGAGACTTGCTTTTCATACACAAGCATATAGTCATATTCCAATTTGTCCTTATTCTTCCAAGCTGCAAGGTTAAGACAACAGCAAAAAGAACAGACTTTTTATTAGCTTAAAGTTTGGTCCTCAGAGCTTGGGGAACTGTCCAACTCTCTCCCGTTCTTACAAAAATGCAAGAAGAAAAACACCTGGCCAAATATTGCCGTCACAGTCGGGTTTTACTAGTAATACCACTCAGATAAGGTTATACTGTAGACTCTGGGGTATAACAAACAATACATACTATATCCTTCAAAAGTGGAATAGAATCCCATAAGCTCTCATAATATGTACTAAATCTCACAGGATTTGGTGTAGGACTGGTGAAGGACATTCACCCTGAAACTGCAATATAAAAGTATGAAAATGTATTATGGCTGGCTCTGAAACTAATCTGTTTATTATATGGCACGAGGGAAACTGGCATCATTGCCAATATTTAGGCCAATTATAAAGCATGCATGTAAGCTATTAACCATTTGACTGGTCCACTGCGTACCACAATAACTCACAGTCTGTCAAACACTGGAAGGATCAAGAGATAAGCAACATTAACATTCACAACCCCTGTGTTGGCACCTGCCTTTCAGATACAGAGAGACCCTGTAATGCATAGTCTGCTCACACATTCCACTCCTCTATTGAAAGATGATTTGATTTTGCACATGGTTGGTCTCTATCTACTGTATGCTTCTCAGCCTCCTGTACAAGTGCACCACAGATCTCCTCCACAGTGCACACAGAAAGCCTTCTGACAGTAGAAACATGATCTGCAAGAAACACTACATCTGTGACTGAGGCACGGGGAAGTAGTTAGCATCTGTATTTCATTTCAGTAACATTGACTTCAAGTAAGGTCTGTCTCTCATAGTCAAATATTAAAACTGGTGACTCAAATTATCCATCTCTAGTATCTGCACTTGTTCTGCTTGAGCTCTCATGCAGCAATGGTATTTTAGTAACAAATCATAGCAACAAAACATAATGAGGCTGTTGCAAAATTGATCTGCGTTTGAATATGGTGAATGACAGAATGAAGTACAGCATTACATTCATTGTAAAAGGTTTTAAATGTTTTATGATGTTCCTTGCCAATAATTAATTTGACCTATGACGATTTGCACCAGCCAAGTAAAGTGCTTGTTATGATGCCTGATATGAAAATAGCCTATTTGTAGTTCATGCCTATGATCCTTTATGTTTGTATGTGTAGTTACAAACAGTGTATTTCAGCAAGGTGGCCATATCTGGTGATCAAAGACCGCAAAAATATTTCCCACATAAAGACATTATTATTATTACTTCTCACAAAATTAAAAGTATAAAATAAAAATATATATTTATAGTTGGTAAAGACTGTGCACTGTAACAGAATTAACCAGTAGTTCTGGTTATGGTGAATATTACGATTATAACTATGTTATAACTAACCTATGCTAAGTGGTGCAATTTTTGGAGCAATTTTTAATGGTCGGTAACCCTGAACATAGTGGCCATTTAAAATTCAATCTACATTTTAACAGGGCTTACGTTCTTCTGGTGCAGCCGTCTGCTAGACATGTTAAAACATTTCAGTGAGAGACTGTATTGCCTCAGTGGCTGGAGAGTACTTCAAAATGGGAAGTAAAATTTCATGTATGAAAAGAAAATCTGTTTGAAATGGTCCCTGGACAATATCTACACCAATTAAGCATATTTTACTAATGTCCCACTGCTAAATTCCTAAATGTTTTATAAGAAAGATCCAAGTCAGATTTTGTCTTATTCTCAGAGCAATCAGGGAATTCTGTTCTGCCAATGACTAATTTACACTAACATGTTCAATTGCTGTACCCATTCTAGTAACTATGTAACTATTTCAGCAAAGTTCACTCCACATTTTAGCTGATCACAAAAATAAAAGTAATTATTTGAAATATTTCAAAAAATTTGAACATAGGCTTAGGCATAGGCTTTTGATCCACTGTAACCCTGGCCAGGATAAAGTGTTTAGTAAGGGGGGGATGAATTATTGTACACATTTAATAGTAATTTTTATAAAATTATAATTTCATAAAATTATAGTAATGAGCATATTATTTCAATAGTTAGATAATGTTCATGAAATAAATCTGTACTGAGCTAGTCCATTGTATTTAAAGGCACATGCCTGCAAAAGGTTTGAGAACCCCTAATGTATTCAACAGTCAATCAGTAGGAAATCAATAGTTGTGCCACAAACACAAAGCCATCAGATTCTAGCTGCCTCATCAAAGTATACTGCTAAGACTCACAGATAACTTTGCATCTACTGATCCTTTCAAATGTCCAAAAGTCTATCAGCTCAGTATTTTGTAAAACAGTGCATTGATTGCTCCCTCCATATGCAGCACAACCACAAGACAGCTATACCGATTTACTAAATCCAGGAGAACATTTCACAGAGCAGAAACTTGGTGCTTGGTTAAATTTATTTCGCTAAGAAATATTCCATGCACTTTTTAAAACCTGCTTTTCGTTCAACTGAAGGTGGTGAACAGTGCCCTTATTTCTTAAACAATCACCTTGACTGCACACCTTTTTTGATTACATATTTAGTATAAACAATGCATTTTAGGCCTTCAGAAAACAATGGCATACATTTTCATACCGAGTGAATATATGAGGGAGTTATATTTACAGTTAACTGGGCATGCAAGAAGCTTGGGGAAGGAATCTTTATTCAGGTAGCGTGTCACATTTCCCTGACCTCGGTGGGCCAGAACAATTCCAGGGTGCCTCCTGCCTCTCCAGCTACTTCCTCCATGTGTGTTTCCCACGCTCGCCATGTGGACAGCGAAGGAAATCTACATGGAAACCTTGTAGACAAAGCATGAAGACCAAAATGGTTACAGGTGGGAGGAGTAGTATTTCCCCTGTTTGGATCAAAGCAGGGAGCCTCTTTTTGTTCGGATACTAAGAGGAAGATGTGTATCTGTAGCATCTTAAGCAACATCCACCCTTTATCTTCAAATTTATTTATGGGCTGAGGGAGCCAGACAGTCGATGTATCTTTCTCCTGAAAACAGAAATTCTCTTTTCACACTAGACATTCCACTCAATTCTACTGTTTTGGGTTCAACTGCATACTGAAAACAGAGATTTTCAAACCATGTTGGCGTACTTTCGATGTCAAACAATGCGGAATATTCACTAAGCAGATCTTCACCTATAACAAGTGAGCCTATATAAATGCCAAATGGATCACACTCCACTGCCAGTGCATACATGGTGCATACTACTTAATGACCTTCTCAAGCTGGGAATCACTGTCCGTTGTTTAAGGCTACTTTCTGATATTGACAAATCATGTGTAGTGTGTCAAACCACATGGAGGGAGATGGACAAATCAGCATGGTTTTTTTTTTTTTTACTACTGACCAATTGATCACCCACAATCACTTACATAAAAACCAGCCAAAGCAAACTAGAGCGCCAATACAGATATAAACAGGCAGCTTGTTGACTTTCTCAAAGCTGAGCAGGTACCAGCGGAGCACTGACTCTGAGCTTCAGTGCGTCCAATACGCTCAGCGTCACTAAAGCTCAGAGTCAGTGCTTCGCTGGGACTAAACTCCCCCCTGTGCATTAAAATGGAACTGCATTACCCGACCGAGCGCATCCAAACATCTATAAAGTCACACAGGTGCTAAAGCGGAGAAATGGACTTGATGCGCTTCATGGACCAGTATATACAAGCAACTGTTTATTCATAGTATCAATGGACACTGAAGATTCCTTTCAAAGTGTGACCACCTGTCTACCAACATCTCTGATCTCGTCGGTAGCCTGAAAGAGTAAGTCATAAACTCGAGACACAGATAGGATAAATGAGAGAAGGCTGATTTAAAAGATTACGACTTACCATTTACTGGCGTCAAGCAGTGAAAAAGCACGACTATGAAAGCCGCGCTTTCTCTGGGAGTCATTTTCATTCAGTGTGGTTAGGGAAGATGTCGGTACTCTTACAGTATCACTCACTCCAAGTTACTCGTAAAGCAGATCCGAACTCCGTAATAGCTTTTAGCTCAAACTGCGTACGCGCTTCCGTCCAGCTGAGAAAAATCAGTTCATGTTACTGTTCAGTAGAGATCCCTATGATAAGAACACATCTGCATAAAGTTCAAAGTATTAGATCCGACGTATATGGAATCCCATAATGGAAACAAACGTTCCGAACTCCACTGGAGAGCAGCCTCACGCGCAGGTGCGAGTGTTTTGAGTATTTTCCCGTAAAACTGTCTGAATAAAATTTGGGAAACGATATACTGAAGCTTCCGATAGAATAGCCTCACAAGTCCCAGGATTAAAGGTGAATATCAAGATAAATTATTCGAGTTTAAAGGAATTGAAGTCTTGAAATGTTACGCCAGCTCATGACTGAGGCAGTGCTCTGGCTGCGCGCGCTTGCAGGCTTTATAAGAAACACGACGCAACGTCACAGTCCAGTGAACTTACAGCGTGCACTGCGGCATCTGTGGCCAAACTTACATCAGCTTCATATATTGAGTCTATTTAAACATGTTTTAGGCGATTTTGTTATTTTGTGGCTGCCACATTAATAGGCCTACTCTTCTGCAGTAGCATGTTATTTAAGCTAAGTTCTAATAACCCCTATAGATAGTCAGCTTCTTGTAATGATGTCCCCAAAATATAAAGAAAATGTGGAACCAAATATTGTCTTATAAGAAACATAAACCCTTTTCTTCCTTTGTTATTCAAATTGTCAGTCTCCGTCCCTATATCTTTATCTCATTATATTCTTCTCATTTGGTCAGATAGTTAAAAAAATAATACTAAATTAATTAATTTAAATGCAATTCAAAATAATTAAATAAATAAACGCAATCTTTTTTTAAATCGCTTTGTCTGTGTGCTTTTCTTACTATATTACCTCCCCAAAAGAGTTTTTTATACTGATAGTATTCTTGGTCCGTGAGCTAGTGATCCAGTATATATTTATTGACAGAGACTTCAAAGCACTTCTGTAAGTCCCTCTGGATAAATGTAAATGTCTTAGACCCTCCACTGTTATGCAGATGAAACTGACATCTATTCTGTACATTCGTACTGTAAAAGTTACACTATCCTTTTGTCTCAACATAGTAGCTAAAATGCTATCAAACCAAATACATAGGACAAACAAGCCCTGGGTTTATTTTTAACTCTAAAAAAAAAAAAAAAACAGGACACACATCTAAATTATATCAACACAAATAATCAATGGTAAACTCTGTCCCTCTTCCCCATGGTGTCTGTAAGATCAATACACTGTTCACCTTGATGCTAGAAATAACACACTTCATGCAGAGACATCTCATGCACTCTTTTGTTTTCAGAAGCTTAGGACGGATGGTTTGTTTTTGAGTTGACAAATCTGGGTGAGTGATACACAGCTTGTTTTTTTAACACTATGTGGCAAAGAAGATGATATGGAGCCTGAAAGCTGTTTCTTCCAGTTACATATAAAAATATGTACAATATATATATATATACAGTTGCAATCAAAATTATTCAATCCCCATTGTAAATCAGGTTTATTGTCAAAATTTACAGACTTTCAGCTGTTTGCAATGAACGAATCAAACAAAAGCAATTGAAATAGTTCAACACAACGAATGCTTAGAGTGGTTTCCCCAAATTCAACTGAAATGCAACTTATAATGACTTCTCCAGTTTCAAAATTATTCAACCCCTTCATGGTAAGCATCTTTAGTACTTAGTAGGGCACCCTTTTGCTGTTATGACCTGCTGCAAATGAGCTGCATAGCCAGACACCAGCTTCTGGCAGTGTTCCTGAGGAATTCCTCATGAGCAGTGGCCTACAGTAATATTCTTGGGTTTGCTTGCTGCAACCACCTTCTTCAAATCCCACCAGAGATTTTCTATGGGGTTCAAGTCAGGTGACAGTGCTGGCCCTGTAGAATCTTCCAGGACTTGGTGCAATTTGAGGCATGCTTGGGATTATTGTCCTGTTAGAAGGTCCAATGATGCCCAAGCTTCAGCTTCCTCACAGATGGCATGACGTTTTCTCCTAGGATTTCCTGATATTTCAATGAATCCACACACTGCAGGTTTCCAGTGCCAGAGGAGGCAAAGCAGCCCCAGAGCATCACCAAGCCACCACCATGCTTCACTGTGGACAGAGTGTTCTTTCTTCATTCTTCTTTCTCCAGACATACCGCTGATCCATCGTGCCAAAAGGTTCCAGTTTTGTTTCATCTTTCCACAGAACAGAATCCCAAAACTTCTGTGGCTTATTTATATGATTTTGAGTGGACTTCTCTTGTGCTTTTGGGTCAGTAGTGGTGTACGTCTTGGAGTTCTGGCATGGAAACCTTCTGTGTTTAGTACATGCCATTCTGTGCTCACTGAAACCTCAGTGCCTGTTGCCACCAAGTCTCGCTGCAGGTCTTTTCCAGTCACTCGAGGGTTTTTCACAATTTGCCTTCTCAGAAAACTGGCTACAGCTGTTGATAGCTTCCTTTTTCTGCCCCATCCAGGTATTTCATGTATTTTCTGCCCCTAGCAAGTTCAGGTAATTCATGTGTTCCAACTCAAGCACACCTGTGCAACTAATGAAGCCCTTGATTAGTTGCATCAAGTGTGCTTGAGACAACTCCTGTTTTGCATATTTGTTTTGTTGTGAGGGATTCTGTTCAAGGGGTTGAATAATTTTGAAACTGGAGAAGTCATTATAAGTTGTATTTTCAGTTGAATTTTGGGAAACCACTTGAAGTATTCATTGTGTTGAACTATTTCAATTGCTTCTGTTTGAAATAAATAAATAAATAAATAAATATATATATATATATATATATATATATATATATATATATATATATATATATATATATATATATATATATATATATATATATATATATATATATATATATATACACACAGTGGCTCCAGACTGGATGAAAGAGCCAGGAGGAAACTGGTCAGAGAGGCTACCAAGAGGAATACAGCAACTCTGAAGCAGTTGCAGGAATTTATGACAAAGAGCGGTCATTGTGTGCATGTGAGAACAATATAACAAATTCTCCACAAATATGGCTTGTATGGGAGGGTTGCAAGAAAAAAGCCACCCAAGACTGAGCTTTGCCAAAACGCACCTTGAAGATTCTGAGGCCACATGGAAAAAGGTGTGAATTGAATTATTTGGCTTCAACACCAAATGATATGTCTGCCAGAAATCCAATACAGCTCACCATCCAAATAACACTATTCCTACAGTAAAGCATGGAGGTGGTAATATCCTGTTATGGGGGTGTTTCTCTGCAGCAGGGACTGGAGCACTTGTCAGGATAGAAGGAAAATGGATGGGGCAAAATACCATCAAATTCTTGAGGAAAATCTGCTGCCCTCTGCCAGAAAGTTGTGAATGGAAAGAAGATTTACCTTCCAACATGACAATGACCCAAAGCACACGGCAAAACTGACCACACAGTGTTTGAAGGAGAAAAAGGTGAATGTCCTTGCATGACCTAGTCAGAGCCCAGACTTAAACCCCACTGAAAATCTGTGGAATGACTTGAAGACTGCAGTCCACAAACGGTCTCCATCAAATTTAACTGAACTTGAGCAGTTCTGCAAAGAAGAGTGGGCAAATATTGCAAAGTCTAGATGTCCAAAGTTAGCAGAGACATATCCCAACAGACTAAAGGCTGTAATTAAAAAATTAAGGTTAATTAAAGCAAGGGGGTGATCCTTTTTCTAACTCAGTGATTCTGGTTTTTTATTTTTTTCTGACATGTTGGTGTTATATCTTTCACTTGGATGTTATAAGTTGCACTGAGTAAATACAGCTGGATAAAACAAAAACTGTGTCTGTCTTCATTTCAGGCTGAAAAGCAACAAAATGTGATTATTTTAAAGGGGGGTGATTCTTTTCTATACCCACTGTATATATAATGGGACATTTTAACTATATTGTCCTGTAAATATTTTATTTGACATTAACCTTAACACATTAGTTACATTTTTAAATTGCCAGTTTAGCTAAGTATTTACTGTTTACTAAAAGAGACTTCCAAAATAATGCAAAGGATATAGAGTATTATAAATTTAAGGATTTTTCAAAAGTATCTTTAGATTCATAAGGGCATTTAAGGGTGCAACACAAGGCTTAAGGGATTGCTCATAATGATTGTATCATATACCACTTATTTAAATAAAACTGAAAGCACTTGTGTTTGTTATTCCACATCACTTACCCACTAACAATATAGTTGATTTTACATTCATAACACCACAACACATATAGAGATGAAGTAGAGTTTTTGTTTCTTTTACAAGTGAGTCTTTAAAGCTGTGGACCATGGGCCAGAAGGGCAGCTAGATAAGATTTGAGCAGGAACAATTGCTGGAAGCTTAGATCTGAGAGGAGTGGGCTTTTAAGACATTTCTTTTTTAACCTAATGTGCAGAACACAATACAACGTTTTAAACAGTTGTATGTATTCAGCTTGAGCTATTTCCTTAAATTCAACAATAACCTCATGTTATAATAACAGTGTCTGCTGTAAGAAATAGCAACCTAAATATATTATTATATAAATGTAATTGCCTAACTCTGGCTCAGATGTGCAAGCGCATTGTCTGCTAATCTATTATTACTAAACTGTAATATCAATAGTTACAAAATTTGCTCAGTAAGAACCATGCAGTGACTATATGCAGGCACTGACTATAGTTACTAATTGTTTTTGTTTCTGTCACTTAAATCTTATTCACTTAACATCAATTTCAGCATGGAAATGTAGCTTAACCCTTTGTTATAGTAATGCAGTACTCAATGAAGCTTAATTAAGTTTTTTTTTTACTAAAACAAAATAGGCTTAATATTAAATATATTGGCTGCTCCTAAAACTTGTATATAGTCTTTGTTTAGGTAAATTTAGCATTTTCCTTCATATAGAACAGCAGAGAGATGCCAGAGTGCACACTGCATTGCATATACTGAACAAAAACAAAAACACTCTGCTGTTCCAGATTAAACATTTTGTATGACATGCCATCTTGTGGTGATAAAGCAGCACTACACCTTCTTTTGGTGCGCGTCAGAGGTTACTGTAAAAAAAAAAAAAAAATCACACTTGTTCACCTCTGAATCTGTATTGGTGTTTTTGAAAACCTGTATACTTTTGTAAATATACAATTATAAGCCATTAAAGGGCTGCAGAGTGGTGTAGCGAGTAGCTGTGTGGGTTTCCTACAGGTTCTCCACCTCCCAAAACCGTGCCAGTAAGTGGATTGAAATCTAAACCTTTCCTAGGTGTGAATGAGTTTGTGAATGTGTGTGCATGGTACCCTTCAGTGGACTGGTGTCCCACTCGTGTCCCGCCCAGTGTCCCTGGGACAGGCTCCGGATCCATCATGTTTATTGAATATGAATGAACAAATAAATAGTGAAATGTGTACGTACACTAGCAGTCAACCATTTGAATACACCAGCTCAGAGAAGGGTTCTTTTATACTAGTATAGAATGATGACAAGCTTTAACACCAGAGGCATAGGTAGGGTGTTGGATTTCGGGGTTGAAATCCCCTAAAATATATTCCAGATTCCAATGCTTATTCCTGGATGGTTAACAATGCAGCTAATTATATATACCTTTGTAGCATTGCTGCCTCACAGCTCCAGGGTCCCAGGTTCAATCCTGGGCTCGGGTTACTATGTGTGTGGAGTGTCCATGCATGTTCTCCATGTGTCCACATACAACATTTTGTATGAGATGCCATATTCTGGCCAGAAAGCAAGATTGCATCTCCTCATGTAGACCATTCACAAGGGTTACTGTAAGAAATCAGTTTTCCACCACTCAGTATTCACTAGTGTTTTTAAAAACCTATATACCTTTGTAAATGTATAATTATAAACCATTAATGGGCAGCACAGTGGTGTAGCAGGTAGTGTTGATGCCTCACAGCTCCTGTGAGTTCTCCCTGTGTCTGAAGGGTTTCCTCTGGGATATTTGGGTTCCTCTTAACTTCCAAAACTGTGTCAGTAAGAGGCATGGCACCTCTAAATTTCCCCAGGAGTAAATTTGTGTTTGTCCATAGTGTGTGTCCTGCATTGGACTGGTGTCCCATCCAGGGTGTATTCCCTCCCAGTGTCCCTGGGACGGGCTCCGGATCCACCGTGACCCTGACCAGGATAAAGCAGTTACTGAAAATGGATGAATAAATAAATAGTAAAATATTTATGTACACTACCAGTCAACAGTTTAGATACATCTGCTCATTAACAAGACACTAACACCATAAAATAACATATATGGAATAACACAGTGACCAAAAAAGTGTTAAACGCCTCAAAGTTATTTTATATTTTAAATTCTTAGCAATATTCCTGATGAAGCTTTGTACACTTTTGGAGCTTCACCCAAGAGTCCAAGAGTTCCAATAAGAACCAAAAAGGGTTCTTCAGCCTGATGCCACAGGAAAACCTTTTAAAGGTGCACAAAGAACCTTTTAATCTCAAGTTCTTCAGAGAACCATCAATTTACTGCTGCTCTAAAGAACCCAGAAATGGTTCTTCACAGCAGTCCCACAAGAAACCATGTTATCATAAGTTCTCTAAAAAAAAGCAAAAAACCCTTACTTAGTGCTTTAAGGAACCAAAGTAAGGTTCTTAAGAGTGATGCCAGGAGAACCTGTACCAGTCCCACAAAGAAACTTATAGGGTTCACTTTAACCTGTTAAGGGATGATACCTTGAAGAACCAATACACTGCTCCGAAGAACCTATAATACATAAAACATAAAGAATTTTTCTCCAAAGAGCCATATAGCTCAACTCAAGAACTCTAAACTGTAAAAAAACTGCTGTAAAAAAAAAAACGGCTAAATTCTGACAGTAACATATTGTTTTCCATTAAAACAGTAATATGCTGTAGAAAATAATGCATTCTGGGCAACATTTTCACTTTACAGCCAATTTTCAACACTAATCTACTGTTTTTATGTAATACGGTTTTGTACTGTAGTTTGCAATGCATTGTGGTCTGGTCCTAAACAAAATTACAGTACAATGCAGTATTTTTTTGGAAATTGCTGGAGTGTGAGTACAAGCTTGGTTAAAGTTGGTACTGTACTGTTTTAATCAAAATTAAGTTAATTTGTATTTTTTAAACATCAGAAATAATTTTCAATCAGGGACTCGTGAGGACAATTGTTTCATAAAGCACCTTTTCCCCGAAGATGACGTACGTTCGGAGGACACTCGTCATCACTGAACGTGCAAATCTGACTTCACATCACTGAAGTCCTTCTGTATCCATCTGCATTGGACCTACAAATTACACGGTCATTTAAAATATTTTCTTATTTTCCTCGATAGTATTTTATTCATAAAGGTAGTATTACCAGAAGTAATGTTTAAAATCGATGCACATCAAGCTGTCGAGCTAGTGAGTGTGATCATGGCACTTCAGTGCTGAGATATGAATAACTCGAACATTTATATTTACGTGCATTTTACAGTCACCAAGTTTTATCAATTTGTTGTAGATCATCTCTGAACTTTGAAGACTGTTGGTGGTTGTTGCTAGCTAGCTGGTCTTCTGCCCGTTGTTAATAGCTGCAAAAGCCACAAAAACACTAAACAAATTTGATGTTTGAAATGGCGATAATCTCAAGTTTAAAGGCGGCTTATTTTTTAAAAGTAGAGCACGCTGATAGTTTCAGTGTTTAATATATACAGTTAAAACATTGATTTCGTTCACTCGGTTTGCGATTAGAAATGTGCGAGGATTGATACAGGTGGTACGCAAAAGCAACCATTAATTATACTCGTCTTCTTTCTGACATCTTGAGTAAATGTATGGCAATTGGTTAGGCTGCTTTATTTGTTCTCCAAATTGGCAGCAAAAATGTTCCCCTGTCAGGCCTGTGATCATAACTGTACCACAGTATTGGCTTATGTAAGGCACATGAAAATTCATTTTAAAAAAATACACCAAATTTAACTTTTTTTAAGTGTGTTTTGCCAGATTGCAGTCAGACTTTTCAAAAACTTTTCTGCTTTTAAGTGTCACATTTACAGACACAATGACAAATATGTGGTTAGACCTAGATTGTGTCATGAAGTTGAATTAACATGTCATGTTGATTTCTGAAGTGAAAAGTGTAAGAACTTTAAGTCTTTTTACTCTCATTTGAAAATACACATCAGAGAGGGGAAAACAGTTGCTTGCCCTTATAGACAGTGTAACAAGAGCTTTAGTGTTATAACCACATTCACGTCACACATGAGTAGAAAACATAAAAATGGTGCTGAGGAACATCTGGTTGATTCAGTAGTTCACGCTAACTCAAAAACCTGCGTACATGAGTTGAAACCTGATGTGAGATTTGATCGTCACCGCTCACGTCCACATCGATAAATGCCAAGTTTTGCGTGGAAACAACCGTAAGCACAGTTTTCTGTCGGATGTTCGTTTTGTAAATGAGGGCCACTGTGTACTTGTTGGGTGACAAACTTTGCTAATGTTATGGAAAAATTTGTTGATTTGAGACCTATGTGTGAAGTGTTTTTTTAGTCAACATTGTATCAATATCACATTGCTATTTGGGTTGTTATTGTACACTGACAATTCTAGAGTTATTTTGATCAAATATTTTGTTTGCTGCTGTTTTACAGTGGTACCCTGGAATAAATATGGGAGAGGAACAAGCAGCCTGGTGATGGTCACCTTTAACGGATGAAAAGATTCATCTCTGTAAGCATGCACATACCTCAAAGGACTCTTTTATAATGTCCCACTTGTGCTGCTTTCACAGGACTCCTAAAAAAGTTTAAAAAATAAATAAATAATAAAACAAACAAACAAACAAACAAACAAACAAATAATAATAATAATAATAATAATAATAATAAAAACCTGAACAAATGTTTTTTTCCCCCATACTGATGTTCACTATGTTCATAATAGTGCAGATTGTTAAAAATATTAAATGTTATATTTGTAATATTTCAACTCTCAAGTCTTTTCATGTTTGTACGGCCTTTGATATGCAATTTAAGATTTTTTTTTTTGTCATTGTTTCGAGCAGCAATTTAAAAAATATATATATTTATTCAAAGTTTTTATTTTGCTATGTTTTAGAATTTATGTTGACTCTGCCCTTTTAAATAAAAGATTATTTTTTATTTATATCCTTTCTAAAGTGTTTATTGCTTATTTTATAGATTTTTCAATATAATGTATTTTAAGCAGATGTGTGTAGCCCACATAACTTAGATTTTCTAAACATCTAAATTATTTTATCAGTTATGCCTTTGTACAATAAAGAGTGATGAATACAGTATGAATACTGTAGAATTACAGTATATTGCTGCAGTCTCTGCTGTCAGAAATGTACCATTATTTCACAGGAAAATTTTATACAGTGTATACAATGAAAAATGGTTCTTGACAAGAAGAAGGTTCTTTGTAAAGAACCATTAAAAACCTATATTTTTAAGAGTGTAGAGTGGATTCCTGCCCAGCGTTCTTCTTTTTGGTTGTTGTCGTTGTTGTTTTTCACACATAGGGCTTATATGTGTATTTGAGCAACTTAATAAATGTATGAACACTGTTTGATAAACTGTTACATTTCCTACCTATATTTTCCATGGTTTCTTGTCAGTGAACTCTTTTCTCTCTAGAGAAATTCTGACCAATCCAATCCACTGACGCAGACACTCTTAACCAATCCTGCGACCTCTAATAGGAAGTCTGACCGATCCCGCACACTCCCTCGGTTCTAAACCACTACATCAATTAGTCATTTTAACCACAACTGCCATAAACATGATGCATTCACTGGATATAAATGGAACAAGGTAAATGTAGCACTACACTATAAAACAAATAAATAGCCAGCAAGATCCTGTATTCCAAAATACAGTAAAACTACTGTAAATCTAACAACAGTAATTTACAGCATACTGTATGATGATTTACAGTATATTGCTACTGTAAAATTATTTACAGTAGTTAATTGCATACCGTGTATTGGAACACAGTACATTTTCTTTACAGTAATTTTAATCACAGTAGTTTATACTATGCCTTAAATTAAAATACAGTATACGTGCTGTACAGTGAAATTTTTTACAATAGTTAAATTTATATCGTAATTTAACAGTTTTTGGTGTATATTTTAAATTTAAACAAATGTAAGTTAGATAATGTGTAAGTTAAACAGTTAAAGTATGTTTATAGCTATACAGTGGGTATAGAAAAGAATCACCCCCCTTTAAAATAATCACATTTTGTTGCTTTTCAGCCTGAAATGAAGAAAGACACAGTTTTTGTTTTATCCAGCTGTATTTACTCAGTGTGCAACTTATAACATCCAAGTGAAAGACATAACACCAACATGTCAGAAAAAAATAAATAAAAAAACAGAATCCCTGAGTTGGAAAAAGGATCAGCCCCTTGCTTTAATTTGCCTTATTTTTTAATTACAGCCTTTAGTCTGTTGGGATATGTCTCTACTAACTTTGCACATCTAGACTTTGCAATATTTGCCCACTCTTCTTTGCAGAACTGCTCAAGTTCAGTTAAATTTGATGGTGACCATTTGTGGACTGCAGTCTTCAAGTCATTCCACAGATTTTCAATGAGGTTTAAGTCTGGGCTCTGACTAGGCCATGCAAGGACATTCACCTTTTTCTCCTTCAACCACTGTGTGGTCAGTTTTGCTGTGTGCTTTGGGTCATTGTCATGTTGGAAGGTAAACCTTCTTCCCATTGACAACTTTCTGGCAGAGGGCAGCAGATTTTCCTCAAGAATTTGATGGTATTTTGCCCCATCCATTTTCCTTCTATCCTGACAAGTGCTCCAGTCCCTGCTGCAGAGAAACACCCCCATAACAGGATATTACCACCTCCATGCTTTACTGTAGGAATGGTGTTATTTGGATGGTGAGCTGTATTGGATTTCCGCCAGACATATCGTTTGGTGTTGAGGCCAAATAATTCAATTTTAGTCTCATCTGACCATAACACCTTTTTCCATGTGGCCTCAGAATCTTCAAGGTGCGTTCATGTGGCCTTTCTTGACGAGTGGCTTTTTTCTTGCAACCCTCCCATACAAGCCACATTTGTGGAGAATTTGTGATATTGTTGTCACATGCACACAATGACCACTCTTTGTCATAAATTCCTGCAACTGCTTTAGAGTTGCTGTAGGCCTCTTGGTAGCCTCTCTGACCAGTTTCCTCCTGGCTCTTTCATCCAGTTTGGAACGACGTCCTGATCCAGGGAGGGTCTGTGTTGTACCAAATACCTTCCACTTCTTAATAACAGACTTCACTGTGCTTCTAGGCATTGATAAAGCCTTTTTTTTGCATCCATCTCCTGACTTGTGCCTGTCCACAACTTTATCCCGGAGATCTTTTGACAGTGCCTTGCCACCCATAGTTGATTGTTTGCTTCAGTTGCACTACAAAATGCTCCAGGAAAGCGCTTTTCATGCTGAGCTAATCAAAATGACCACAGCTGATCACAGTTGAAAGTCAAATGGCTTTGTGTGCCATTGATTAGCTACACCTTATTGAGTTTACAAGTCATTTTTAGGAGGGGGCTGATCCTTTTTCCAACTCAGTGATTCTGTTTTTTTATTTTTTATTTTTCTAACATGTTGGTGTTATATCTTTCACTTGGATTTTATAAGTTGCACTGAGTAAATACAGCTGGATAAAACAAAAACAGTGTTCGTCTTCATTTCCGGCTGTAAAGCAACAAAATGTGATTATTTTAAAGGGGGGTGATTCTTTTCTATTACCACTGTATACTAGGCTACAATCACATTGGATCACTAGTACTCAATATAGAGTAGCTACAATCTATTTAATTAAAAAAAAATAATGAAAAGTTGAGGTCTTTTGCATATAAAATAATTTATTACACAATTAAACATTACACACTTTGCAAGAGAAAGGTATCTGATCTTGATTAGGTTACAATACAGATGGATGATATATACTCCATCAGCCGATATTGTGAACTTGTCATGGGTCTTTTACCTGTAAGACAAAAAAAAAAAAAGATGAAAAGAAAAAGCATTAGCACTGTCCAAAGCACAATGTACCAATATATTAAAAAGCTTTACTGCTGAACAACTAATTATATTAAATTGATTTTTTAAGTGTAATAAAAAATAAAGATTTTTTTTTTCTGTTTTGAATGAACTACTTTGAAAATGTACATCACCCTGAGGAAACAAAAATGTGCTCAAATAAGCAATTTGTTTAAAAGATTGCCTATATGTTATTTTAGAACAACTAAACTGTACACTTAATGTCCATATAAAACGTGTGGCTTAGTTACATAGAAGAAAACATATGTTACGTATATAAGGAATACAATAAACACATAAGTTAACAGTGCTTGATATTTTTGAAGAAAGGTGGAGGGGGAGTTGCTAAGCAGGGCGTCAGACATCCCTCAAGTGAGTGCACTTCGAGCGGCGCCTCAACGGGTGGCCAGTGCTAAAAATTTTTAGAGAATGATAAACTTTGCACGTCCGATGTATATTATGGCTGAATTGAACCACATGAATTGTCAACTAGTGTAAATACACTAAAAAATGTCGACAATGTAATTTGGTCCTAAACTAGAAACCGTCCACTATAATACTAACCGGAAAGCCCGTAGTGTAAACGAATGCTATCTAGCTAACTTGTTTTCTGAGGTAGGCCGTTACAAAGCAACCAATTATATTTGAAATTACACTGACTGTAACTATTAAATGGTGCCAATCGTAAATAAAATAAATAATAAACTTGTTTAAGATGTTAAATGTGACTTTTGCGCTTACCTTCCTTGTCCAATGGATTTAAATAACAGACCGGGACGCTGGCCTGGTCCTGAGGCTGCAGTGAGTGACGAAAAGTCTTGCGTTGGCAGACCGGGTGGTTTTGTTGCCAGGTGTAGGCTATTATCATGCAATTTACCTATCTGTTATTGTCAGAGATGTCACTGGTTACTGCAGTTAATAATAATATAAATTTATTCTAATGTGATTACTGAATGTGATCACATCATTGAATAATAGGTTACTATAAAGTTTCCGTGTAAAAGGTGATTTTAAGGTTGGAGATGGGAGGGTTATTGATATCGAAATCTGGCAACCGCAAATACACAACGACATGTCCTCCAACACATATCACTCATCATCATTAGCTATATGCCATCATGAGTTACGTCATTAAATTATTATTATGGTAATATCTCAAGGATGTTGAACTATTCAACACTAAAAAGGTCCAGGTTGTATAAAAACACTCATTTCCCAAAAATGAAACTATACACAGAATCTTCTCATTATTACCCGCCTGCACGACGAGACTTTTTAGTTGGGCTCATGGGTGTAGATTTGGTTTGAACATTTGGGGTGTCTAATCTAATCTAAATCTAATCTATCCATGTATCGTCCACAATGATTTAATCATTGTGATTTTTTTTTTTTTCATTAAAACAAATTAAACAGGGCATAATAACCGTCCAGAATGAATGCACACTGTAACTGATTAAAACTTATACCTCTCCCCCCTCCTCCGAAACCACGCCCACCGCTACTTTTCTCAGTGCGAGCGCTTCAGTTTAGTCTCGCGCCAAAAATGCCAATGTGTGCGCGAGACGCGGTGGCTAAGGCTAGTTCAGTTGGCTAACTTAAGTAGCTACTTCCAGACAGACGAGCGCGTTTGTACCGACTTTTGTGGGGCAGTACAACATATAGTTACAACAAAATTTTATTTATTTATTTATTTTTAAAAATATTGTAGTATATTATATTTCAGTTGTTAATAACATGGAGCTGTTTTCCATCACCGTGAAAGGTCAGTACCCGACTCCAGAAGACTGATATGTTTGCTAGTGGACCGTGTAGCCGTATAGCACCTGTTGACATTTAACATTTATTTCGTAGACTACTCAAACGCTGAATATCTAAACAGTTTTGAACTTAACGTCTTGTGTGTTTAAAAGTGTTCATTTTAAGATCTAACAATACGTAGGTTACACCGTCACAAACAGCCACACTTGCTTGATACTTAGCCTAGACATAATTTTTGTTTCTTGTGCTCCTGAAATAATCCTTAGCTAATATATCTAAATCATTTTTAGCTACCACTCTTAGTAGATTTTCATTAACCAGGCTAAATATCACGATGATACTGACATAAGGACAGAAAGTTTATCGTGTCAGAACAAGTACAACGGGCACAGAGACTTCTGGGTAATCAAAGCGCTCGTGCGCGAGGCGCCTTCTACTGCACACGCTATCATGGAAGAGAAAGAGAGCATGCCCAAGTTATATGGAACTTATCACACTGTTAGCAACTCTTTTGGAGGAAAGCAGCCAACTAGGTGATGTTATAGACTAATCTGCATATTAATTATTCATCATGAGCATTGGCAAATTGCAAATCAAGGTACATTAAGAAGGACGATTTTTACTCAGAATTGAACAGAGATACAGATAATACAGACAAACAGTGACAGTAAGTAGCCATGAAAGGTGAGTAGTCCTGAAGGAAATGGTTTCTCACTCTTATTACTTGTAAATATCTCTAAGAATAAAGTTTAAACAAAGAGGTTGAGGCATGGGACAAGCAGTGGTGATAAATGGATCATTGGTAACAATGGTTGTCAGTGATTGGTCACAAATGCAACATCAGAAAGTCAGGCTTCATTGTGCGTCCAAGTCCTCCTCGGAAGTTTGTATTTACGAGTTGGGAAGTCGTAATTACGACGTCAGGTGCGTTCAAGTCACTTTGGTCAGAGCAAGATGGCGGTGTACCTTTTAAATGAACTATAAAAAAATACAGCAAGGTTTTTTTTTAACTCTACTTCTAGAAAATGAAGACCAGATAATGTGCATCACGTGTGTTTTGCTTGTTTACGTTTTCAATCAATTTATGAAGCCACTGTAAACTTGATCATTACACATTATATCATAATTGTACAATGCTATCATATTTTGTGCAGGCATTTAGCTTTCAACAAATTTACCGTCAACTACAGATGCTGCATCCATTGATTCCACCATGTTTTCTTACTGACACGCCCCCAACTCGGAAACTCGTAATTATGACTCTGTGGTGGCATTCATGTGCATTCAACTCTTAAAATACGATCTTTCCGACATGAATTGAATGCACCATTACACACTGATGGTGAGTTGAGGGAATCTAATCTCTCAACTCATATATCAGCAGCTGTGATGTGAGCTGCAGAGTCTCATCGAGTTCAGGACAATCACTAATATCATTTACCTACATGTACAGTTGCAATCAAAATTATTCAACCCCCATTGCAGATCAGGTTTATTGTCAAAATTTACAGACTTTCAGCTGTTTGCAATGAACAAATCAAACAAAAGCAATTGAAATAGCTCAACACATAGAATGCTTCATGTGGTTTCCCCAAATTCAACTGAAAATGCAACTTATAATGACTTCTCCGGTTTCAAAATTATTCAACCCCCTGAATAGAAGCTCCAGCACAAATATGCAAAACAGGTGTTGTTTCAATACCTGAACTGGCTAGGGGTTTGTTGAGTGTCACGTTTGACTGCATATTAGAAATATGGCTAGGTCAAAAGAATGGTCCAGAAAGTTAAGAGACGAGATCATCGCCCTTCACAAATGAGGAACAGGATACAAAAAGATAGCGAAGGCACTGAATGTTCCTAGAGACACCATTGGAAGTATAGTTTGCAAGTTCAAAGTTAAGGGAACAGTGATTACACTACCTGGATGGGGCAGAAAAAGGAAGTGATCAACAGCTGAAACCAGGTTTCTGAGAAGGCAGGTTGTGAAAAAAAGTTGGTTTAGTATTCAACATTCATGTGCACATCCAGCATACTGTTCTTCCCCACAAGTTTTATTAAAAGTAAATTAAACAAGAACAGTCTGTCAGTATGTGTATTCACACTGTCTCTACCAAGTTGACTGTCACTACCAAGTTAGGGGCTGTCATAAAATTACCGGAAAGAAGATATGCATGCACTAAACATGTAAAAGCGTGTGTGTGTGTGTGTGTGTGTGTGTGTGTGTGTGTGTGTGTGTGTGTGTAGAGGCACAGATCTATTAGTCATTGTATTGACTACTGGATATGATTATGTCAAACCAACAAACTATTTGATATGAATTTTAAAATGAAAATAATTAAATCTATTATTCTATTAATTAAAATGAATAATAAAAATAAATAACAATTAAATCTAAAATCTCTGACCTTTTGACCTACTAATGTCCAAACAAATTTCAAACTTATAGAAAAATTTCCCCTACATGCCACAAAGCTGATTTTTGGGAAAATTAAATTTAATTATGTTTTTTTTCAATATGAAAATAATTAAATTGATCAAACTCTCTGACCTTTTGAACTAATGATGGCACAACAAATTTCTCACATAGAACAAAATGTCTGAATATTAATTTGGTTTATTTTAAATATGACTTTTTATATATTTACATTTATAATTTCTTCATTAGCTTGATTCTATTGCTGAAACTATAGAAAACTGCCTTTTGGACCATTTATCCACACCCACTGAAATTTAAGATACTTTGCATAATATGGATCTCGAGAAGGAACCAGAGACGAGCGCTGCTCTATCTTGTGCTCTGTCCTCCATATCCGACTCCCCACTTCCGAGTTTTGGAGCTTTCCTCGCGACTCCTCCTTCCTGTATGGAGAGTCAGCCCACCAAGGAGGAGCCAGAGGGGGGAGCCAGTGCACCAAAAACAGAGAGCAGCTCTCAATCATATAAAGAGCTGCTTGAAACATGAGGAGCTTTGGGCTCAGGTTGAACCCCAAGAAAAGCATGCTTTCTCCAGTGCAGAGGACGGCTTTTCTAGGGGTTATATGGAATTCCAATACATTGAGGGCATATAAATCCAAAACACACGTAGGGTCAATCCTATCAACATTGAGCAAGATAAAGCTGGGTCTGGGCATCTCCTCCAGTCTCTACGGGAGACTGTTGGGGCTTATGGCAGCAGCAGCCAACATCGGACCATTGGGCCTATTGCACATGAGACCGTTTCAATGGTGGCTGAAAAGTCGGGGGTTTCGTCCTTGGATGAAGGAATAATCAGTGTCATGCGGCGATGCCTACATGTTCTGAGAATTTGGAGGTGTCCCCGGCTCAGGTACCCCCGGCTCAGGCAGGCGCAACTACTACTTCTCTGGGTGGAGGGAAAAAGACAGCACTCCATGGGAGATTCCCGTTCGCAGGGATCTACTGTTTCAAGCCAGAGGGTTGATTTATCACCCTCGGCCAGAACTATGGAAACTGTGGGTCTGGCCCCTGAGGGGCACAAGCGCATAGATTCTGGTCTCTCAATTGAAGTTGTAGAGTCCATTTTGAATGCTAGAGCACCATTCATGAGAAAATGGTATGCGCTCAAGTGGCAACTTTTTGTCTCATGGTGTGAGAAACGTCAGTTAGACCCAGTAAACTGCACAACAGCTACAGTAAGTCAGAGCAGTTGCTGGTCTGCTTTGGCGGCGACAGTAGAGGTGATGCTGTGTCAAAGCAGCGTATCTCTAATTGGATAGTGGAAGCAATCTCTACTACTTATGAGCCGTGCGGTCTCGCTACGCCTCTGGGCATAAGGGTTCATTCCACTTATATAATCCAAATCCAAAGGGGTACCTTTACAGGATGTGTGTGCTGCGGCGGGGTGGTCTATGCCGCACACATTCATTCAATATTACAGGTTGGACATGGATTCCACCCCGGGCTTGAGGGTCTTGCAGTGACCCTCAGGTTCGGACCTTTTTTGAGCAGGCCATGCCCTCAGTATGACGGAGTGGGTATACTCATTCCCACAGCGTGAAGCTCACGCAACGTTGAAGGGAACGTTTGGGTTACGCATGTAACTCTGTTCCCCTAGAAGGGAATAAGACGTTGCGTAGCTTTGTCATACTGGGGTATGTCTATGAATCGCGTCTTTGCTTCAGATAATAGAGGCTGATGATGTGGTTTACAGGTGCCGTCTTATAGTCACGCGACGTGTGAAATGCCACATCACCTGACCATGGCAGGCCTATCAATAGGCGTGATTTCACACAGACTTCAGATACTGGTCGTGTGTGCGAGAGGCACTCCCACAGCGTGAAGCTTATGCAACGTCTCATTCCTTCTCAGGGAACAGGGTTACATGTGTAACCCAGATGTTTTCTAGGAATTAAAATGGGATTCATGTAGTTTGCTGAATGGTATTCAGTTATCTTTAATATTAATTTTTATCTGAGAAAATTAGACACCTATCATATGGGATTTGTGCAAAAAGTATTGAACATAACTTTTCAAGAAACAAACAAAAATATACAATGAGAGGAAAAAAACTCTCTGAAACTGAAAACATTGAACTCAGTGGCAAAAGTTTAACATGGTCTTTAAATAAACAGCATTATTTAACAGTTCTTTAAGCTTCCTTTTCACTAATCATGGTTTATGAATGTGCTGCCAGAGTTTCAAACTTTTTGTTACTCATTGGCTAGTGAGATTTGGATCGACAGCTCCCTGACCAGGAAGTAGAGACTTCAGTGTCGTGAATTTTGGAAAGCATTGTGGATGTGGTTCTCTGTATAGTTATAGTGTTTGTACTTTGTAGTGTAAATTACTTACTTACTTAGTAAGTATATCAGTTTTAATATTTGAGGTTTGGGTAGTCTCATACGACTATTTTGTCAAGATGAGCTCTCGGGAGCGGCACGGAGCATCGTCGTCATCATCATCAACTTCATCCTCCTCAGCTAGACACTCAAGCTGTCAATCCAAATCTCATTAGCAAGATTGCAGAGAATTTAAGTCTTTCACCAGCTACAATGCATAATATTGTGAAAAGATTCAGGGAATCCGGAGACCGGAAACCACTGTTGAATGTGCGTGACCTTCGAGCCCTCAGGCGGCATTGCCTGAGAAATCGTCATGCTACTGTGATTAAAACGACCACATGGGCTCGGGAATACTTCGGAAAACCGTTGTCACTTAACACAGTCTGCCGCTGCATCCAGAAATGCAACCCGAAACTCTATTATGCAAGGAGGAAGCCACACATCAACTCTATGCAGAAAGTTCTCTGGGCCTGAGCTCATCTCAGGTGGACTGAAAGGCAGGAGAAACGTGTGCTGTGGTCAGATGAGTCCACGTTTCAGCTTGTTTTCAGGAAAAAAACAGACTTTGAGTTTTCTGTGCCAAAGATGAAAAAGACCAGCCAGACTGTTATAAGCAAAAGGTGGAAAAGCCAGTATCTGTGATGGTATGGGGGTGCATCAGTGCCCACGGCATGGGTGACTTGTATATGTGTGAAGGTACCATTGACGCAGAGGCATATATTGGGATTTTAGAGAGACACATGCTGCCATCAAGGCAACGTCTTTTCCCAGGAAGTCCATGGTTATTTCGGCAGGACAATGCCAGGCCTCATTCTGCAAATGCTACATCAGTGTGGCTTCACAGACACAGAGTGCATGTGCTTGACTGGCCTGCCAGCAGTCCAGATCTGTCTCCTATGGCGCATCATGAAGAGGAGAATCAGACAATGGCGGCCAAGGATTGTTTTGAGCAGCTGAAGTCTTGTTTCAAGCAAGAATGGGCAAAAATTCCACCTGCAAAACTGCAACAATTAGTATCCTCAGTTCCCAAACGATTAAAAAGTGTAATTAAAAGGAAGGGTGATGAACACAGGGGTAAACATGCCTGTGTCCCAACTTTTTTTGAGTGTGTTGAAGGTATCAAATTTTAAATTTGTTTATATTTACAAAATACAATTAACTTGGTCAGTGAAAACATTGAATATCTTTTCTTTGTACTTTTCTCAGTTAGTTAAAATTTCAAGAGACTTGACAAATCACAGATTTTTGTTTCGATTCCATTTTAGAAAAATTCCCAAATTTTCTGGAAATGGGGTTAGTACATTCCTGTTATTTTACAGCAGTCCCTAACTCGGTCATGGCAGCATGAATACAAACATTGACAGACGGTTTGTTCTTGTTTACTTTGTATCAAATAAAAGAATATAATCTTGTACTTCAGTAAAAAAAAGAAAAGAAAAGATATGGTAATTGTTGACTATAAGACATTTTGACTACTTTGAAGAACAGAATGCCACATTCCAGTCATGTATGCTGCTTGTGATTGTGCAGGTAATGTTTACGCTCCCTGGAAGCCAAGGACAAACACCAGCTATGTGTCCACTGTCTCAGAACTGATCACCTCCAGTCCGGACATCCCCTTGCACTGACTGCACAGTGTAATTAATGCCAGTAAGGTGTGCTCGATTGGCAGAGTTAGACCCTGATTTGGAATCAAATCTGATCCAGGTGCTGTAGCCTAAACAACCTGCTGGTTGTAAAGGTCCATACTCAAGGACGATTAATAAACAGAGTAAAAAGCCGATGGAACAGTTAGAGTCTCTTTATAGATGTGTGAACGACCTGGCTTCAGATGTCTCAGCTGAAATTGTTGGTCCTGGAAGCATACCAGAAAGCACAGCAGAAATTCACACCCTCCTTGTTGTCCAAGAGCTGATTCTCTCTTCTGCTCCTCATCTGAGGGGCAAACTGATCTGTGGGAGACATTTGACAGTGAACCAACAGTTGAACACTAGCTTCACCAATGTCTGAAAATGGATATGACTTAGCATCTACCAGCTCAAAATGTGCCTCTTGCACATTCCAGCCACCCTCAAAATGTTGATTTCACCAGATGAAGCAATACTTTCAGATGTACACTGTACATGCACTGAATGCAGATATACTGGTGACATTCCGGTGAGGTCTAATGTGTTTTTGATAGATACTACAAAGCAGTTCTGTTAGTTACTCTAGAGAACATCTGCTAAATGTTTTATGGGTAAATGTATGTATGGTGCATAGTACCATTACAGTCAGTTTGACTGGCGATGTGGTACTCTCAAATAGGCCAAATTATTTTGCAGTGTCATGCAAGCCCTAAATGAAGTCATACTTTCAGCCTACTAGCAGGACCTTGACCCCCTTCCATTCACCCCATGAAGTTAGGCAGGACCTTTTTCAGCCAAAAATATTGTTCATCAGGCAGTGATTTCATCGGACCAGTGAGTCCTGATGATGAGAAAAATATTCTCACTTGAGGCAAGTTTAAAAGAGTACATCAGGTGATTCAGAACAAGCGTGTCTACAGTGTATGTCCTAGTTAAGAAGGACGATGGTTTCTGATTGTAGATTTAAGAGGGCTGATTTGGTGCCTCATTTATAAAGGGTGCTTACACACAAAAAATTGTCTAGAATGTGTGTATGCAACCTCCCATGCTGAAACCAGGATTTATAAAGAAATACTTGACGCTTTATATAATTCTGTGTGTTTTTCTTACAACCAGTTGTGGTGCTGTTGCACTCTAAAACATTTGTTAACAAAATAATACAATGTGTATACTGAAAAATATATAATATATTATAAAATATCTTTATAAAAACCTACTATAACCTCCTTGCATAAATGTGCACACCCTTTTATAATGGGGCGTGTGACTGTGCTCAGAATTACCCAATCACATACAAACTCATGTTCAAAAGTAATTATTATACACCTGTCATCAATGAAATAATTCTAATTAACTCCAAATAAAGATCAGCTGTTTCTGCAGGATTCTCTTGACCTCTTCTTGGTTTCAACCAACTGCTGAAGCCATGATCCACAAAGAGCCTACAAAGCATGTACTGGATCTCACTGGCAAAAGTTACTGATCAGCAGAGGGGTACAAAACGATTTCCAAAACATCATGGAACGCATGAAGGCCATCAACAAACAGTGAAGAATGTGGGACACCACAGTAACAATACCAAGAACAGGACGCTCCTTCAAAATTGACGAAAGGACAAGAAGAAAACTGATCAGGGAGGCTGCCAAGAGATGTACAGCAGCATTAATGTAGCTGCAGGAATATGTCAAGTACTGATTACGTACTGCATGTGACAACAATCTCTCGTATTCTTCACATATCTGGACTGTAAGGTAGGGTGGCTGGACGGAAGCGCTTTCTCATGAAATATTTTTTTTTAAATGTCCAAGTCTGCCTAAATTTTGCCAAAACATGGCAGATTGTGTTATGGTCTGATGAGACCAAGGTAGAACCTTTTGGGCATAATACTAAAAGATGTGTTTGGCACAAAAACAAGACAGTTTATCATCCAAAGCATCATGCTATGGGGCTGCTTCTCTTCAGCTGGGACTGGGTGTCTAGTCAACATAGAGGTAATCATGGATAGCTCTAAATACTAATCTATTCTAATCTTTGGCACAAAACCTAAAGGCCTCTGTTAGACAGCTGACGATTTCTGCTGAAAATTTCATCTTCCAGCATGATAAAGACCCAAAGCACAAATCTAAGTCAATAAAGGAAGGCCTGAAGAAGAAGAAGAAGAAGAAGATGAATGTTTCAGAATGGCCCAATCACAGCCCACATCTAAATCCAAGCAAAAACCTGAAATGCAAAAACAAATGACTTGAAGAGGACCATGCACAGGCGATATTTGCAGGAAAGGGTGGAAAGTTGCTAAATCAAGATGTTCTAAATTGGTAGACTCTTACCCAAAAAACCCCAATACAGTACTGAGTGCTGTACTACAAGCAAAAGGTGCTTTAACAAATTATTAGTTAAGGAGTGTGCAAAGTTTTTTCTTTAATGTTTTTCGTCTAAAAAGCTTTTATGTATTTTTCACTTGAATTTTGTTGGTTGCGATGTCATATTAAAGGGTTGAAAGATCTGACATGATTTATCTTGGTTTCATTTTTACAACACAAACATTGAGTGTGTAGACTTTCGATGTCTACTACTGTATATAAAAAAAAATTCATATCCATTTGAATTAAACTTATTTGCTGGTCACATTCTTCATTAAAGCAGTTTATTAGGAGTAGTTGAATGGTGGAGCAGAACATATTACGCACATCTTTAGGTCTGTGTTACTATTTTATAAGCAACATTTCTTTGGAAGAAGCATTTGGTGCTAAACAATTTGTTTCTCTTTTAGATCTCTTAGAGAAAGTCCTGCATAGCCAAAGTAATGAGAGTGTGAGTGAATTTATTGAGAAGCTGTTTGATGAAGTTGAGTCCCTTGAGCAGCACACTAAAATCCAGGATTCACAGGTGAGTACATACTTCAAGAATTTTTTGTTATAATGTAGTCCTGTACTGTTTTTAAATGATTTTGAACACAGCTGAATTGTATTTAATAGACTGATTAAAATAATATGTTAAAACTGGATGAGAAATAGTGTTTATCCATATTAATCTTTAGCAGAGAGAAAACTCATTACTCTTGCACTCCCCCATTGACGAAAATAATATGAAAAAGCTAAAGTATCACTGTGAAAAAGTACAACATGAAATATTTAGTTTTTCTCTGACAACATTACTGCTGCCTAATGCAAATAAGGTTTTATCCCAAGTCTCTAGAGTTGTAATGGTGAGAAAATATTTATTCTAAAATGCATCTTGCCTGTCTCACTAAATGATTCTGCATCAATGCACAAATCATCATAATCAGATTTTTAAAAGAAATAAAACAGTTCAAATACAAAGTGAAGCAGGTGATAGTTTAAAAAAACAACATTTTTTTGTTTAAAAAAATTACAATAAAAAACAATATACTTTTTTTGTAAAGGTGTAGGCTAGCAAGTGTGCTATGTATACATTAGAACCTTGCTAAGCTAGCTGGCAGACTTGTAGATGAACAAACTCACCTGCTCCCTTCATTTTCAAAGTGACTTTGTGGGCACATTGTGTATTTTATGAATTAAGAGGGCAAAAAGAACAGGATAAGAGGCATACTGTGTGCAAGCACGGTCATACCAAATATACAAAATCATAATACCTTTCCACCTGGAGTTGGAGGGAAAATGGCCTTCCTCATGTTTCTGTTAATATTGTGATCTTTTAATTGCTGTAGGTCACTAAAACACACACACATCATGAACTCTATAAAATACAATATACAGTTTTAATTATCTTATTATTCAGGGCCTATTGGAATAGTTCTAAGGTACATTTCCATGTCCAACAAATGCACGTCTTTAAAATAATATTGTGTTTGTGTGGTGAGTCAAAGGATCTGGTGGGATATGTAGTCTCCAGCTCCTGCTAAAAGTCAGGACTGTGCATTGTGTTGTGAATGTTGTGGGTTTTTGATTGTCTGTTTATTTTATGTAATAGTGAATTATGACAGATTTGTTGGTTAGTACCAACAAAAACGGTATGGTAAAATTGGTACCTGGGCTGCAAATACCAGTTTAAGGTGTAAGGCTCAATCATTTAGGGGTATGTTTGGTGAAATGAATAGATGTCTGCACACTGTTATGCAATGCTCTACACTGTAAGTATTGTAATTGTGTAAGTATGAAGACCTTGTGTTCATTAGCATTTTGTTTATTTGCATTCTTTTTGTATTTTGTTACTTTTTCATTTTTCCTTGTTTTTGATTTTTTTTTTTTATTCAAAAAGACACAATCTTAAAAGCTTATGTTTTCTTTCTATAGGTTGAAGAATATGTTCTTCAGTTGTGGAACTGGGCTGTGACCAGAAATGTTGGTTCAGCCATAAATGAGCAACAAAGAGCCAAAGGTTTCAGTACTGTAGTGTTACTGGCTTAATATTTGTCGCGTAACTGTCTAGCAGCAGATGTGCAGAAATGTGAATGCTTTCCATGCAGTTTATTAGTTTATCAGTGTAAATTGGCTGTAAAAACTATGTACTTTACTTCGTGTTTCAGTGCGTCACATAGCTTGCCGACTCCTGTATTTATGTGAACATGAGAACCCATCAGAGAATACAATTCGCAAGCAGATTTTGGTTTGTTGACATAATCACAGAATTTTATTGTACTGTCCTGAAAACATTATATATTTATTTATATATTTATTTATTTGTCTCTTGTCTTGTTTTATATGGTGATGTTAATATACTATTTATGGATTCCAGTTTAGATTTTTTTGGTTATTAAATTGTCTAATGTGTGTTTCTCAGATGGCCAGTAAGACAGGAAGAACATGGCTTGACTGTAAAAATCCCAAGCTTGCTGATGATTTTTTGAGCCAGGCTATAACTGTAAGTGCCATTTGGGAATAATGCGTGGCTTCAGCGTAAAAAGAAATGCTCAGATGTTCCATCATGCATAAGGGGTACAAATGACTTAAATCATTGTAGATGTGATGTGATGATGTTTTGTATGATTTTTCAGAGCCTGGAGACACTTTACTGCAGATTGATATCCCAAAGAAATGAAGGGGATGATACCAACCTACCAAAAGGAGATGCTGAGAAAGACCTGCTACGGGTTCTTTCTTATAAAGCCGAATCAGTGAGCAACAAAGCATATTTAATACATTAGATAAAAAGGAATTGAAAATACATTGCACTAAGCATAAAATGAAAAGGTGATAATAATTACACGAATCATTAATGTGCTAGAGACAGGAATTGTTGAACAGAATGGTGGTGTCTTGTCATTACAGGCACTTGCTCAAGAAAATCAACAGGAGGCTGTTTCCTGTGTAGACCGATGTAAAGAGATGCTTCTGAGACTTCCCAAGGAGGTGTGTTGCTATAAAGAGCTACTATAAGTATTTTTCTCATAAGTATGTATTTGTTTGAATTTTTTTCCTATTTTGGGAAAATGTTTAATAGACTGGATATCTCTCCCTAATTTGCTATAAATTTGGAGTGGATACATATAATAAAAAGAAGCTTGAGGACAGTTCATTTTGGCTCAGGTGAGACTGTAGACTCAGGTCTTACTGTGTACATTTAGTGAATATATAATATTGATCTTATCACCTTTCTATTCTATTATATAATATTGTATTATATTATGTTTTATATTGTTGTCAGTTGATGGTTATAGCAGTGACTTTATTCAGCTTTCAGTTTATTCATACACATGCTGTACAAAGAGTCATTCACTTTATTGTGGTTTCCAGTCAAAGCTATGATATAGGGAAGATGAATCCAGAGTACTCTCAAGGGCCAGAAATGCAAGTATGTTTTTGGATAGACTCTTCAGTGGACAGTTCTGTTCATCGTTTGAAAATGTTACCATAGTCTATTGCACTTTCTTTTCAGGCCAAAATCCTGAGACTACTTGCTAGAGTTTATTTGGACTTAGACTGTCAGAAGTATCAAGATAAAGCTCTTCATGCTGTGAGCCTGGCTAATGAGGTATAATGCTTATCAACTAAGCTTTGTTAGTACAGATTTAAATGTGCATTGGGTAGAACTTATCGAATTCTCAAATTTGGAGAAACAGCACCTCTACTCTGAGACTCTCCCGTATTTCCAAGCTCCTTACCCTATCACAGAGATTAAGCCCAGCAACCCTGCAAAGGAACCAAATTTTCCTAGCGTATACTCACAGCCTTACTGTACGTTCACACATGCAGCGATTTTATTGCTGCAAGTTGCAAGTCGCTGTGCTATGAAGTCGCCAGTAGGCGTTCCTACTACTGGTTGCCATAGTAACGTTTATCAGTGGGTGGCACATCTAGCATTCCACTTTTGACAACAAATCAGTTTTCTTGCCGCAGAAATTAAATATTCTGGAGGGAGAGCGTTTATATATATATATATATATATATATATATATATATATATATATATATATATATATATATATATATATATATATATATATATATATATATATGTGTATATATATATACACACACACACACACAGTGGGTATTGAAAAGAATCACCCCCCTTTAAAATAATCACATTTTGTTGCTTTTCAGCCTGAAATGAAAACAGACACAGTTTTTGTTTTATCCAGCTGTATTTACTCAGTGTGCAACTTATAACATCCCAGTGAAAGATATAACACCAACATGTAAGAAAAAAATACAAAATTAAAAAACAGAATCACTGAGTTAGAAAAAGGATCACCCCCTTGCTTTAATTTGTCTTAATTTTTTAATTACAGCCTTTAGTCTGTTGGGATATGTCTCTACTAGCTTTGCACATCTAGACTTTGCAATATTTGCCCACTCTTCTTTGCAGAACTGCTCAAGTTCAGTTAAATTTGATGGTGACCGTTTGTGGACTACAGTCTTCAAGTCATTCCACAGATTTTCAATGGGGTTTAAGTCTGGGCTCTGACTAGGCCATGCAAGGACATTCACCTTTTTCTCCTTCAACCACTGTGTGGTCAGTTTTGCTGTGTGCTTTGGGTCATTGTCATGTTGGAAGGTAAACCTTCTTCCCATTGACAACTTTCTGTCAGAGGGCAGCAGATTTTCCTCCAGAATTTGACGGTGTTTTGCGCCATCCATTTTCCTTCTATCCTGACCAGTGCTCCGGTCCCTGCTGCAGAGAAACACCCCCATAACAGGATATTACCACTGTGTTATACCAAATACCTTCCACTTCTTAATAATAGACTTCACTGTGCTTCTAGGCATTGATAAAGCCTTTTTTTGTATCCATCTCCTGACTTGTACCTGTCCACAACTTTATCCCGGAGATCTTTTGACAGTGCCTTGCCACCCACAGCTGATCACAGGTGTAAGTCAAATGGCTTTGTGTGCCATTGAGAAGGTGATTAGCTACACCTTATTGAGTTTACAAGTCATTTTAGGAGGGGCATTGATCCTTTTTCCAACTCAGTGATTCTGTTTTTTTATTTTTTTTATTTTTTTCTGACATGTTGGTGTTATATCTTTCACTTGGATATTATAAGTTGCACTGAGTAAATACAGCTGGATAAAACAAAAACTGTGTCCATCTTCATTTCAGGCTGACAAGCAACAAAATGTGATTATTTTAAAGGGGTGTGATTCTTTTCTATACCCACTGTGTGTGTACATATATATATATATACATATATATACTTGTATATTATGGACGATTTTGTTTCAGTTCTCTCCCTTTTCTATTGAATTATATACAGTAACAATTTAAATTATTATAGCAGCCTGTTATGACTCAGTCATTGTATTTATAAAATGAAAATGTGTTCTATTCTATAATATTTCTATTAACATATTAAAAGAATCCATTATGTAACGTGCAACACTGCATGATCCAGACTCCACGCAAATCCGAATTCAACATTAACAATTCACCGTCTTATTCTAATGTGAAGGACTCAGCAAATTAGCAAATTATTCAACACTGTGCAACAGGAATAGGCCAAAAGAACTTACACTGCTCGACATAGTAGTGATGGGTCATTCGCCACGAGTCGGCTCTGTGAGTCGGCTCCTTTAAGTGAACGATGGGAGCCGCCTCCCGTCTGAGAGCCGATTGAATTTTTTTTGTAAATTAATACAAGACAGAATAATAGGATGATATTTTCGCCACACTGCTTGGCCACTTATTGCTCTGAGCTGAGCCAAATGATATGGCTCACTAAAAAGAGCTGGTATTCCCATGACTGCGACTTAGTAAAAAGGGAGTGAATGTTTTTTGGGTTTTTTTTTTTGCCCCTTTGAGCTCATCACGACCTCTGAGCGCTCAGTGCGGGTGTGAGCATGGGCGTGACATGTGAGCTGAGTGACCAATTGTCATGGCAATGTCAGACCACTCAAAAACTTATAGACACATACATGCATAGAAATCAAAGATACACAAATTGGCCATGGCCAGCAAAAAAGTGCGGGGAAGAATTTACGTTTTATTAAAAGTGCGGGGGACACGTCCCGCACGGATTCTATGGCCATGCTGCCATGGCAATTAACTTGTACCTGCAGATATTGATTCAAATAATTTACCAGTTTAAAATGTTAATAATCCGATTAACTGTCCAGGTGAAATGCAATTCATGGACAACAGGTTTCTCCATCCTGAAAGGGCAGCTCCCAAATGTACTTTTCTTTCTTTTTTTATTATGACTCTTTTTGCAGCAGACAGTATTTTTAGTATCTGGCAATACTGACTATTTAGCACTGAATTTTCTGATCTTTGTGTTCCTGACCTGTAGAGAAAGGGGCATGTCTGTAACATGGCTAGCCAGGAGGGATCGTTTCAACAGTTATACTTCATTGTGTTCCACAGATATTTTCCATGTTCTTTATAATATTGTATAATATACTGTTCTTTTTCAGTAGTGCAAATTATCCTACAATAAGTTCTTTTGTTAATAGGAATGCTTACAACCAGCGGGTATTTATCTGAAAATCTTCATTTTGCTAAAGAGTGGAACACCAGATGAAGTTGTTAAATCTGGTGAGTAAGATTATTCTGTGAGGCTTGTATTAAAAAATTGTGTAAACCTTGTATTAAAGAAGTGACCAGTCAAATAGGCTAAAAGCTATAAAAATCTCACTTCAGTAGCCTATGCACAGCTTATTTGCATTTACAATTTTCGCAAAATTTTTACAACTTTATTCACAAACAAAATCTCCAACAGCTCACCAGTATCTCTAGAGCCGGTTGGTATGTATTAAGTGTTAATATAACCCTAGCACTAACCATATCCCTTATTATTATTTTTTCTACCTCTCTGCATGGTAGGACTAAAGGAATTACTTGACTCTGAGGTTCAGCTGGATGTGTGTCTTAGCACAGTAAAACTGCTGATAGCAGAGGATAGGTAACAACTAAAAGTTCTATAATTCTAAAAGTTTCCTTCTAAATTGATTATTTAATGTTATCCATTGTGTCACTCTAATACTGTGATGTTTACAGAGAAACATTGGCGTTTGATTTTCTGAACATGGTTTGCCAACATTTTGAATCATCTCCTGAGCTAGGCTCTGCACTTTTGTTGCAAATTGAGCTGCTGATGTTGAGAGGCAAAGAACTGCTGGCCAAACAGAAAATCGAGGATGCAATCACAGGTACATAGGTTTGTCACTATGTACTGTGGCTCAACAGTTAAGGATCTGGGTTACTGCTCATAAGGTCAGGGGTTCCAGCCCCAGCACTGCCAAGCTGCTACCTTTGGGCCCTTAACCCTTTCTGCTCCAGGGATGCTGTATCATGGCTGACCCTGTGCTCTGACCCCAACTTTCTAACGAGCTGGGATATGTGAAGAAAAGAATTTCACTGTGCTATAATGTATGTGACAAATAAAGGCTTCTTCTTCTTTTAGGTTTGACACTAATCTGATGGCATGGAAATACTGAATGATAGTACTCTGCTGAGAACCTGTCTGGCTCTGCATATGTAGATTATTGGGGTTTCACTAGTATAAAAAGAAAATCTTGAGCGGTCACTTGACCACCACTGTCTGATTCCTTTTTAGGTCATTACAAAGGAAGGCAGTTATCACCACACAATCTCACCTCCCTCCACCTCCTTCTGTGGGATAAAGCTGCTAAAGGCATTGAGGTGTGTCTTCAGATATTATTATTATTATTATTATTATTATTATTATTATTATAAAATATATAAATTATTATTATATATTTTTTGCTGCTCAGGCCAAAAACTATTATGAGGCGCTGCAGTGGTACAACTATTCATTAACCTTTTACAAGGCGGGTGAGCTGGATCAGAACCTGGCCAAACTGCAGAGAAACCGAGCATCCTGTTTCTTTTGTTTGCGGCAACTAGACAAGGTAATTTAATACAATACAAAAATACATGCACAAACACACTGACATGCGCACCTATGGATATTATATCAAAGGCTAATAATGTTCAATATTTTTGTAGGCCAAGGAAGCTATTTCAGAGGCACTTAAGTGTGATCCAAACAGCATCTTCACACATTTTAGTGTCTACAAGATAGCAGTTCTGGAGAACAATATAGAGAAGGGTTAGTAACATTTATACAGTGTAATGTATACTACTTTCATATATAGTCAAGTATATTTATTGTTTGCGCAGTATGCCGGGACATATGTACATTGAAATGCTTGTGATAAGCAAAGAGTAAACTGCTCATGTAACAGAACATGAAACACACACACACACACACACACACACACACAGGAAAGAGCATAGATAGGTAAGTACAATAACAATGTACAATGTACAATACAACATAGAGCACTAAAGTTGTGTAAAGTGACCAACTGTAAAGTTTCCAAGTGTAAAGTGTTATATACAATAAAACAAAATAAAGGGATGAATTGAAATACAACAAACACAATATTTAATTTTTCAGTGTTTTGCTATTAAAAGTAACCTATTTTAACCTTTTATCAAAAATTCTTAACAGTCATAATGGAACTGTTTCTGCCCCACAGCTGCTGAGGCTATAGGAGAAATTGGTGTACTAGCTCAGATGCCTGTGCCCAATGAGGATAGGCTTCTTGTCATTGAGAATGCAGCAGCAAACCTTCTCAGCCTGGCTGCTCAAATTGCTCTGGATGTCAGTGAGAACACAGAATATAAGTATTTTTCCCATTATTATTAATCAGACACAGCATTTTTTATTTAATTTTTTTAATTAATTATTATTAATTAGACAATACTGGTGATTATAGTATTATAATAATTGTATAGCCAGTATATCCTAAATACACTATATGGGCAAAAGGTTGTAGATGCCTGACTATGACACCCGTATGTGCTTTTGAACATACCATTACAAATTTAGTCCTCCCTTTGCTGTTGTCATAACCTCCACTCTTCTGGGAAGGCTTTCCAGTAGATTTTGGAGCATGGCTGTGAGGGATCTGCCCATTAAGCCACTAGACCATTAGTAAGGTCAGGAACTGATGTCGGGCAAGAAAGCCTGGCACATAGTTGGCATTCCAATTCACCTAGCACGGATGTGTTCAGTGGGGTTGAGGTCAGGGCTCTGTGAGGGCCCTGTGAGGGAAGACTTGCATATGTATGTGATGGTCAGGTGTCTATATACTTTTGATTATATAGTGTAGCTTTGTTTATGACAGAATGAACAGCAGGAAACAGCCATGAAAGCACTGGAACGTTTCTGTGAACTCTCACATGATATAGTGCAAGTGCTTACTGCTCTCAGGTCTGTATAGAAAGAAAGTCCCCTGTCTTGTATATTTTAACAAATTGTGAAAGATTATTATATACCAGCAGTGGGAGAACAGTCCTTCAGAATATCGTAGTGCCTTCTGAAATATCTGCAAAAATCATTTTATTTAGGTGTTTAGTTCAGCTTGTGCTATCAACAATGGAGAATCCGTATGAAGAAAACAGGTTAGTATGTCACTGCTGTATATACAGTCAGTTTTGCCTCTGTACACCACCACAGTACATTTGAAATGAAGTAATTAAGTTGCAATTGAAGTGTAGACTTTCAGCTTTAATTCAAGGGGTTTGCATTATATATATATATATATATATATATATATATATATATATATATATATATATATATATATATATATATATATATATATATATATATATACAGTTGCAATCAAAATTATTCAACCCCCATTGCAAATCAGGTTTATTGTCAAAATTTACAGACTTTCAACTGTTTGCAATGAACAAATCAAACAAAAGCAATTGAAATACTTCAACACAACGAATGCTTCAAGTGGTTTCCCCAAATTCAACTGAAAATACAACTTATAATGACTTATAACTCCAGTTTCAAAATGATTGAACCCCCTGAATAGAATCCCTCACAACAGCACAAATATGCAAAAAGGAGTTGTCCAAAGCACACCTGATGTAACTAATCAAGGGCTTCATTAGTTGTACCAGGTGTGCTTGAGCTGGAACACATGAAATACCTGAACTGGCTAGGGGCAAAAAATACATGGAAAACCTGGATGGGGCAGAAAAAGGAAGCTAACAACAGCTGCAACCAGATTTCTGAGAAGGCAGGTTGTGAAAAACCCTCGAGTGACTGCAAAAGACCTGCAGCCAGACTTGGTGGCAACAGGCACTGAGGTTTTGAGGTTTCAGTGAGCACAGTATGGCGCGTACTAAACACAGAAGGTTTCCATGCCAGAACTCCAAGACGTACACCGTTACTGACCCAAAAGCACAAGAAAAGTCGGCTCAAAATCATATAAATAAGCCCCAGAAGTTTTGGGATTCTGTTCTGTGGAGCAGTGAAACAAAACTGGAACTTTTCGGCACGATGGATCAGCGGTATGTCTGGAGAAAGAAGAATGAAGAAAGAACACTCTGTCCACAGTCAAGCATGGTGGTGGCTCAGTGATGCTCTGGGGCTGCTTTGCATCCACTGGCACTGGAAACCTGCAGCATGTGGAAGGCAAGATGGATTCATTGAAGTATCAGGAAATCCTAGGAGAAAACTTCATGCCATCTGTGAGGAAGCTGAAGCTTGGGCGTCATTGGACCTTCCAACAGGACAATGATCCCAAGCATACCTCAAATTCCACCAAGATTTGGTTGCAGAAGAAGACCTGGAAGATTCTACAGGGCCATCATAGTCACCTGACTTTTTGATTTGAAGAAGGCGGTTTCAGCGCGCAAACCCAAGAAGATTACGGAACTGGAGGCCATTGCTCATGAGGAATGGGCTAAGATTTCTCAGGAATGCTGCCAAAAGCTGGTGTCTGGGTTTGCATCTCTTTTGCAGCAGGTCATAACAGCAAAAGGGTGCTCTACTAAGTACTAAAGATGCTTGCCCTGAAGAGGTTGAATAATTTTGAAACTGGAGGTCATTAGTTGCATTTTCAGTTGAATTTGGGGAAACCACTTGAAGCATTCATTGTGTTGAACTATTTCAATTGCTTTTGTTTGATTTGTTCATTGCAAACAGCTGAAAGTCTGTAAATTTTGACAATAAACCTGATTTGCAATGGGGGTTGAATAATTTTGATTGCAACTGTATATGATATTATTAATTCAAATATCCTTCCCTTCATATTGTATAAAAATATATAAAATGTTAATGTATAAAAATGTTGCTGTTAACACTCAACATTCTTTCAACTGCTACAGGGATGTCTGTCTAGATGCGCTCTTGTTGTATCTAAAGATGGGTAGGTGTGATATTGATTGGATAAATGGGAATATATTTTTCACATAAATCTCCATTAAGAGAGGTGATATCCATCACTTTGTAGTTTCTTCTGTCAATTGAGCAAGTATGCTTACAAGAGTGTGTGAAATATACTTCTTGTATATGTGTTTGAACAGCACTGAAAAATGTGTCCCGACTCAGAAAAGGAGAGGACCTTTGCTCTGATGAGGCCAACTGGTTCAGAAGGATAGGTACAATCTCACTTTCTTAATCTGTCACATGTGATGAATATATTTAGTTTGAAGTAGTATAAGCATTATATGACTGCAGTGCCATAATTATGTATCTTATATTTCCTTTACTTTGTCAGCATGGAACACAGCCTTGCAGTGTAAGAGCAGTTCTGTTAGAATGAGGGATTTCTTTGTTCTGTGCTACCAGGTAAATTTAGATTGCATGCATAATTTTCTCTTCAGAGCAAGGATGATAAACTCAGTTTCTAACTGGGCCACATTAGCATATTCGTGTGTGAACTTTAAGGCTTATTAAATTTTAAAATGCATTTATTTCATAGATAAGCATTGATTACGTAAACAATTTGGGATCTTAAAGCAAATCATAGGAAGTTGTGGGGGGGACGGGGGGGTGATGTTGACCCTGCTCTGTGTGAAGACTGTCTATTAATTCTCCAGCTTTAATTCTCCAAATTATGGAGATGAATTTGGTGTCATCCATTCAGCACGATATACAGTGGGTATGGAAAATAATCACCCCCCTTTAAATTAATCACATTTTGTTGCTCTTCAGCCTGAAATTAAAACGGACAGTTTTTGTTTTATCCAGCTGTAATTACTCAGTGCAACTTATAACATCCAAGTGAAAGATATAACACCAACATGTCAGAAAAGAATTTTTTAAAAAAAACAACAAAAAAAAAAACAAAACAGAATCACTGAGTTGGAAAAAGGATCACCCCCCTCCTAAAAATGACTTGTAAACTCAATAAGGTGTAGCTAATCACCTTCTCAATGGCACACAAAGCCATTTGACTTTCAACTGTGATCAGCTGTGGTCATTTTGATTAGCTCAACATGAAAAGAGCTTTCCTGGAGCATTTTGTAGTGCAACTGAAGCAAACAATCAACTGTGGGTGGCAAGGCACTATCAAAAGATCTCCAGGATAAAGTTGTGGACAGGCACAAGTCAGGAGATGGATACAAAAAAATTTCAAAGTCTTTATCAATGCCTAGAAGCACAGTGAAGTCTATTATTAAGAAGTGGAAGGTATTTGGTACAACACAGACCCTCCCTGGATCAGGACGTCACTCCAAACTGGATGAAAGAGCCAGGAGGAAACTGGTCAGAGAGGCTACCAAGAGGCCTACAGCAACTCTGAAGCAGTTACAGGAATTTATGACAAAGAGTGGTCATTGTGTGCATGTGACAACAATATCACAAATTCTCCACAAATGTAGCTTGTATGGGAGGGTTGCAAGAAAAAAAGCCACCCACGACTGAGCTTCGCCAAAACGCACCTTGAAGATTCTGAGGCCACATGGAAAAAGGTGTTATGGTCAGATGAGACTAAAATTGAATTATTTGGCCTCAACACCAAACGATATGTCTGGTGGAAATCCAATACAGCTCACCATCCAAATAACACCATTCCTACAGTAAAGCATGGAGGTGATAATATCCTGTTATGGGGGTGTTTCTCTGCAGCAGGGACTGGAGCACTTGTCAGGATACAAGGAATATGGATGGGGCAAAATACCATCAAATTCTTGAGGAAAATCTGCTGCCCTCTGCCAGAAAGTTGTCAATGGGAAGAAGGTTTACCTTCCAACATGACAATGACCCAAAGCACACGGCAAAACTGACCACACAGTGGTTGGAGGAGAAAAAGGTCAATGTCCTTGTATGGCCTAGTCAGAGTCCAGACTTAAACCCCATTGAAAATCTGTGGAATGACTTGAAGACTGTAGTCCACAAACGGTCACCATCAAATTTAACTGAACTTGAGCAGTTCTGCAAAGAAGAGTGGGCAAATATTGCAAAGTCTAGATGTGCAAAGTTAGTAGAGACATATCCCAACAGACAGCTTGTTAAATTAGACCCAATGTTTCTTTTTATTTTTGAATAAGCTTTGTAGGTGTCTGTGCTGGTGCACACAGGGAACTAATATGACAATTTTGAGATTTGGATACAGTTATTTTATAACTAATACTGCTGCAAAATGTTGGACAGTAGTGTACTATAGGCCATATTAATGTTATTTTTAATTTACCTTTATTTTTATTTAGATTTACCTTTAGGGGAAAATGTATTTCTATATGTTTTGGAGGATTAATGTCTGATTACATACAAAGTTATGCTTTGATCAGAAACATACAATCACTGTCCACTTTATAAGGAACATTCATGCAGTTATCTAATCAGCCAATCAGGTCAAGAGCTTCAGCTTAATGTTTTTTGTTTTTCACACCATTCTGTGTAAACTCTAGAGACTGTTGTGTATGAAAATCCCAGGAGATCAGCAGTTTCTGAAATACTCAAACCAGCCCATCTGGTACCAAATGCCGTGTCACGGTTACAGTCACAGAGATCACATTTTCCGCCATTCTGATCTTTGATGTGAATATTAACTGAAGCTCTTGACCTGTATCTGCATAATTTTATGCATTGTGCTGCTGTCACATGATTGGCTGATTGGATAACTGCATAAATGAGCAGGTGTACCAGTGTTTCTAATAAAGTGGACGATAAGTGTATACAGTACTGTGCAAAGGTTTTAGGCACATGCAAAGAAATGCTGTAGAACAAAGATGCCTTCAAAATAATTAAATTAAATGTTTAAAAAAAACTGTAAAGAGCAGAAAACAGTAGTAAATAAAACACTGCTGGACTGTTTTATAAGGAAATGAGCTGGTAAGTTTTATTGAGCATCTTGCAGAACCAGACACAGTTCTTCTGGAGACTTTGACTTTCGCACTCGCTTCTTATTTTTGCAGCAAAACCCAGCAGCCTTCATTGTGTTTTTCGTCTGAAAAGTGTCTCTTACGTAATACGCTGCTTTCTTTAATGACATACAAACATTTTTCTGTAATATTTAATTTTGTGCTAGAAAACTAATGTTTGGGAATCTAAAAATATTTTTTGTACTGACTTGATAATGTAGTCATAAAGTCATAAAATAAAAAATCTATAACCAAAGTTTGTACTAAAAAAAATAGGGTGCCTAAAACTTTTGCACAGTACTGTATTTGACTCTTGACATTTTCCATTTCTTCTGGTTCCACTGGTGGTCAGCTGTCACAGCTTTGTGTTCAAGATAGAGGTGTGTTGATGGGGCAGAAGACGTGTTTGCTGATGGTTGCTGCTGCCTGTCTAGACATCTGCTGCATTACTCCTCAGACTGAACAACAGGCAGATAAACCACACAACATTTTTGACATTCCATTCAGAATTGATTTTCTTATTAAGATTAGTTCTCTTTTTTGTAATCTGTCTGTAGAGTCAGAGCCATGCTTGACATTACCAGCAAATACTGACTAAGTTTTTATTTATAACACATATAACCAGTATGTATAAAGTGAATGTGGATTGTCAGTTTTGTCGATTTTATGCATTTATGTGCAGTGTTCCCTGCTAGAGGGTGCTGTATGCTAAATCTACCTTAATCTACTGTGTTTCAGACTGAGATCCTTACCCAAGCTTTAGAGCACATTCAGATCTGCTGGGAGATATGGAGGGCTTTAAAAGCTTCAGGTATCTTTTCAGTTATTTTGAATAATACTTACAACTTTATTCCAGTGTAAACCCAAATTCATAAATGTAGCAGGCATTACATACCATTCAATTTATATTCAGGTGACTATGCCAAAGACCCAACTGACACTTTATTGCTTCTGTACGAGTTTGAGGCACGGGCCAAGTTAAACGATCCCAAGCTTGAGTCTGTGCTTGAGTCAGTCCTGGAGCTTGATAACGTTGATACAAAAATTTTGGAGACAATTGCAAGTAAGATATTGTTTACTGAATTTCTTCAGCTAATTTAAATGTAGCTTTTATCCATATTCAGACAGCTAAGAATGCAAATTGTCTGTGCTGTAATGTGATACGGTTATGCGGATTATCAAAATAGCTACCTATTTTGTATATGCAGCCTTAGCAATGAAACCCCCAGCCCACTTTCCTGTGGTGTGTAAGAAGGCTTTAACAATTGCCCTCTCTCTACACAAGCAAGGCCAACCAGCAGATCTGGCACGCTGCTGGTAATTGCCCTCATGCCATATATGCTATTAAAGACAAAATGTACTTTTTTTCACACAACTTATTATTGGTTTTTATGTGTGCACCGACAGTTACTGCTTGCACACTCTGATCCAGCTGTCCCTGCCAAGTGGTGTGTGCGAAGTGGACCCCCGTATATTAGAGGAAGTGTGGGGTTACTATGAGGAGGCCCTGTCCATCATTTCAGCTGCAGTGAGCTGGCCAACATGACTCAGCACCCATCACATATCTCAGCAATTATCCCCATCTCAAAAAGAATCTCCTGTTTCAGTCAATGGGCTTTTAGCTACACTTCAGTTAGCAGATGCTGCATTCACCAGCCTCTTCCTGCCAATTTGCTAAATTGAAATTTTTTGTAGCACTTGTTCTTTTGATTGGCTTAAAAAAAACTGACTGGTTGGATTAATCTGAATCAAGACATTAAACAGAAATTTTACTTTAAATTTCAATAGCTCTAAGCAAATATAGATTGTGTGTTAGTGTAGTACTAAGGTGTTAGGCCTACCAGAACAGCTTCGGTGCACCTGGTCACAGATTCTACAAGTCTCTTGACCTGTACTGTAAGAATGAGCAATATTCTTTCAAAACATACTCTCTCTGTTTGGAGGATGGTGGTGGGGAGTGTGGTATAACATCCAAAATCTCTCAAAGGTGTTCAACTGGGTTGAGATCTAGTAACTGTGAAGGCCATAGCATATTATTTACATCATTTTCATCCTCATCAAATCATTCAGTCAGCCTTCGTGCCCGATGTATGGGACATTGTTATCCTGGAAGACAGCACTCCCATCAGGATAGAAATGTTTTATCATAGGATAAAGGAGATCAATCAGAATAAATTTGTATTGATTTGTGGACCCAAACTTTGCCAGTAAAATCCCCCCTCAGCATATCAGAGTTGTTCAAGTATATCAACTTTATTAATAGGCACTGTTTCAAAGATGATCAAATGTTTGCTTGTACAAATATGTCAAAAAAGCCAACAACTTGGGGTGTGCTTAGTTTTTCCACATGACTGTATACTGTTTGGTACTAACCTGAATATTTAGTTGAAAATGAGAATGCCCTAAAACAGAAGATTCGATTTCAAAATTGTGTGCTTGACCCCAAGTTATTCTATAGTGTAATAGTTTTGCTGTTTCCCTCCAGTCAGAAGACTTCCCTGAACTGGAGATCTTATGGCTGTTAACTCGAGCATGGAACACGGGAATTTTGCTCTACAGTCTGTCCCAGTATCCTGAGGCTGAGAAGTGGTGTGGTTTAGGGATAAGCTTCCTGCAGCACCTGGGTTCTATGCAGGACAGCTATCAGACTCAGGTAAAATAACACTGGTAGATGCATTGTATAGAGAGCTCTCTGCTGCTGTAAAAACAATGCACCAAAGTATTCTATTCCATATTTCCTTTTCCTTGGTATGGGATAGTAAGCATTTTGTTGTCACCTTGATTGGATTTATTAGAAAGAACAAGACTGACATTTTAGGCCCTACAGGATAAAGGGCCTGCCAGATGTATTGTAACACTAAGTTTTCACTGAAAACAGTGTAAATCATACCCCCCAGATTACATAAGACAGATGCTTTTGTCAGTGTGATACTATTTTGAACAACCAAGCACATAGTGGAACGCTAATCATACCACAAGAGAATTGTATATGAACATCAGGGCTCAGCATTTCATTATATTATTTCATGACATCATATACATGATATTTAAAGGTATGATTTTTAGCTCCTTAACATCAGTATCAGTGACAAATTTAATATTGGCCAATGATAAAATGTCTTTTCAGATGTCTGTTCTGTATAGTGAGGTGCTGGACAGGCTGGACAAAGCCAAGAAGAACCTCATAATGGAGGAGTGATGACTTATTTAGGTATAGGTTTTTGTATTCAGTGGCACTGTATTGTATAAACAGAATCAGAAAATGTACACTGCCATATTAATTGAATGATTGTAGATTGTTATGCGTCATTCTGTACATCATATACAACATATCCTTTACACTGTCCTATTACATACTGACTCGATTGTTTGATGGAATGGAAAAAGCCCATGTTCAAATCTCAACAGAACCACAGTTTTTATTAATTCCAAACAAATAAATTTGTCCAGTCCAAAAAAGAAAAAATGAAAAAAAAAGAAAAAAAAATTATAATCATAAATAAACAAACAAAATATTCTAGAACTGACCACCTCAGGTTCCCACCTGACCAGGATTGAAGACTTGTTTTCATGTGCGTCATGATCATTTCTGTTATTTCTGTAGTTACAAAAGGACTCTCTTATACAATCAATGTATGTGTGCTTTCACATTAATAACTAATCATCACCCAAGAAGACAAATGGGAACCCTTGTGCCCCACCCTTAAACATGTTTATTTAATCACTTCTCCACTGGAGCAAAAACTGATACCCTCATCAGTACACACAGAGCCATTCAGAATCAATGGAGGATTCTGCAACCTCTATAGAAAAAAAATACAATGAATGAAAATTCTTTGGGCTTTTACTGACATGGCTGACTGACACCAGACACATTAACAGTCAGCTGTTCCTTTACGCAACACCAGAGGACCAGTTGTACACTAAATGAATTAGTTATGCGCCTGGTTTATGTTAATAACCTCCTACAGGTTGCTGTCTGTATCTCTTGGAATATATTTATTTATATTTATATGTGTGTATATAATTTTCTTTTTTTTTTTTTCCATTTTTATATTTTTTATTTTTACAATTTTCATTTATACACTCAGACAAGTTCCACAAGATATCACAAGTAGACAGGCCCTAGTTTAGGGAAGTCAATCCCCAACTGACTAGAAAAATGTGTTCTGATAGGCAGCTGAAGATTTTTGTCTAAAGAGAAATATCAACATTACGGCACATTTGTATGGAAATTAATCTCAGAATAAGTCAGTTTACTTACCTGACATGTGATCTATAAAACATTTGTCCCAGCTGTTTCACGCATGCATGAAGCACAAGTGAGGGGATATTTACATTTTACAGCTAACACCCTTTGAAACAGTCTGTAAGCAGTTTATAAATGGCTCTGTTCCCTTCGATTATTCCCTGAACTCTGGTTTTGACACAAGTATGACAGCTGGTTTAGTGATGATGTCTGGCAGATGGTCACATCTGCTTAGGAAATGCCTGCAGATACAGTAGCTGGAGTGTGGACACAGCACTTTCATCACATCCTGTAGCCATAGAAGAAAATGCTGGGTTGGTTCTTATACCTCCAAAGATTATGAAACTTTCATCCAGGGAGACTTTAATAATCCTTTATCATTAAGCCTGCACAGTCTCTCCTTATGCAGAGCATTAACGCTCAGAACTGCAGTGGGCTTTTCCTCTTGTGTTCCGTCAGACTGTGTACAGGAGGGTCACCATAGGAGTAGCATTCCCAAGGCATAGCAAATAACAAGGAGGGATAATCCTGCAAATAAATACTTAACTTGACTAGATGCTCAGAAATATTTCATTCCTTTTAGGGAATATTCTATTGACACATTTAGTTTCCGTCATGTCATTGCCACCTTTTTACTGCTAAATTATTACATTAAATCATCACATTTCTGAGCTCACCCCACTACAATGATAAACACAGTAGTCACATAAGCCCCAAAATGTAAAGAAAAAAAGATATTAAATAATCCCAAACACATTTAATAAAAACATCTGGCAGGTCTATGGAACTTAGGCCAATTCAGGCTCTATTGACTTTTAATATTGAGAAGGACATCCAATACAATTATTGTCTTAATTCTACCCGTTTTAAGGCTTCCCAGTTGGGCAGCATACAGGACAGTACCATGTTACCGTTCAGTCTGAAGAGAAGAGACTTGATAGGTTGAGAAAGTGCAAATGGGCTAGCTGCTGTTCAAAAGCTTAAGAGGAGCCTTGGCTGCCAAAATCATTTTTCAAAAATCAGTCACTAAAAGACAAGTAATGATGAAATAAGGATTTCAAAGAGGTAAGACACTTAAGTCTATTGCACTCACAAGTTAGGCCTCCAATATGCAGTACAAAACTCAGAACACAGGTTTGATTAAGTCTTCCATTAAGCATTGATCGGTTGAGTAATTTGTGGTTGTAATTCCCCTCAGAATTAACTAATTTTATTAATTGTAAGGCAGTTTGGTGTTCTGCAGAGAGCCCAATTACACCCCTCTACTCCATCTTTAATAAAGAGCAGCTAAAAAAAATGTGGAAAGAAAAAAAAAAAAAAAAACCCAAGACAAAACTCTTAACAGCCCTCCAAATAGACAATTCTAGTGAAGTGTAAAATGTGTACCGTAGTATAATGTAGTAAAATCTCCATAGGATTTTTATTTACCATGTGATTTCAGTAATATAAATGTATAGATTCATATTTTGTTTTCCATTTGTTCTGCCTTCAGTGGTTTCTTGATCAACAACTGGCAGCGGCAGCCAGCCAAATAGCAAACTGCTGTGTGATTACTGAAGATCACTGGGTTCTAAGATTCGCCACCAAATTTCTATAAACATGGTCAGTGATCCTGGAACAGTACCTTCAGCAGGTTTGGTTTGTGTTTAGTCCTTGTAGAAAACCTTGATGGTCTCTGATCCGCCTTTTCCATTTCTTTACAATGCAACAATGAACATATACAGGATTCCATCTTTTCGGTCAGTCTCCATTTCCAAGAAACTTTTTTTAAATTCCCAACCCCACTCTTTCGTCTTTAGACACTGGCTTCCGAAGTCCATCCAAACACAAATGATTTGTTCATTTTCCCTTTTTGTTTTACCAGACAAAAATAATTTGTAATGAAATTCCTAGTCTTGAACGGATTTGCTGAGAAACTCATGCAGGGGTGTGCACAGTCACAGTAATAGGGGATAAGACTTCTTTTAATTTGAGTTAACATAATGACACTAAAACTTGATATGAAACATTTCAGTAAAAAGGGAAGGAGAGGACTCGGGCTGGAGCAGGGCAGGGGTAGGAACATTACTCCGCATGTGTGCAGAGGATGGAGGCTGCACACTCTTCAGAGTTTTTCTGAGGACGGGATCCAGATGTAGGGGCCTGATTGCTCCTCGATGATCAGCTTGATTTTATTGTAGATCTCTTCTAGTGAGTCACCCTGGACTATGGCTGTGAAATGAGAGGACACAAGCAGATAATTTAGTGAACTATAGCAAGATGCTATAGTTTGTATATCATTTAAATAATGTGGTGTAGTTAAGTTGTTCCATAATGATTTAGGCACATACCACGGAAAAACAAGAATGTTTACCTGTGAAATACTCTCCAAATTCCTGTTCAAGCTTCATTGCCTTATCAAAGACTTTATTGGCTTGCTCATACGTCTGCCTCTTGTTCATTTCCCTATAAAACACAAATGAACACATCCCACCAAATCTTACACCTAAATGGAGATAGCAAGGCTATGGGATAGACTGCAGGCAGACTGATGATAGCATAGCCTAGGCCATGTGTCAAACTGAAGGCCCATGGGCCAAACATGCTGGATGCAAGGCATAAAAAAAAGATTCAGAAATGTGTTGGGTGTTTGCCATTAGTGTGATTAAATGACTGACTCCAGATCCTGAAATGTATCACCCAGGGTTCATAAGAGTTCTTAAATCTCCTTCTTACTGTAATATATTTTCAATATTTGCAAAACAAATATATTAGGAGTTGCACAGCTGTTCATTTTTACTACCTGACCAATTATTTTTAAAAAGCCGTGGAAGTTAAAAACTTATTAGTGCAGTACACGCCCTAGAACGCGATATCAGAGTGAATCATCTCACATAATGTGCGATTGAATACATTACTCCCACCATCCACTTTATTATGAACGCCTGTACATTCATGCCATTATCTAATCAGCAAATCATGTGGCAGCAGCGCAATGCAACAAAATAGGCAGATACAGGTCAAGAGCTTCAGTTAATGTTCACATCAAACATCAGAATGAATAAAAAGTGTGATCTCTGTGACTTTGATAATGGCATGGATGTTGGTACCAGAAGGGCTTGTTTCAGTATTTCAATCTCCTGGAAATTTCTCACACAGTCTCTAGAATTTACACAAATAGTGCGAAAAACAAAAAAACATCCTGTGAGTGGAGGGTCTGCAGGCTGAAACACCTTGTTGATGAGAGGTCAGAGGAAAATGGCCAGATTGGTTCGAGCTACCAGGAAGGATATAGTAACTCATTTTTATATTTTTATATATATATATATATATATATATATATATATATATATATATATATATATATATATATATATATATATATATATATATATATATATATATATATAATCACTCTTTACAACTGCGGTGAGCAAAAAAGCATCTCAGAACACACGACAAACCTTGAGGTGGATGGGCTACAACAGGTTCCACTCTTGTCAGCCAAGAACAAGAATCTGAGGCCATCATGGGCACAGACTCGCCCAAACTGGACAGCTGAAGACTGGCAAAAGACCAGGTGATTTTTTTTCTTCTAATCTTCAACTGTCCAGTTTCAATGAGCCTCTGCCCATGATAGCCTCAGATTCCTGTTCTTGGCTGACAGGAGTAGCCAATCCACCTCAAGGTTTGATGTTTTGTGCATGCTGAGATGCTTTTCTGCTCATCACAGTTGTAAAGAATGATTACATGAGTTACTACAGTATACTCCAATCAGCCATAACATCAAAACCACCTGCCTAATATTGTGTTGGTCCCCCTTGTGCCACCAAAACAGATCTGACCCATCGAAGCAGGGACTCCGCAAGACCTCTGAAGGTGTGCTGTGGTATCTGGCATCAAGACGTTAGCAGCAGATCCTTTAAGTCCTGTAAGTTGCGAGATGGGGCCTCCATGGATTGGACTTGTTTGTCCATCACAGCCCACAGATCCTCGATTGGATTGAGATCTGGGGAATTTGGAAGCAGAGTCAACACCTTGAACTCTTTGTCATGTTCCTCAAACCATTCCTGAACAATTTATGCAGTGTGGCAGGGCATATGATCCTGCTGAAAGAGGCCACTGCCATTAGGGAATACCATTGCCATGAAGGAGTGTAACAATGTCTTGGTCTGTAACAATGTTTAGGTAGGTGGTATGTGTCAAAGTAACATCCATCTGAATACCAGGACCCAAGATTTCCCAGCAGAACATTGCCCAGAGCATCGCACTGCTCCACCGGCATGCCTTGTTCTCATAGTGCATCCTTGTGCCATCTCTTCGCAAGGTAAACAAGACACACGCACCTGGTTGTCCACATGATGTAAAAAATAAATCGTGATTCATCAGACCAGGTCACCTTCTTCCATTGCTCCATGGTCCAGTTCTGATGCTCACGTGCCCATTGTAGGCACTTTCGGCGGTGGACAGGGGTCAGCATTGGCACTCTGACCGGTCTGCGGCTACGCAGCCCTATACTCGGCAAGCTGAGAGGCACCGTGTTTTCTGACACCTTTCTATCATAGCCAGAATTAACTTTTTCAGCAATTTGTGCTACAGTAGCTCTAATGACGAATCAGACCAGACGGGCTTACCTTATATAATCATTTTTATTCACTTCACCCGTCAGTGGTTTTAATGTTATGGCTGACTGGTGTATATATAAAACGCCTTGGTTATGGCCCTTCAAATGCTCACAAAAAATACTGATGTGCCCCAGGCAGAATTTAGTTTGGCAACCCTGGCCTAGACAGTAAATAAGCACCTTTACATATCATCCTATTAAATCTGAACATAGTAAACTCTTGAATACCACCACATATAAGGTAGAGGGGCATCATTAAACATCTTAGTTCACTTCACACCCAAGCTGAGACCGGAAGTTTAAAACTTACATTAGAGCATCAATGGATTTTGGTTTGATGAAAATGGAAATAGGATAGAGCTGTGCTTGTTGGAGTCTCTTTATGGCATTCCCAGACACATCCAAGATGCAATGCTTCCCCTACAACACAAAGAGAGAAAATGCATGGGTTTTCCACACTCCTGTTAAATAAAATATTTGTCATAGTGAATCAGATTTAAACAGAAGTTCATTTGTTTAAGGGACAGGTTAAGGTGCTGTGTGATGTTTGCATTAGCATGTGTAAGCCATTACGAACCCTCTCAGCCACTGCCCGAACTGACAGAATACTGGTCCCGTAGAGATTCTCATTGAACTGGCCTGCTTCAATGAACTTGTTGTCCTGAATGTCTTTCTCCATCTGCTCTCTTGAAGCCACAAAGTGGTAATCCTGCCCATCCATCTCATTCTCTCGCCGTGGACGAGTTGTATCTGGGGGGATGCTTATGGTTTATTCCATGAATGTGTTTCCATGTATAGCCAAAAAACAAGGACAAAGGGAATCTCTGAGGACACTGCCTCTGACTGAGTTCGGCACACTTACGTGGAACACAGGATCCAAACTTATGGGGAAACTCTGAGATCAAGTCATCATTTACCCTGTCCTTCATTGGACCCAAGATGATCACAGGCCTTGTGTAATGAACTATAAGAGCAGGAATAAATATCAAATGTGAAACTCAAAGTGATTTTTCCAATGTAGAGATTAGATCTGCACAGATTCTGTTTCTAAAACTGAAAACTTACTCTCCTGTCGAGTCACTGGCTCATAGGATAAAATTGTGTCCTCTTGACCTTCTATATGATTAAAAAAAATAAGGCAAAAATAAACACAGACAAAATAAACAGTGGTATAATATGAACAGTTTGGCTCATTCCTATGCAAGTCAAACACTCAGTGTCATTTTGAGTGTAACAGCTATGTTTTGTGATAGTTCATGAGTCCCTTGTTTGTCCTGAGCAGTTAAACTGCCCACTCTTCTTAAGAAAAATCCTCCAGGTCCTGCACATTCTTTGCTTTTCCAGCATCTTCTGCATATTTGACCCCTTTTTAACAGTTGCTGTATGTTGGAGTGTGCTTAAATTGTGCAAGTCATGACCTCAACTTTGTATGGTCATTAAGTTCACATGCACCTTGCAGAATCTGCAACATGTGAATAATTTTAAAAAAATAATACAATAAGAAGGATCATAAACACTGCATTTTTTGTTTTTTTTAATTTAGTACTGCCCCGAATAAGCTATTTCACATAACAGATGTTTACATATAGTCCACAAGACACAATAACAACTGAATTTACACAAATGAACCAGTTCAAAAGTTTACATACCCTTGATTCTGAATACTGTGTGTTGTTACCTGGATGATCAACGACTGTTTTTATGTTTTGTGATAGTTGTTCATGAGTCCCTTGTTTGTCCTTAGAAGTTAAAACTACCCACTGGTCTTCAGAAAATCCTCCAGGTCCTGCACATTCTTTGCTTTTCCAGCATCTTCTGCATATTTGACCCCGTTCCAATAGTGGATATATATTATTGAGATCAGAGCATGTGAGCAAAGTGAAGCAGTGCGACACGCCGCTGAATGTGTGTCCGCTCTGCTCAATCGCTCATGGCCCAAGTGACCGCTCCAGTCATGTATCGTTCACGCTCACCGGTAAAACAAAGTTCGCTCAAATCGCCCTCCGACATGAAATTTTCTCTGTAGTATACATTGCTTGAATAAATGCCTCAACTACAGTAGTAGAGATAATTGTGGGTGACATTCTGTTACAAGCCATGCCTTTTATTAATTTTATTAATTTATTTAGACCTCACCTTTTGCTACACTACCATGTTAGTGTAGCACATCCTCATGCTTTCTGGCAATGTGCCGCTTAAGATTCCAAAAGGGACCTTTGCTAACTCTCACCGTCTCTCCACACTCACTTTCAATTTCTTCTCCTTCCTCCTTCTTAACTTTGATTTCTACTGTACATTTATGTTATGTTAAGGTTTGCAACTTCATTAAAACAATGTTTGAACTCCATAACCTTACACCTATTGTTTCTCAAACCAGCATATCAAAGTGCTGAGTTGAGCGAGCAGAGTGGAATCTTAAGAAAGGCGCTCTCCGCTCCGATGGAATTATCAGCGCTCCACTCCACACATATGCTCAGGCTGAGATCAATCTTTTCACACTTAGGACAACTGAGGGACTCGTACACAACTATTACAAAAGGTGCAAACATTCACTGATGCTCAAGAAGGCAACACACTACATTAAGAACCAGGGGGATGTAAACTTTGGAACAGGATGATCGGTGTAAATTGTTATTATTTAGTTTAAAGATCTTATTTTTTTTTCAATTATAACTGCCCTTGAGAAGCTACATTAGAATTGTAAATGTTTCCCAGAAGACAAAATAACAATTAACCCTCAAAGACCGAAACCGCAGCCCGCGGCTAAAAATAACTGTTGTTCTAAAATATTTTGAACTTTTGAACCGCTAATCCAATCTGTATGTTTTTTTTTTTTGTTTTTTTTTTAAAGTCCCGTAAAATGGAGATTCTCAGCTTTTCAGTGATATCACATTTGTCTCAGCTGGACATTCAGATGCTCTGTAGTGAATGCGAATACATCATGGTTACACGATCACATTCTGCAGCATTGATTCATTAAGGAATCCCATGCAGTTTGTTCCTCTGAGCCAAACAGGAATGGCTGTTGTTGGGACTTTAAATGAGGTAGATTGAAAACAAGTTCTCTTATTTAAAACCATATATGGCACTTGATGCTGACTGCTAGAATACGTTAGAAAAACAAAAAAAAAAAAATACAGGAGAGTCAGATTTCCCAAAAATCCATCTAGGTCTTTAAGGGTTAACAATTCATTTCAATTCTATTAACAATTCATTTGTGGGGAGTTGGGCTAGGGTTTTTATTATTTTTATTTATTTTATTTTATTTTATTTTATTTAATATCCTACTGCTTATAGTGGGAAACCTTCCCCTTTCACAGTTGGGGGTTCCTGGGGGGGTTTGTGGGCAGTGGTGGGCGGTGTTGCTGGATAGGGGGTTCCTAGACATGAGAGTAAAATGTCCTTAAAGGAATATTTCAGTTTGTAGGCAATTTCATATGAACAAAAAGACTTAAAATCCCCAAACCATGACAACAGTACCCAAGTTGAATTATCTCTGAAGTACAATAAAACAAAATATTTAAATGCATTGAATATTAACATTTTTAATAATGAAATGATGATTGTTCATACAATAATGGGCTTTCAAGTCACTTACTGGAGCTGCTCTCACTGTCGCTGGTATTAGATGTCAAGCACTCTGCAGAAAGGGAAGTTTCAGAATATCACCATGTGAACAGTTTTAAAATTGGTACAAAGTACAGATTAGCTTGAAAAAAAAACAACATCTCACCATTATATTACAGAAAGGAAACAGAGAGCAGAAATAAAAGGAAAGCAAGTCTTGCACATGCACACAAATGTCCACCAGTTCCTTTGTAGAGAAGTGGTAGGAGATGGCAGTAGAAGTAAATTAAGCATTTCCTCCTGTAAAGTCCCAAATGACCTCCACTCCCTGGTCAGGGTTTCCTATGGCCGTGTCTATTACTACACCAGAAACTGATACTACAAATCGTGCCAAAGTAAACACCCGGGTATTCAGTTTCTCACTGGAATCACAATGTAGACACACATCACATCCGCAAGATACTAACTACAGGTTTCAACAGCTTGTTTAACACCAGTTGTAATCTCAAATTACAAATCAGCGCTATGTGACTTGATTTGTACTTTGCTTGGTAACTTGCTTGATTTAGGAGACAACGAAAACTCGTTCTTAACTACAATTTTGATCTATGAAGATCATTAACAGTATTTCAACTCACTTTTCTTGAGTGTTTAACAGCATGGGTGTGAGAATCAAGGAAAACATAAGATCAAGTGAGGCTAACTTATTGTTTCGCCACAAAAAGCATGGCCGGTGTCTTTCACATACACTTTTTACTGTGCAAACACCATTTTACATCTTGTGCACTGGCCATGAATCAATACGGTTGATTCACTATAAATTCTATCCATGCTTCAATACAATAAAAAAAAAAAGTATTAAATCCCGAATGGAGAGAAAATTTTTCATAGCCGGTACTGCATGAATTTGAAAGGATTTCACACTAGAGCTGTCAGAATGAATTTCACTGAATATTATTTCACATGATAATCCAAGTTTGAATGGTTAAGATCCTAAGTTGCACATTTACTCACCCAGCATATGTCTACAGAAACCTATAGGAAAAGGGCACTAACATATTTTCTTTGTTTAGGAAAGCAAACTTCTGCAGCTTAATTGAAACAAACACAGTGTAGTGCTGCTGCTAATGCTAGCTCTCTGACAGCCTCTCATATTCTGATATTTAACATTCATATTCTAATTGGGGGATTGCTGGTGGATGCACGTGAGAAAGAGACAGAGACAGAGAGAAAGAGAGAGAGAGCACTTTGTGTGTGGCACAGCCATTCTGAGCTCAAGGGACAGCTGCTTGATAAGTATAACCACACACTTACTCAAACTCTTTGATCCATAAAAGTCATCGCTTAACCCTGGGAAGTCCTGAGTGTCCCGAAAGGTGAAAGCAGAAACAAAGAGAAGAAGAGAGAGCAGACAGGAAGAAATAGATGTTAGTGAGAGGCTGAGAAGAGGGGTGTAGTGCTCTCTGGGGATGGAGAGAGACTAACACAAACTGGCTGTGCTCTCGGTCTGTTCTTCCTGTACAGTGTAACAAAAGTTGCACTGATTACTCTACAGTGTACCCATGAAGAATATTGCTTTATGCATTAAATTGGAATGGTAATCATCACAGATTTTGCAGGCAAATGAATAGCACTAGGTAAAGCACAGCACTGGAGTGTTAGTGCATCTCTACACCAGTGAGCAGCAGACATCCGAGACCTCACTCAGAGCACACGGAGGCCAGAGAACACTGTATTCTGATTGGTTTTGCTGTCTCTTGGGGAGGACTTAAAGGTATGATGAGGCACCAAAAGCCAGCCGCACGCTGTCCCAAAGGCAAGCATGAAGGAGGATGAAGCATGAAGGACAGCAGTCATTAGAGCCCTCAAACCCCTGCACACACACTTATACTCACGTTCAGTCTCCACCAACTCCTGCACAATATTCTCCTTGCTCTTGTAAAACGGGAACTTGCGTGACAGGTTGAAGCTTTTTTTGCGCTTTACTTTGACTGGCTGCTGGGAGGTGACCACATGAGGGGAGTGGAAATGAGAGATGAAAAACAGAACAAATGGCTTTCAATACAGTCAACAGCACACCCACAGCTAGCAAACACAAGCATGCAAAAATCATAAATAAATTAAACAACTGATGGAATGTAATGTATCAGAGACATTCATTATGGGCAATGAATGAGTACAAGTGGAAAAATTCCAAAAGTATTATATTAAAAAAAAGAGGAATATGATCTGAATCTAATTAAGGTCCAGCAAACAGTAAATGCAAACTCATTAGAGCAAACCAAATGTTTAGATGTCTCACCATCACAGTGTGTAATGATGGATTTTCTGTATTATTAAGTGTATGCATGTGCGTAGGTCTGTCCATCTCTATACACTCAGTGACACATGAGCAGCCTTATGAAGAGCCTGCTAGTCTCTGACTATAGTAAGAAGGTCCTTTTACCCGTACCAGAATCAGGTAGATCATCTAGCATGTAGTTTACACAGGACGACAGGATGGGAAGGGAAGGGAGTGAGGTGCATTTCAGTCGCACTCACCCTATTGGACTCAATCATGCCTGTCCTAGCATGGAACTTGACAGTTTTTAATCGAGCACGCTCTTTCTTTTCCACCCTGTATTAAGGGAAAAAAAGCAGTGTTTAGTTAAATAATTCTGCTGCTTTCTTAAGTGGCTATGCCAATGTTTCCTTTAAAATGTTATTCATAAGTGACTCTGAGCACCAACATCAGGCTTTGTTTACTGTGTGCACATATTGTTGTTTGTTGTGTAGATACTGTTACATATTCCATGAGCTAGACTGGAAACGAATTATAAATGAGATGCATTTAATATTAAATACACTGTGTACTCTGAAAAGAAACCAACTGTTTTTTTTTTGTTTTGTTTTTTTTTTACAAATCTGGATTATAATCCAAATTGTTACTTATACCAACATTTAATTGACCAGCGTTATTTGTGAAAATTTTGGTTTGTGATTTGGTTGCAGAAACATTGCAGCTGTACTGCCAGTGTCGTTCTATTTCTCTCCCTGCCCACTTCTCTCTCAATAACCAATCAGAGATTAGAAATGAATGGACTAGATTAGCTTATTAATTACTGAACTGTTTGCTATTAAATACATCTGCATTTTTTAAATTTAATATGATTAATTTACCACACCTATTCTTACTTTCAAGTAAACCTGTTATCTTTTGTCAGGGGTGATTGGTAATGCAGTACCTTTTCTTGCTGGGAATGACCCCTATCTGCTCACTTTCGCCATGGGAAGTGACGAGCCGTGCCTGCCACCACTCATCATCAGAGGCATTGATGACATGTAGAATGTCTCCATATGAGAAGCTCAGGCCCTGGCTGGGTAGGCAGCTGTCTCTGGTACGGTCATAGTCAAACAAAGCCCTGCACAAATGGGGAAAAAATTTGATCACTGGTCTCTATGTGTCAGTGCCCAAAATAAGAATAATTACGAAAAAGGAGGCTCTAATGACTACTCATTATTTCAGGCAAAATTTTAAATGTACGGAATATACACATAGGTGACAAATTAAAGGAAATAAGTGTGTTACTGAGATGCTGGGCCAGGACAAGCTGCCAGAACAGCTTCAGTGCACCTTGGCAAAAACTGTACGGGAGAAATGAACACCATTCTTCTAAAACATGGTGGTGGTCATGGAGGGTGCTGCCTAAGGACCTGTTCACACATGGTATTAACATCCATCTTGAATGGACAGCAGAAACGCATAGCCTTTAACACCTGCCATTTTGAATGTGTCTCCAGTGACCACTTGTAATCAGATTTCATACATCAGTTACGCTGGAGGAAGGGTGGCACTCACATTTATTAAGTCAATCTTCCATTGCAATTGTTTTCAGGCGGAAATGTCCCATAAATCCTCGCTCATGTACAGGCTGTTTCAAACATTTTAATCGCATGGTTTGGCTAATGACGCAGTCGATTAGGTGGTGCTTCATTGCTGTCGGGACCGCATGAAGACACTTTTGTGTTCCTACTACAAATGTGATGTGGCCATATGTATCCCAAACCATCTCTGAAGGTGGTGTGTGTGATCAGATTACAATTCATCTCCAAGACACCGTGAACCCCATTCACACCTGTACTTATGATCCGCTTATGAGCGGGATGCATGTTAATGCCAGATGTGAACAAGACCTAACGTGTCAGCCCAAAATCTCCCATAGGTAGCATATCATTTTCATCCTCATCAAATCATTCAGTGAGCACTCATTCTCTGTGGATGGAGCTCTGTCATCCTGAAAGAGACCACTCTCATCAGGACAGAAATTTATTCATCATAAGATAAAGGTGATTAGTCTGAATAACTTTGTATTGATTTGCAGTGACCCTTCTCTAAGGCAGAGTTTCACCAGCCAGGGATTCGTGAACCTCTAATGAATCAGGTCACTATTTAAAATAGTGACCTGATTCATTGCAATATTTCACTCGCTTAAAATCTCAAGGGGATCAGAAAAAAAACACAGTTGGGAACAGTAAGTGAAGAAGTGGACCCAAACCATTCCAGCAATGTGCTCTTCACAGCATAACAGAACCACTACATATATGTGTGTGTACATGTATACACGCACAGAAACCATTTGGATTTTAATGCAAGAATGCAAGTTTGGTGATGTGCAACCAAATATTAAGTGTTATTTACTTTAAGACAGTCTGTTCTAGGGCTGCAACAACTAATCGATAAAATCGATAATTAAAATAATCGACAACGAATTTCATTATTGATTAGTTGGGTCTGTGACATCACTGTAGATATAAGTGACGTCACTTCACAATGGTGAAAAAACGTTTCTATGAATAAAACACACCAGAAAAACAGCGGAGGTCAGACTGACCTGCTGTGGGAAGAGTGCACGGTCCAGGTCGTCCAAAACATGAGAATGTTTTATATTAAGCGCTTCAAACAAATTCGTAAGTGTATTAACGTGACTTGTCGTGACAGATGCTGCGACAGATGCGTGTGCTGTTTAATTTGTTCCAGACGTTTTCTTCAGCGCAGAAATGACATTTTTATGTTTATATCCTTATCTGTAAATGTTAGAAATTCATGCCAGTGTTTCCATTTTACATAAAGCCTCGTCCTGACAGCAAGTGAGTGTCCATTAATGAATGAGCGCGAGTCCGCGTGTCAAACAGCGTGCAATAGAAAGGAAGCGCAATAACTCTGACTAAAATATTCATTTTGATCAAATATGTTGTTTGATGCGATATTTAGAAACAAAAGTAATTGTGTGTTTATGAGAGCAGTAACTGTAATGGGGTTATAACATGTAATTGTATATAAATGTAAGAAGTGTCATACATTTACAGAATAAAGTAACGTTACTGTGTTCAAATGAGTGAATGTGTGTTACTGCAGAACATTCAACCTCTTACCAGTGAACACTTAGTTTGTGCTTTTGTTTTTCTTTTTTCTTTAACATTTTTATTATAGTGATTTAACTTCTGCTTTAAAGTTTGTGGACAATCAGTTGTTTTTTTTTGTTTTCAAAATATAACATTACTATTTTAAAAAATCCTTTGCACAATGCATAGCATAGCCCACATAGATACATTTAATGCCTTTTTCATAGTCTTCAATTTGCACAATGTTTGAAAGACAAAAAAAAATACAGAAAATAAAAATATTTAATCCAACTAATCGATTAATCAAAGAAATAATCGACAGATTAATCGATTATCAAGATAATCGTTAATTGCAGCCCTAGTCTGTTCCAATACTTTTGCACCATATTAATAGGTGCTCTTTAAATAAAGACACAAAGTCTGGTTACTGACAAATCTGTGCACGAAAAATGTGTGTGTGAAACATAGCCCTATCCCACCATCTTTCACAGGACCTTAGAAGAAATATTATAGAGATGCATAAAAGTGGAAAGGGCTACAAAAGCATTTCTAAAGTATTCATCAATCCACGATAAAATAAACTGTCTACAAATGGAGAAAATTCAGGACTGCTGCTACTCTTTGTTCATGTGTCCACTATCAGAAAAAACTTAATAAGATTTGTATTAATGGAAGGACACCACAGCGTTTTCTTTGCTGTCAAAAAAAAAAGAAAAGAAAAAAAAAAAAACCCACAAGTTTTTCAAGTTTTTTCAAAACCATCTGCACTTCTGGGGAAATGTTCTGTGGACAGGTTAAACAAAAAAATTAAATTTAAATATAACATGTGTTTGGAGGAAAACCAACACCAAAACTCATCCCAACTGTGAAGCATGGTGCATGGAGCTTCATGATGTGGAGCTGCTTTGCTGCCTCAGGGCTTGGATGCCTTGCAATCACTGAGGGAACAATGAATTCAAAACTGTATCAAGACATTTTACAGGAGAATGGCAGGGCAACAGTCCATGACCTCAAGATTAAGAGAGGTTGGGTGATGCACCAAGACAATGACCCAAAGCACAAGTAAATGAACTAAAGGATGGCTGAAAAAGATGATCATGTTTTGGAAAGGCCAAGTCAGGGTCCTGAACTTAACCCATTTAAGATGCTGTGGCATGATCTAAAGAGGGCTGTTCAATCAAGACCGCCCAAAAATACACTGATGAACTGAACCCATTTTTATATGGAGAGATGATGCAAAAAATTCCTCCTCATCGTTGTGCCAGTCTTATAAGCAGCTACAGGAAACATTAGGTTGTTGCTGCTAAACATAAAAAAGTTACTAAATTCAAGGGTTCACTTACTTTTTCCAGGCCTCACTGTGAATGATTACTCAAAGTGCTCAGTAACTCATGTATTGGAGTAAGATAAACACCACATTGGTCAAGTTCCCCTATGCTGAGTGAATTGTTCCAGGTGGTAGGTAAAAAACACAAAGAGCCATGCACTGTGCCCAGGACAGAGCCTCTATTTTTACCTTGTCAGACAGGTAATACCCTAAAGAAACTGGGAAGACCTGCTCCACTGGTTTTTCTTTCCTTTGACATTCTACTCTCATTCACTGTACGTTCAACGAGTTACATGGGCCTCTTGTTCGTGACTGCACTGAGAAATGCATGACATTCAGACTGATTTTACTACTCACAGAATTTAATGTCTGTTAGTTACAGACATTAACCTAAACAGTTAGGACCAACTGCATGTATGTGCACGATGTGACATGAAACATATCTTATTGCCTGCACACGTGCATCTTGTTATCTTCTCATGTGACTTTTCAGGTAGAAAGCAGACCAATACTTATATTATATATACTAAGGTGTCTCACAACACCTTAGAGGGATTTTGGCCCGCTCCTCCTTGCAGAACTGCTTCTGCTCCGTGACATTTGTAGGCCTTCAAGCATGAACTGTGCATTAGGTCCTGCCACAACATTTCAATATGGTTTAGGTCTGGACGTTGACTAGGCCATTCCAAAAGTGTAAATATTTTAACCATTATGGGGTGAGTTGCTTGTGTGCTTTGGATCACTGTCTTGTTGCATAACCCAGCTGTGCTTCAGGTCACAGACAGATGACCTGACATTCTTCTGAAGAATTCTCTGATACAGAGAAGAATTCATAGGTCCCACAATGATAGCAAGGCGTCAAAGTCCTGATGCAGCAAAGCATCCCCAAACCATCACACTACCACCAGAGTGCTTCACATAACAGGGCCCGTGTCGGGCAAAAAGCTCCACACTTTAGATTCATCTGTCCACAACGTATGGTTCCAGAACTCAGGAGGATCATCTCGGTGTTTCTTGGCAAACTTGTGACAAGCATTTATATTCTTCCTGGATAGCAATGGTTTCTGCTGTGCCATTCTGCCAGGGGTCCCATTCTTGCCCTGTGTTTTTCTGATGGTTGGGTCATGAACACTGACCTTAGCTGAGACAAGAAAGGCCTGCAATTCTTTAGATGTTGTTACTGGATGGTTACCTGGATGATTTTATGCCTTGCTCTTGGAGAGATTTTAGGAGGGCATCCACTCCTAGGAATACTGACTACTGTTCCAAATCTCCATTTGGACAATATGACTCCGATTGTGGTTCAGTGAAGCCTTAGAGCCTTGGAAATAGCTTTGTAACCTTTTCCAGACTGATAGACATCCACAACCTATATTTCTGAGGTCATCAGGTAACTCTTCTTTGTGGCATGATGTGCCTGGCTGGACAACCTGTGTGCTGCCAAGTTCACTCTGATTTAAAGCCTCAATGTTGATTGGACGGGGCTTGCCCAAATCAAGGCTGGTCATTAACTGAAGCACTCACACTGGTTACTGATCACTCATCCTAATTAACTCTTCAATTTGGTTGCATTACCGGGTTGCACCTTTTCACACTTTATTGCATAATTGACACCTTGCGCACTAAAGACATGAAAGAAGAAACAAACTTGTGTCAATTTTCCTGCCAGACTCCATCTATATACTAATACAATCCACTATAAAATCAGACTAAATGTGAAAAATGTGCACAAAGTCAGGAATTTCACGGCCGTGTACATATAATACAATATAGATTTCCATGGTATGGCAGACATTTGCAAGGCATTGTTCTTAAGTGGTTCTGTTCACCCTGTAGTCTGTACTCATACTAAACCCTGCAATCAAGAAATAATTTTCTGTATCCCAAAAGTACAGAATGTGAAAAACTTGTGCTTTTGGAATGTTTACACATGTAACACTCCCACCTGAACAAAACACTGCAAATAGCTGTACTCAGGTACAATTACTGTTTTAGGTTCAGCCCAATATCTACTTCATACATTCATTAGCACAGTCTGGAGTACTACAGGTATAAGGTTTTAGTCAGTCCCATGTGAATTTTTTCTTGTCTCCAGATACTGGGCTAATCAACCCAAACCTGTCATTCTTCCTTTTTTTCCCCCCCATAACATTCCTGCACACTGTGAAACTGAGTCTCTCTACAAAATATTTTTTGTACTGTAAAGGTTTTGCAACCTTGTAATCTATACCAGAAAATGATTCCTTTCTCCTTCAGTGCCTCTAGTATGTTTTCTCAAAACAAAATCTGCTAACATACAACAATTCTCATGGTTAAAACTGCTTGCACAAATAAACAGATTATTGAACACTTAGTATAAAATCTATGGTAAATTTTCCTTTAGGCCGTTTGAACTTGCTTGTGCTCGGTGTTTTAAAATACGCATCTTTTCATAAGAGTTTTGTCTCATAGTAACCTGAGCAACAGCAACACTAAGCACAGTTAAGCGTTGTCCAACATGGATTATACCATTATTCAAAGATTATAGACTCTATTTCTATGACAGAACACATTTAACCGTAGTTTAAGCCAAAATGCCAGACCATCTTTTCATGCATGATTTTAGCTAAATCTAAACATATTTAAGGGTTTAAGCGGCTGCATAAAAATCTTTTATAATTAATTTTACAAAATCTGCTTTGACGTGTAAAAAGTCATTAAACATTATTAAAATGAAATATGTGCCATTCACAATTGGTTGGTCACCCTGTTCCCATTTAACGGCATTGCTGTAATTTTATCAGAATAGTGCCACATCTCTCGTGCATGCAAGCCAGAGCTAGCTGTGGAAATGAAGGGGGAGAGGAGGGGGTGCTCTGATGCTATATACAAAAGGGGCCTTAGACTAAAAATTTTGAGAACCTCTGCTTTAATCCATTTTACCCTGACCCATGCAGACCCAAGCTGAAAGTGACAGTCACATGTCCACAACTTTTACACCAAAAAAGTACAAGGTCAGAAAAAGTGTTGCATGACTACAAATACCTGATGCATGAGGTGTAGCCGTCTCTGACGCACTTTATCACTCAGGGCAAAGTACAAAGGTTAAATAAATGAAATGCTCAACCACACAGAAGCATTTCAGCGACTCACCTGCATGAGATGGTTTAAACCTATTGATTTTCTACAAATAGTCACCATTAACTGTATGCAGGAAGGTGAGTTTGACATGTTACCTGACATAGAGGGAGCGCTTTTCACTGGTGCGTAGGGAACCTGACCCAGAACTCATGCTGCTGTTCATCATCTGCTCCCGCAAGTCGTGGATCTTAGACTCAAAACGACTGTACTCTGCAAAAAAACAACAACACAACAAACACTGTCAATAACACACTATTCAAAAGCACAGCTCAAAGGGTTGCTGACTTACGGGTGTAACAATACACAAAATCCAAAATCAATATGCTACGGTGGCGTCTTGATACATTTTTGATACAACAAAAATAAGCATTGCCTGAATATGTGCTTTAGATTTCCATTTACAATTGAGTACAACATTCAACATTACAATAATAAGAAGTACTATAATTGAAACCTAAAAGTGCATTAAGCAAGATTAGGCTTGTTTCCAAGATTAGGTCTCTAATGGTTAGGTGGGTTCGACATTTGAACGATTCCCATTCATGTTAATGAAGCTCCACCCCCAGGACCTATCTCAGCTAGTGAATTGTGAACACATTCGGTGGATAAAGCACACTGTAATGTTTCAGTCCACCACACACTGGCTGTCAGTTTTGTAATTTACCTGGAAGCAGAGGGAATTTCCCTAATTCCTGCTGGCTGCTCATGTATTGACTCATTAAAACAGCATGCTTAGAAGAAGCGTGTTTCTTTTTAAACCACTGTAGCCCATCCTTATTTGAGATCAAGAGGAAGCTACTTTTTCACAGGAGGGAGAATGGTCTTGATTAAGTTTAAATGTATATTAAAACTCACATAATACAAGTGGTATTTTATGATTAATAGCCTACTTCATCATGCAGTCTGTTCATTGTATTTTTTGCAGCTTCGTATCAAACAAAACAATATGATTCACCATATCGTTACACCCTTAAAAACAAATCCCTGTCACACAGGACACAAAGTAAAACCCAGCAGCTAACCGCAAACTGATTAACGACTTATTGGATATTGATCATGTATTCTAATAGCCACTGCCAGGTAATTAATTATGCATAGTTATTAAGCTGAACATACCCACTTTCTCATACTAGGATGAAGATTTTGAACAAAGGTCTCACATAAAGACTATACAAGAGCATCTTTAAAATGTGAGTTGCACCTCTGCAGCATTGTGGTCTGGCTGTAGTCATTAGTTTAGCAACCAATCAGCCAACATGCACACACCAAGTGAGAGACTAGAGAGAATACAGCGTTCAAGAACAAACTCTAGGGGAATAAACACGTACTGTTGGTAGATTTATCACAGGTGTACGTACCCAATTACTAACTAATCATCCATGATCAAGAACTTCTACATTTCCAAAACTATCAAAAGTTTGTATGCCACGCCAAGAACGAACTACATTTACATAAAACAACCTCTTTAGTTGTAATAAAAACAAAACCATAAGAGTTGCAAAAACTAAACTTTAAAAGAAAACAGATCTACAGTACCCAGCATGTCCAACACAGGTATGGTAATCTGACACCACTTAAACGTAAGCAAAAAAAGCCAACCTAGTACCTTGACAGAAATGCAGAAGTAAACAGTCTGACTACACAACACTTTAATTACTTAATTAAGTCTGTCACAATTACTCCCTCTATTACAATTTTTTTTTTTTGATATTCTGAAATATAGCAAAAAAGTCAACAATCCAGTGTGTGAATATTTCACTATAAATGTCAAGGATAGTGCAGTTGTTGGTCAACATTGTAAAAGTGGCTCAAACATCATCAAAGCCCAATGGCAACGCAACATTCGAAAAGCCCGAGTCACACATCGGATACTCTGAAGCAGGAGTGTATTACAATGCCACTATCAGGATCTGTTTAGTGCTTAAAATATTCATATCAATATTCAAATCTAAAATTAAGTGGGTATGGCCTAATCCAGACTTTTATAATTAAATATGAACCCTACCACTCTGCCTCCAGGAACACTGGAAAGCACTGATAAACAAGTAAAACCCAACACCAGCGGCATCAATGGGGATGCCACTGCCGCCAGCAAGCCTAGTCCTTCTTCTTACTGACTTATATGTCAGAAATACATTTAAAACAAAAATATATACCAAGCTATTGAAGAAAAACAATTTCAGACATTTGACCTTGATGTGACCTTGACCGTGTTTAGATCAATTCCGAAACCTAATCAGTTCTGTTGAGTTATAGTGATAATTACGTATAAATCCTACAAACATTCAACCACTCGTTCTTGAGATATTGCTCTAATCTCATACGGACAGACACACAGACTACCTAGTGGCAGAGGCATAAAAATGGGCTAGCTCGACGTCTTACAAGCGTGCTGCTCGTGCTCCTTATGAGCTAGGACTATTCTCAGTGAGTGGATCGGGTGCTTTTATTTTAATCCGTGTCGATGTAGCCTATAACTTTACAAACCTGTACATGAAATGTGCACGAAATGTGTACCTTGTTAGGTTATGACAAGAATCATCATCTACATATGACAACTTCCAATCTCCTGACCAGTTAAGGACCGATTATGAGACAGCGCATTTCACGTAAAACCTATACACCGCCTATGTGTCTGTGAAATAAAAAAAAAAAAGAGATGCGCACACAACCTGGTGATATTTGGCTAAACGAACACTTTCAAATGGTGTAACTGTAAAAGATCCGTATGGCCTTACTGCCCTGTTAGTGGCTAAATGATCCTAAATGCACCATAAGCCTGCAGTGACCGGACAAACATACATCTCTCATAGAAACTCTGAACGTTTATACTAGAGAGACACTGAAGCATATAAGTCTCTTGATGCTTACAGCTTTGTTGTTTGTGGGCTACCCAAACAAAGGCCCAAACTCTTTTGTAAACTCATCTGAACAGTGTTAGCTAGCCATAAGTGTCCATTATAATCAAATCCTCCGTAAGAACACGGTGTAGCTCTCTAGCGTTAGATAGATAGTTTCTTGATGTAGATTTTAGGCACGCTACATAGGTTTGTTAAAGCAATATAAAATGTTATATAAATGGCATGTTAGCTAACTAGCAAGCCAGCCTGGTAAATTCTTAGTTAGTTCACTGATATTATAGTTAGCTACTTAGCTGAGATTAAATGGGCACCGGAAAGACAAAACTCTTTGGACCAATTATCTCTCCTCATTTCCTGTAGCCATAATCGCCTTCTACCGTACTGTGTTGGCTTGGAAAGGAGTCCGATTCAACAGTATGCAGTAAAACGAAAGTATTTATGAACACTTTTCCGATTCTGACGCCCAACAGCACAACTCAACATTTTAAATGACATATTCTGGCTTGCTCTTAATAGCTCCCGCTATGTTTCTACAACCAGGTGGTGCGGCAGAGTGTCAGTGACGCGTCTCACTCAGGGGTTTATTGTACTCTTTGCTTCGTCAGTGTAGACCTATAACGAAAGGGTTTTTTTTTTTTTTGCTTGTTTGTTTTTACATAAATTGTGCGCTAAATATAAAAACCAATCAGTGCACATCTGTCTTTAAGGTCTTTGCGGTTTCACAGTTACCCACAGAGTATGACTGGACGGTTACCTCACCACTGACTTTTTCAAAAATACAAATTATAAAGCATCTACGTCTATTACTGTCTACCCGTTCATTTTTTACTCAAACAAGTTCCTTACTCCAGTGGCTCTCATCCCTTTTGTTTTCGGCTGCAATCTGCAGAAATGTAGGTTGGATTTTGTAACCCCCTCCCTCTGGACTCCCCCCCCAAATCATACTACAGTAACCTCCATTTCCACAGACTGCACTGAAAACGTTTTGCTGTGTAATCTAGTACCGTTTTAAACATTACAATGCGACAACGTTACACTCCTAGCATGTTTGTAACTTCCTCATACACAACAGCTATCAAACGCGCAGAAGAACATGGCAACGCCGACCATCGTTAAACAGAATGTTATTCGACTACCTCTTTTTGGATAAGTGGCACATTACACTGCTGTGCTAGCTAGATTTTCCTCCCCCCCCTCGCGTAAAAACGGAAATGTGATAAATACTGACAACGTAAAAGATTTTAGAGATCTCAAAAATAAGACATAGGTTGTGTTTTATATACAGTGACTCCTTGGAAATGTGATGCTTTTTGACTAGCTTATCATACTGTGAAACGGTATCACCCCTATCTGTCACGAAGATGAAAAAGTTGTGTTGTACTGGACAAGGTTGTTTAACTGTTCAGAGGAAATGTTTTGTGCCAAACTGTGTCCCTATGGAAATGGCACTGGAATGGTTACTCTCCTTGCTCAGAACCATTTGGCTCTACAGTATAAAGAGGTCAATGTGGCAGGAGAAAATTTATATTTGAAGCTATTAGTGGCAGTCCATTCAAAGAAACTTAAAATTTGCCCATCATCACTGAGTTAAGGAGCAAATAAATGAATGAACGAACAAAGTAATGAATGGAAAGATGGAACAAGAGGGACTTCCTAAGGAGTTCATTAAGTCCTCTGTATTGAAATTCAATTAGAAATGTCTGAGAGACATTTCCAGGCCCGGGCCGGCAGAGAAGCACTAGGCACCATGCCCAGGAAGACATCTGAGAAGCCACTACTGAAGCACCACTGAAACTCCTGTTACCCCGGCTGCTCTTTGAGCCAGTGGCCTTAACCATATAACAGGACACTATCCAGACATGGGACATGCTGATTAGGTCAAAAAAGGTGACACTACTGGTTGAAGTTTAAGTAAAAAGCCAGAGTACAAAAGAAAATTGTTTTGTCGTCTTTTTTTCTACAGTTATCACTGAGGCTGGTTATACATAACCGATTACCAGATCAATAGACCGCAAAGCTGTATAGTTGCCTTGCCCTTGATAGTTGTCAAATTTTTCTTTTCTTTTTTTTTGTCTTATTAATTGAAGACAGAAGAAACGGGGACTGTTGTTGTCATGGCGTAAGTGATAAGAGAAACTAACTAATCTGTTTTGCGTCGGATTGTAATCACACCACCCCGACGCTGATCGTTTTCCTTCAACAGCATGCCGCGTCGTCTTTATTCTTTACATATTTAACTCACGAAATGAACATACTTATCGGTAGCACTGGCTCGGGTCCTTTTCTTATCCTCATACGCAAGATGGCCTATAGTCGAGTCCCACATTAGATCAGGGATCTATTCTGGTCTAAATTATATGTCACTTCTATTTCTATGCAGACATTCAAGCCCCTGGGAGGGTCCAATTATATTTCAGCAGCGATCAGAGAGAGCATGCTGCAACAGATAACTTAATGCCACATTCCACTCATAAGTTTACACAGAAAGCAAATCATACTACACATACTGCTTTACTGCTCTGTTACACAACCGACATGAAACCTGGCGATTCACAATGAAAGTGCTGTTAATGATGTCTTTTCTAATGAGTCAAGTACGTGAGCTATACTAGACTGGCACGTTGTGCTCCAGGAAAAGACCAAAGAGAAACAACAACAATACACGAATGCTTGTGATAGATAATGACTTAGTTTAACTCATTTTGATCATGTCACTTCCTGACACACCTGAGTGTCTACACACCTGCTCTATCTACGAGTTGCACGTACACTTAATGCTCTTCTGAGAGCAACAATGACATCCAAAAACAAAAAACTTTGCCTTACAGACACCTATAAGGTTAAATAATGCAACATAATAAATGAATGTGTATTCATATAGTTATGGTTTGCTACCTTTGAACCCCTTGTGCCAAATAATTCAGGGAAGCCGTTTACAGTAACTAGCTAACACTTCGTGCTACCACCACTACAGTAACTCGGGTAAAGTTGTTAGCGTTGAAAAAGCTAGTTTATTTTAGGAGTTCATAATGGTGACAGCAAACATGTAAACTTCGGAAAACAATTCTCAATTAGTTCGCTTGAAGAGAGTACCATTACTGTAACGCAAATACTACGACAGCAGACCTAGCTAGTTCAATTTCGCCAAACAATGCACAGCATTACAGAAAGGGAGGAGGAGGAGGAGGAGGAGGAGGGGGGGGGAATGAACGCTCCCTCAAAACTCACAGCCTCTGTACTCAAAAGACACCATTTTACTCACACTGTACAACAGACCCAATATATCTGTCTTATTTCAAACTTTAAAACAACACCGAATAACTACTTTAATCCATGTGTTGTAGTAGATGAGTTTTCCTCACCCGCCCGGCTGGAGCTCCCTCTGTTTGGTGTAGCCAAGTTATACGCGCGCGCACGCGCACACACACACACCGCCTATTCAAGCCGCTCGGGAAATCATAAAGCCGCTTTAAACGCACCGAGAATGGGAAACAAACTAGCAGCGGGCCATGCTGTTGTCGAGACAGATACGGTCTTCTCGTTCTTCACCGAAACAAGAGTGAGGGCCTCTTAATAAAAGCAGATTAAATCAGTTTCGGTCGTCCTCGGTTTGCTCCTCCCTTTAGCACGGTACCTCAGCCGGACAGTATCACACTCGCAGCTCCGGTTTAAAGCGCGGGAGTTTACCTCACGCTCGCGCTCAGATCACGCGGAGAAAAAAAAAAAAAAAAAAAACACCAGCTAAATGTCCAATCCCAAAAGTTCCACACAGAAAAACGTCAGTGCTTTTAAACCACCGTTTCTCTTCTCTGTTCCAGACTTTCTCTCTCTCTCTGTCTCTCTCCGAGCTGTGGAGTCCTGCAAGGAGTTTCACGGTGATCCCGCCCCTTTAGTAGCGCGTGAGCCAGATGGTGAGCTGCACCAGGCCGCTTTAGCACGGAGCACACAGTTCACCAGCACAACAGCTCTCTGGAGAATGCGGTACTAACTCCATCTAAAACAGCCAATCATCCACCAACAACTGTGTCCTCGTTTAAACACTTCTCTTTTTTTATGAACTAGGCGAGGCTCTGTAGTCTACCTGCCTTAAAGAGATACTCCACATGGATTGATCACTGCGTCGTGAAATTCATTCAGACTATCCAGCAAGAAGGACCAGGGTTATAAGGGCAGAAATATGTTCAAAACAAAACGAGATGGGGATTCCAGATTAGCCTTCACAACACACCGCCTCTCAGATATCTTTCATAAATAATGCACATATCATTCCAACTGGCCACCAATGCAGGGTTTCTTACAAAATACTTCTGTAAGCGTTTAGATCACTACAAAGCTACATGAGATATCGGCTCATGTGTTGCCTCTCTGTTCATTATGTCATATATAGCACATGACTTCACTAATATAATGTAAAGTAAATTCAGTATTATCTGTACCTTCAGGTCTATACTGGGCGATAATGGTGACAGTTTGACCGGCCCTCTTCAATGCAGCTGCAGCTTGCTCATGAGTGGCATTTCGCAGATTCACACCATTCACCTGACACAACAGAGAAGATGTTTTATTAAATGGTTTTAAAGTCTGACATCTTTTAATTATTTGTTATATTATATATATATATATATATATATATATATATATATATATATATATATATATATATATATATATATATATAATCCTTAAACACCCTCACCCCTAAACAAAGATGAATTTTAAAACAGGAAACGTGAGCAAGCTTATATTCTACTCATTTAAAGAATGCATCATAAATGTTGAACCACAAGTTATGCTAAATTTTGACCTGCACCTCAAATATCATCTTATGGCACCTGGGATGATGGGTTTATCAGAAATTAATGTAAAGAGGATGTCTTTAAACATACACATAAACAAGTAAGACCATTTACTGCTTGGACCTGGAACACCCAAACACTATACTTTTGAGAAAAGTTTACAAAATTTGTGAAAGTACATACAGGATGATGCATAGGTTAGATAGCCCACTATTTTTTTTACAAGTATCAATAATACATGTTTGGGTTTCACTGCTAAGGTAAGGTGATATGAAGTTGCCTCTGTGTTATAGGGAGTTACTGACCGATAGGATGCGATCTCCCCTTCTAAGCTCGCCACTCAGGTCAGCCGGTCCACCTGCCAGGATGAACGATACAAAGATTCCTTCTCCATCCTCCCCACCCACGATATTGAAGCCCAGTCCTGTGGAGCCCTTGTGCAGCAGAACCTTCCGTGGCTCCCTGCCAAATAGAGCAAAAACTTCAGGACATGGAGCATGGCTCATGCCAACCAACAGCAGATTGGGGGACTCCAGTAAAACAGAAAGACAGATAGGTGAGTAAAAAGATGTACCTCTGTTAGAGGTTTTAGATGTTTTAGTGCGAAGCACTCTCTATAAATGTTTTAAAATAAAATTAAAAAATTAAAAATAGACCCCTTTTTACAATGTAGGAAGTGATTCCTAACCACCTTTAGGTAGAAAGGTGTTTAATATATTAAATCTATTTAAAATCTATATTACATTAAGTTATATAGCCTTCATCAATAAATGAAGGTTATATGGTTTAAGCTGTGAAATATACTCAATAATAAACAACGCTAATAGTAGTCAGATAAAGCAGTGCTTTGGTTGCAACTCGATGTAAGTGATAAGCCTTCATTTTTATACAGAAAGTTTAAAACACACCAGAACTTTTTCAGTCATATGCAGTGGATATGAAAAGTCTACACACCCCTGTTAAAATGGCAGGTTTTTGTGAAGTAAAAATATGAGACTAAGATAAATCATGTCAGAACATTTTCCACCCTCAATGTGAAATTACAATGTATAAAAATTAAGTGAAAAACAGTCAGAAAGATTTTAGGGAAAAATAAAAGGTTACTGGGCTTTTATCAAGGTGGACGGAATATTGAATAGCTATAAATAGCAGTCGATTTTAGTACAAAACATTCAGGCATCCGCTTGTAAGCTTAAGATGAAATGGAATTTCACCTTTCAGCACGACAATGACCCAAAGCATACATCCATGGCTTAACCAAAAGGAGATCAATGTTTTTGAATGACCTAGCCAGAGCCCAACCCTGAATTCAACTTAAAAATGTGTGGGGTGACCTGAGGTGGGCTGTGCACAGGAGATGCCCTCACAGTCTGACAGCTCTAGAATGTTTTTGGAAGAAAGAGTGGGAAAATATTGCCAAGTCAAGATGTGCCATGCTAATAGACTCTTACCCAAAGACTAGGTTATTGTAAGTTTTTTATTTTTCTTTTTTCCCTAAAAAGTTTCTGATCATTTTTCACTTTGTAATTTCACATTAAAGGTGGGAGAAGATCTGACATGATTTTTTCTTAGTTTAATTTTTTTTACTTCACAAAAACCTGCCATTTTAACAGGGATGTGAAGACTTTTTATATCCATTGTACACATCATGCTCACACAAGAGTTAATTCCTGCCTCACACTTGACCACTTCTGTTTTAGCTCCTGTGACTCATCTGCAAGCAGAGAAACATTCCAGATTGCCCAGTCCTGGCATCCTGAGGAGTCTGAGCCACACTGAGGAACCATCAGAAACCCCTTCCAAACACACTTGAAGGCAGGAACCAGGGACATACACATTCAAATATGTACCACAGACACCTCAAAACTCTACTTTCCACAATGTATTATTCATGTTTTCCATTAAAGTGCCTTCATTAAAGTACTTCCAGGGTTTAGTACTTGGATTTACAATCAGCCAACCCCATGTGATTCCTGTGGTCTGTGGCTCTTTTTGCTGATGAAAATTATTAATCAGTGGCATCTGATGATAGACTGTCAACTTCTCTAAAACTTAAGACCATAAATAATGATTTAGCTCACAAGAAGAGCAGAAAAATAAGAAAAGAGCTCGTTTATTTTATCAAGTTACTAAATGTTTGAGAAGCTATATGAAGGATACCAACAAAGTAAATTACCCAGTGGTGCTTTTACAGAAGAGTAGGGGGGGAAAACAACATCAAACTACATAAAAACTAAAATTTATTGGAGCCCCTTATGTCTGTATATTCATCACTAGTGGTTTGAAGAGAGTATACTGTATGTGTGCCCTCCTGGTAAAACTCTGCACAGTGTCAAATTTTTACATATTATATGATACATAGTTCTGAAAACTACAGGCTTTTCTGAATTGCATTGTTTCCCCACATATCTCAGTCAGAATTAAAATTACAGTATCTTAAAATCTGCTTACCTGCAAATGAGAAAATGGGGAGGAAAAAATGCATTTAACGGTTTTGTTGAAATTCCACCTACCTCTAAATTTCTAACCTAATTTACTTATGGAGAAATAATTTTGCTGCCAAATTTGAAAGAATTATAATTTTAGAATGGGAAATGAATTATCACTTTGATTATCAGGTAACATCCACACCAGTCTCTGTCCTATTTCCTGAGGTAAAAGCATTTAAACACTAGCTTCATTGTTTTCTCTTCATGTGACTGCTCTTTGTTTGCACTAACATGGGTGTGGAAATAATTGCTTATTAATTCAATTAGTTCTGTTCTAAATGTAACGATTTATTTTTTATTAATGTCTTTTTATTAGGTCTTTTCAAAATATTTTAAGGGCTCTTCTTTGCTTTGATGATGATGTGATGGAACAGGTGCATCATGGACATTTTGTCCATTTTGGTACACCTTGAATCTATGCAACAACTTGATCAAAGTGCGACACTCACCGTGTAAGAAAAGCACACACAGGTAGCAAGGTTTTAGACAGGTTTACGCAGGCTGACTGTGTTGTGTTTGGCACTTCACACAACTTAAAATGTATACTAAATATTTCCATATTTCCATAAAATTTCCATATTTTTTTTTTTCTTGAAGTAGAGATATCAAAGTATATTGATGGCAGACTCAGTTTATTATTTTTTTGTTTCTAGATTTCAGCCACAGGAAAATTTGACACGTTTTCCCAGAGAACCACACATATATGAAGTTAGCCATGGTGCATCACTCAAGAACACTTATTGCCAATCACTATTTTACATTGTCATATCTCAAAGAGGCTGTTTCACTTGTATAATGTTTCACAATATACAATGCATGCATAGATAAAGAATGTCTAGTGAAATATGAATATATATATATATATATATATATATATATATATATATATATATATATATATATATATATATATATATATATATATATATATATAAAATATGAGGTGTAGTAATATTGAGGTATCATCCAATACTTAACCAGTAGTTAAAGAAAGTTCCTTTGTGTTCACAAAACACCAGGCAAATATATCTAAAAGTTTCACATCTATTTCTGAAGAAATTTGGATTGGAAGGTTGGAAGATCTTAAAGAAGCCTCGGCATGCACGTGAAACCTCAGTCAAGCGTGCAATTACCTGGAGATCCCGTCCCAGGTCCTGAAGGAGACGTGCTTCTTACCTCGTCTCTCCATATTAAACCTCACCAACGGCACAGATGAGGAGATGTTCACGGTGAACATGGTGCCTGACAGTACTGTAAGTTATCCTAAGACCGTCTATATCTCTGTCCGGTCTCTAATATGGTGCGTGTGTGTGTGTGTGTGTCGAATATCTGGCTGTAGGGGTGTGATGGGAAGCAGCTCCACTTTGGCTGTCATACACTCACTTCAACAGGGGCAGGGTAAGATTTAACTCTTACACACCCTCATTCACTCTAATGTTTGTGCAAAAACAGCAAACTGTTTTTTTATATTCATGTACATGTCTTCTTGATTATTTTCTTTCAATCAATGGCTCTGTGTATGAAAATGGCCTCTGTAACATTCAAGTGCTCATCATTCATGTTAGTTCTGGATAAGTATCCCAGCATACTATTATCTCACACTTAGGCAGATTAACTAGCTACTATGAAGAATGTCCACAAATTTGTAAAGGTGGACAACTTTTACAAAAAGTTCACAGTTTACTTCCTTTCAGCACTTATGACTCTGCCCTTCTTTGTGGTATTGTATGAAATAACATTTTTTTCCTCCCCAAGCACATTCAGCTTGTTTTTGTTGCATGACTTTACAAAATGAGTTTCTTCAGGTTTAGCCATAAAATGCATGGCTGAGTGTGAGATAAATGGAAGCTATGAAAACAAAAAAAGAGGTAAATTTCCAAAGAATATGAACACAGCTATCAAGTTCTCCTCCATATCTTGAGACCTGCGACCCCTCCCTGTTGTCTTTTCATGTGTTCTAAGAATGTAAACAGGCACTGAGAAGAGAAATTCATTTTATCTGTCTCCATTTCTCCATGTCTCCATCGCTCCTTCTGGTACATTTGCTGTCTGTCTCCCTCTGATAATGTTTGTGGTGAGTGTCCCTTCCCCCTGGTCTTTTGGGGCACAGGCTGAAATTCCCTAACCTCACTGCTGTGGATGAAACTGTGAGGTTGTTTATTGGGTCACACTGTCCCAGTGCGCTACAACACTCTCTCTCTCTATCTTTGTGTCTGTCTTTCTCTCTCTGTGATCACAGTAATTGGCTCTGCTTGGGTGATTAATGGTGGACAGAGCTGACACGTCTCCCCACAAACACTCTCTCTGGGAACAACTTTCTATTTGGCACAATCACAGGTCAGTGGGTTTCATGGCTGCCATGTACCACTCTTTTGAGTTACCACTTCTCTCTGTTCTCTCTTTTCATTTTTTTCTTTTAGAGTTTTGAGTTAATGCTCTACCACAGCTCTCTGCCTCAGATCACATGACTTTATTCTAACGTGACTCTGCAGCAACAGACTGCTCAAGATATTCCAAGCCTTTTGGAGCAGCTAAGAATAAACTAGGTGTGATAAATGATTAACAGTTTAAATTCAAGAGCTTGATTAATGTTGCCAAAAAAAAAAAAAAAAACCACACACACTCTGTAGTTTAATTGGGGCGACAGTGACTTAGCACTCCCAAGATACATAGAGAAGTATAGTTTTTAGATTATGAGCTATAAAGAGACTGGCTATTTTTACAGTCACTGTTGACTTAGTGCAAAGTTAGTGATTAGTCTACAATGTACTGTATGTGTACTAAGCAAACAGTGATGTCCAATCAAAAGTCTTTTCCCACATACACCTAAGCTTATGCTAACCTCAACAGGGTGTTTGTATTCCTTGTATTAATGGACAGTACGTGGAAACTGCATGGAAAAACAAAAGACACAAAACAAAACACAAGGTCTATACTTTCTATTTGTGGCTATGACTGGTCATGTATGGCCCTTTTATTTTAATCCCATGTCTGATCATGAGAATGTAAATTTGCAGTCTAATAGCACTTTTCCAAAGGTTTGGCACACACACACACACAAAAAAAACAGTTATCCTGCATGCTGTCAATATTTCCCTCACCATGTGAACTGTGCCATACATACCCATGCTGAAATAGTAATAATAGGACCATTTCTGTCCAGGTATTATGCAAACCGAGCCAGGATTTATGGGTGGAACTAAAAAATTATGCATAGCATGGATTGATCAGACACAGTCGTCCCAGACACAATTGATCAGTGTCTCGATTCTCTACAATCACTTCACAATGTCTTACTTCTCAACCATCTGAAATAATCACTATTCAGTAATAGTGACTGTCTGACAAAGTTTCTTTCTCTTTATGTGTTAGATTTAAGAGGCAACAATTTTATTAATCAATTTCATGTTTCACAGTCATTATTATACAATTACACTTACTCCTTGATTTGATTTTACTTTTCAAAATCGACCATATTGAACTTAGGCTGAATCCCAAATGGCTTCTTATTTACTTTGTTTGCATGCTACATAACACATTGCATAATGGAGCTGTACACCTTACCTAGTGCCCTAAAGCATAGTATGTAGTGCCCTAAAGAATGCATTTACATACTGTGGTAAAATCACCAAAGAAAATAAATACATGCACTTTGTGATAATTTTATTGGTGTATTTTAACACGTGTATTTTTACTAAAAAAAAATAAAATAAAATAGAATATTGTCACACTTGGCTAGTTTATTCTGTAGTTGGGCGCCATTGTGTTAAAGCTTGCTTTTGTGTATTTTTCCTAAAGATAAAATTACTGCCATGTTTGCGATACTATTAAAACTAATGAGCTATTTCTTATGCTCATTGGTTCACAATGTCACATAAATTTTTTCTTCTCTATTCCTATCACCAGTCACCAGAACATTTAAAGAAACTCCTCCTGCTTTCACAAGCAGTGTTTTGTGATGAGAAAGTGACACACACTTGGTCGGGATCGGGATAGCTCTGAGTTCGTTGGAGAGTCGAGCCGTGCAGTGTTCAGTGGAAAAGTGTTATATGTGGCCATTTCATTTGATTTGTGGCTAAAGGTTTTTATGGAGGTATGTCACACTTTTTCACATCTTAATGCTAGATCCACAATGCAATAACCCCAAAGAAACATCTCACGTCCAATTTAGTGGGACAAATGCTTGGATATTTGTGTCTACAATATCAATAAATACACAATGGCTTTAAAAACTCCAGTATGTTGCTATGAAATGGCTGCCCTTCCATCAAGGGGTAGGCAGAAGATCTCCAGTGAATCTCCTTAATATATGCATCTGGCAGTGGCTGTGGTTCTAAGGTGGATCAGATAGACATGCAAATGTATCAGTGACAGGCTTGCGGGAAGCACAGATGGTCAAAATGCTGATTTAAGTCCCAACTATGACTCAGTGAGTGTCACACACACATACACACACACACACACGCACAGAGTCTCCAGAAGCAAACTAGCACCATACAAGAAATAACCAAATATTTATATCCATAACTCTAGATATTTATCTCTTTGTAACCTGAATAAACATACATACATGTAACCTAAGAAGGTAGGTTTATAATTTATTTACATCACTTATGTGATTGCATTAATAATTCATAAAGTACTGAAAATTCAACACTCTTAACTTTCAGTACACAGTGTGCTGGATGTCAGATAGTGAGGAGTATTTTCAAATAGTTTTTTGCCATAGTATTGTTTTGGTATTGAATTAAATTAAAATGGTATTATGATACCATATCAGTATCGAGGTCAAAATGACAGTATTGTGATAACCCTATGTTGTATATCTTTGCATCCTGACAGTGTGTATGTCTTTGTTTGTCATGTTACTTAACTCAAGTTTATGTGTTTGTGGTTGTTTGTTTGTTTGGGTGTGTGTGTGTGTGTGTGTGTGTGTGTGTGTATGTGTGTGTGTGCATGCCCATATGAGAGCACAGGTTTTATGTTACTGTGTGCATTTCAGCAACTCTGATTTCAACAACTGCAGGACTGTGTACCAATCATTAAATGTCCCTGACTACAGAATCAACCTCTCACTTTTCAATACAATTATAGGAAAAACCGGGTGTAGTTATACAAGTGGAACAAAAACCAAAACCATTATAGTGCTTCAAGGCTTCATTAGTGTGTGTCTGTGAATCTGTTTCTGTGAAGCTCAAGACAACTGCAATTGTGATTCAATTACACATAAGACTGACACAAGCTTGTGGTGTTATATTTGCAGTATTTTATTTTTTTTTACATCACAATTATAAATTATGCTGGGGTCAGAATGAATTCATTATCAAGAGGTTTGGCCTGCTGCTGCCATGACCAATCAAATCAGCTCCTCTCCTTCCTTTAAAGAACTGAGTGTGCACAGTGCAGTCCCTGTTGCACTGCTTCATCCACGTCAGTGCGGGTGTTTTTAATCTATGACCATGAAAGTACATACTATGCTCAAAAAGAAACTTTGCTTACACCCACCAAAATTAGCAATTCACTTGCATTACCCCGAAACTTGAGCTTGTGTCAGCAGAACAACACAGCCTCTACACTTGTGCCAATAACTGTGCCACATAGTTTTAAGAGTTAAAACTATCTTCTAAAAAGTAAGTTCTTAAGAGAATGATTTTGTTAGGAAAAAATATATTCATTGTTTGAGTGGAATCATTGTGTAGAACTATTTTAAAGACAATCTTATTGATTGCCATCCCATCGCAGGGCACACTCACACACCTTCACACACTACGGACAATTTGGAAATGGCAATCAGCGTAGAACGCATGTCTTTGGACTGAGGGAGGAAACCAGAGTACACAGAGGAAAGTAAACCAGAGTACCCCCCAGCACGGGGAGAACACGCAACTCCGCGCACACAGGAACCCCCCAACCCCGGAACAGGCAGCACAAACAGGCAACTGAATACTTAAGGAGGTTATAAAGACTGCAAATATTCAATTAAAATAATCGAGGAAAAATAAATAAATAGAAGCAACATATTCCCTGGATAATTCACAGACTTGAACCTGCAGAACTTTCCAAAAGAAAACACCAAAACATCTCAACAGAACACACATGTTCTAGTAAATGACTCAGACTTATATGTGATTAAACATAAGATCTGAGAGGGGAACATGAAGGTGATGAAGACAATATACATTATTACAGGCTGAAAATGAGAAGATGACAGAAGCTGTGACTCTGCAGGGCTTAGGGTTAAATAGGTACAGAGCACAAACTGAAGCCCAGTCGCACACTACCTGTGTCACATTTGCCTTTCCATATATCTGAACAGGATATATGTTATACAAGTATACACATACTGTATATGTCCATTCATAGCCTGTGTCTTTTGAGTTAGCAGAACTGACTTAATTTACGGCAATCAGTTGCCAAGTTTTTAAGCAGTCACTTGAGTAATTTTAAGTATTGTCATGTGTGGTTACATAAGAAGAGCTCGTACACATTGAGTTTTCAGCAACATATTTAGTTAAAATACTAGTAGTACATATATGTATGTATATATGTGTGTGTGTGTGTGTGTGTGTGTGTGTGTGTGTGTGTGTGTGTGTGTGTGTGTGTGTGTGTAACCAACTTTAAAACTGCACGTTGTACAAATGTCTGACATTAACTTAATAAACTTAAAAATTATTAAGGAAACTGATTGCCCAATTTTTATTATCATTGTTATTGTAAAGGATTTTCCACATTTTCTTTCCAATTTGGTCTTGGCCAATCCCCACCCACTAGGTAACTCTCCCCTATCATACGACAACTACCAACCGTTGAGGATGAAAGCTAACACATGCTTCGTCCGAAACACGCAAAGCCGCATCTTTTCTAACAGGACAGTGTAACACACTCGGAGGAAAGCTACCCTGTTCTGCATGCATAAGTTCACAAACGCCCACGAGTGGCTAGTGTCGCTGCGACTATCAGGGGAGAGATAGTAATGCCATCCCTCCCACCCAGAGAGCATGACCAATTTTGCTCTCTTGACTCCCGGCCATGGATGGCTGTGGCATTATCTAGATTCGAACTCTCAATCTCTCAAACACAGGGTGAACACTTTTCTGTTGTGCCACTCAAGCGCCACTACCTCATTGTTTTTAGTTCTGCTAACTTATCCAGGTTTACAGTGTATATATATTCACACCACACACTCCACTATGCGACTAAAGTGAGATGGTGGTGCTAGGAGGGTGCAGAAGGGGTGACTGTCAGGTCAGGTTAGCTAGGCTAGGTTAGGGTAGACTGAGCAGAACAAGAAGCAATGGGTTAGTACCTGCCAGTCCCCCCTCTGCACAGGTTGGGCGAGGGAGGGCTCATATCGCTGAGAGCTTTTTGGATGACACTGTAAATAGGCTCGGCCCTAGTGAGAGTACAGAAATCACACAGTAAATGGGGCTGGCTCAGACACAGAGACAGCAGACACACAGACAGAGACTTTGGTGTGTTCGCTACATTAAACATGCATACAGAGACCAGCTTGTGCGCACACACATATGCATCAGTAAAAATGTATACATTTGTCATTCAACAGGATAGACTCGAGGGCTCTTATGTCCCTGGACTAAATGGCAACAGTGGGGGCTGGACTGACTCACAGGCTGAGCTCATCCAGGAAACTGTAGCAGTTTTTCACCACTGAAGGCTGAATCTTTAAATGCCAATTCCCGAAATCAGCTCTTCTCCACAAGTGTTTTCTGTGCTCCCACAGTCCTAAAGAGGCTTAATTTATCTTTCATGTTTCTATTTATACCACAAATACACCACCACACAGAGGCATAACATGGAGTTCTCATAGATATTCTACTGCCCACACCCATCACTTACATGAAAAGTATTTTCTGTTCTGTCCAAATGAAGTGAATACTATTAATCAAATAGTATCTATAGGAATTAATCAAATAAACTCAAATAAAGTATATGGGCTCAGGTGGGAGTGGTGTAAAAGGATAATGTGCAAAACAACACAAGTTCCCATTCTGGTGAAACACAATGTAGGTCAGTGTTCACCAACCCTGTTCCTGGAGATCTACCTTCCTGAGGACTTTAGCTCCAACCATACTGTTCCCACCTGACCATCTAATCATTGCCTTAAGAACTTCTTGATCAGCTAAAACAGGTGTGTTAGATTTTGGTTGGAGATGAAACCTGTAGGAAGGTAGATCTCGAGGAAGAGGCTTGGTGACTACTGATGTAGGTGTATCGTGATTTCTGGCAGTGAGAGTGTGTTTATTTCACTGTGACACAGTAAGTGACTTTGTGAAAGTAGAGAAAAGGAGAAGAGCTGACCTGGTGAAGTCGTCCTCCCCCAGCATGTGCCGTGGCACTGGAGAATATCTTGAGGGGGTGACCTGAGGAGGCTGGTACACAGGCTTCGGCTCCATGGCTCCCATGTATGCCATGCTAGAGTTGTGGCTGACGTGGTTATCCACCATGGTGGGGAAGGCTGGGGGGAGGGCGAGACCAGTAGAGGGAAAAAGAGAGATGATTAGTCCTGAAGTGGTTAATGCAGCATGTATGCGTCTGCAAAAGCTCGCGTGTTTGCGAGAGAGAAAGACAGAATGAGAGATTGAGCGTGTGAACATGTGCGCGCGTGTGTGTGAGAGCCCAGTTGGTGCTTGGCAGAATCTTTAGGTGTGACTTTACACAGATTTGTGTGCGCCTCCTCGCTCAGCAGGAGAGAGAATGGAGGAGGGCTGTGTGTGGAGCATTGTGGCATGTGGGAGTCTGGAATAAGAGCAGACACAGTACACCCACTGCTACACCTCTGCACTGTTACAAAACTACACAGCAGTACACTAAATCATGTCTTAATGTCTCCTGAAAAGACATGGATAGTCGATGGGCAGTGTGTTGAGTAAGTCCCTCTTATTGCTTTCATTTGATATAACTGCTGATTGCTCTTTAACCAGATTTTCTACACTCTACATGCCACATTTTATCCTGAAGCTTAAAATAAATAAAATATACTTTTTAGAGGTTGTGGTTGTGGTCTGCAGTGTAGACTGGCAGAAGGAGGTACGTACTGCTAGAGTAATCCGGAGGTGCGTACATGTCGTTGAGGTGCACAGGCCCTGGCTTAGCCACTTTCAAATAGACCATGTCTGAAGTGTTCTTCAGTGCAGCAACAGCCTCCTCATGACGCACATCCTGCAGGATGATGTTATTCACCTTCACACACAGACACACACACACACACAAACACTTTGGTTTTACTATCTTTGTGAGGTATTTGCATAAACTTTACTACATTAATGTAGATAAATGATGTAGGTACAATTAACCTCAGTATCCAAAGACTATCTTTTATCTATTTTAAATTTTCAAACATGAAGATGGATACTTATTTGTATGAAAACAAATCCTGGGGAATACCCAAATGTCCTCATAATCCAAAAGTTTGTGTCATGTATGCCTATTGTTACTAGAACATTTGGTCCTGACAAAGAACTAAAAACCTTTTGAGCACACCCACACCCACCCCCCCCACACCCACACCCATTATATAAGCCAGTGTCTGTTGTTTGACCCCAGGTAGTGTGACACTGCATTTGAGGCAATGGGAAGGAAATGATAGTGGAGAGAAGGCCAGGAGGCCCGTTGCACTTGGACTGGCTTTCCTACAAAGGGAAGAAGATGAAACGCAGGAGCTGGGTAAGGGGAAACGTGTTTCCTTGCTGTATTGAACTGTTGATGGAAATAGTACGTACATTAAAACACCACAAAGACCTACAGATGAATGTCATGTTGTCAGAAGAACAACATTATTTACATTTATTTCTATAAGCTTGTCAGTGGCTCTGTTCTATGCTGACACACATCCACCAGACTAGCTGTTTATATCAGCAATCAGCTTTATCTGGAGTTCAGATAGAGAAACGGATCCATATCAGTCATTTCAGAGGGCTGTAAACATATGCACCCATCTATGTGAAGAAAAAGATAAGGCTGGTACAAATATGTGTCTGCAAATATTGAATCAAACCACTTGTGAAAGAAACACTAGGTTTTCTGTGTACAGTGCTTAGTGTAGTGTAGCTGTGATAGCTTACAGCCAGCAGACGATCGCCTGTTTGCAGCCTTCCATCTTTCTGTGCAGCTCCGCCTTCAATGATCTTTGTGATGTAGATGCTGTTGTCTCCAGGGATGTGCTGATTGCCAATACCTCCAGCAATGCTGAACCCCAGTCCTACAATGTGATGTGAAATTAACCAGTAACAATTAACCAGATGGACAAAGTACTGAAAAAGTCTGATGCTATAACTGCATAAAAAGTTTCCAAAATACTGTGAGTGTGGATTTCTGTGTGTATATGTGAGAGATTCTGCTTTGTGTTTGCTCTGACCTTTAGGCCCTTTGAGCAGATTGACCTCAAGGATGGTTTCGGGTGGAGACTGTCTCCTGCGCACCAGCAGTCGGACAACAGGGCCGGCCTCCTTCAGAGCCTCCACGGCCCGGCTGTGCACCACCTCCGACACATCCACCTCATTTACACGCAGTACACAATCATTCACCCTAACACACACACACACACACACACACACACACACACACATGCCATGCCAGTCAGTGTTACATGACACACATGACTAAATTTCACTATACACCTAATCTAGTTTAAAATTTTAATACTATCACCATTACATGCCTTCTATAAGAAAGTCAAGTCAAGTGGCTTTTACTGTCATTTCAACCATATACAGCTGGTACAGTACACAGTGAAACGAAACAACGTTCCTCCAGAACCATGGTGCTACAACCCCAATTGCAAAAAAGTTGGGACGCTGTGTAAAATGTAAATAAAAACAGAATGCAATGATTTGCAAATCTCATAAACCCATATGTTATTTACAATAGAACATAGAAAACATCAAATGTTTAAAGTGAGGAAATGTACCATTTTAAGAAAAAAATAAGGTAATTTTGAATTTGATGGCCACAACACGTCTCAAAAAAGTTGGGACGGGGGCAAGAAAGGCTGGAAAAGTAAGTGTTACTAAAAAGAAACAGCTGGAGGTTAATTGGCAACAGGTCAGTAACATGATTGGGTATAAAAAGAGTATCTTAGGGAGGCAGAGTCTTTCAGAAGTAAAGATGGGCAGAGGTTCACCAATCTGCGGAAAAATACGTCTACAATTTGTGGAACAATTTCAGAATAATGTTCCTCAACGTAAAATTGCGAAGACTATGAATATCTCATCACCTACAGTACATAATATCATCAAAAGATTCAGAGAATCTGGAGAAATCTCTGTGCGCAAGGGACAAGGGTGAAAATCAATATTGCATGCCCGTGATCTTCGGGCCCTCAGGCAGCACTGCATTAAAAACAGGCATGATTCTGTAATGGAAATCACTGCTTGGGCTCAGAAACACCTCCAGAACTCATTATCTGTGAACACAGTTCGCCGTGCCATCCACAAATGCTGGATAAAGCTCTATCATGCAAAGAAGAAGCCATATGTGAACATGATCCAGAAACGCCGCCATCTTCTCTGGGCCAAAGCTCATTTAAAATGGACTGAGGAAAAGTGGAAAACTGTTCTGTGGTCAGATGAATCGAAATTTGAAATTCTTTTTGGAAACCATGGACTCTAAACTAAAAAGGACTAAAGAGGAGAGGGACCATCCGGCTTTTTATCAGCGCTCAGTTCAAAAGCCTGCATCTCTTTCACATCTGGAAAGGCACCATCAATACTGAAAGGTTTTAGAGCAACATATGCTTCCATCCAGATTCCATCCCATCATTACTTCTGAGAGACTCTGCCTCTCTAAGATACTTTTTTTTTTATACCCAATCATGTTACTGACCTGTTGCCAATTAACCTAATTAGATGCAAAATTTTCCTCCAGCTGTTTCTTTTTAGTAACACTTACTTTTCCAGCCTTTTGTTGCCCCCGTCCCAAATTTTTGAGGCGTGTTGCGGCCATCAAATTCAAAATTACCGTATTTTTTCCTTAAAATGGTACATTTTAAAACATTTTATGTTTTCTATGTTATATTGTGAATAAAATATGGGTTTACGAGATTTGCAAATCATTGCATTCTGTTTTTATTTACATTTTATACAGCGTCCCAACTTTTTTGGAATTGGGGTTGTACATAAAACATCACACTAACTACATGAGACAACATAGAACTAAATAAGACCTACACATTTTTACATAAAGTGCTAACATTTTTACAAACATGTGCAAACAACACAAGACAGTAGAGTAACTACTAAAACAGGAACAATAAGCACAGTAAGTGACAGTGTAGCGCCGATCAGTACACAGTTCTAGTATGAGAAGTGTTGTTTTAAAAATGTTCTAGGGCAGCATAAGACATCTAATAAATTAAATAAAGATAAATGTAGCTGCATTAGTAACAGCAAGAGACGGTTCAAAATTGCCAGTTAACTTCCTAATAACGTGACTGTGTTGGATGGTGATGTTCCCTGGCATGCCATTTGCTACATCGATCACACAACTTAGCAAACTAAACCACACTGACTCAGCCTAAATTAAAACCATGTATCACTGGCTCTACAGGGCTTACATTTATAGTAGACTGTTCTTTTTCTCTTTTCTTTTTCTTTTTTTTTTTTTTTTTAGTGTTATTTATTTTACTATTACTACCTGTGTAAGACAAGCTTTTGACCCACATTCTTGGCTGCCCACCTGGGAATTGTGACTGCTTTGAAAAATGGTCACATTTAATAAATAAGATACTGGGGTTCAGAAAGCTCTATAAAAAAATAAAAAATAATAAAATAAAAAAAACACAACTGCATAATAAAAATTAGGGCAGTGGTTCTAAGGCAGTGGTTTACTAGGACAGCATTTCTTCTAAGCAGTGAAAAAGATCAGAAAAAGATGACAGAAGACAGTGTGCAGACTCACCCTAGTCTTCCATCCATGGCTGCTGCACCTCCAGGGATGATCTTAGTGATAAAGATTCCTGGATCATCAGGAATATGTGGATTATCAATCCCTCCAGCAATACTGAAGCCAAGCCCAGAATTTCCCTGTACATTACAGAAGAAAGTTCGGGTATTTAAAACTAGCATTTTGGTATCTTCTTAGGAGATTTGAATTATGACTCTAGTTAATATATAAGCACCTTTCTCCTTCAAAGACAAGCATTTCAGAAGATTTTTTATTTATTTATTTTTTTTAAATCTCAATAACAGGATGTATACATGGCTAGAAGCACATAAACAAAAGGGATGTTGTGCTCTGCAAGGATTTGCTCAAAAACACAAAAAGTGTTATTTCAAGCTCTTTCTTTAAGATCCTGTCTTTTCTTTTTTGTTATCTGACTCTCCCGCTTTCTACCCATCACACTACTCATTTCCCCTTTGATGACCAGTATTGTGGCTGAAAAATCAATGGTCTATCAGACATGGTTGCAAGACAAGCCCCAAAGAAGACAGCAGAGAGAAGATCCACTTTATTATTTTCTATAATTAATGAGGAACAGTTAGAGAGGCTGGCTCCCAAGCCAGAGCAGGCACACTGAGACCCACTGTCAGTTGTTACACACCCACAGACCTTTTACTGTGTGATCCTAAATAGTTTATTTAGGCCTCTGCATGGAGAAATTCAATTTAGTGGCGCAGCAGCCCTGCAATTATCTTGAAAGCCAAGAGATGCATCTAGACCTGTAGGAGACCCACAGTGCTCTGGCATGCACTGACCCTTCTGCAACAGCTGCTGCTGTTTTAATGTGCTATACACTATCTGATTAAAACTTTATTGCTTTATACAAAATGGAGGAATTCATAGAAAGCCTCGGCCCTTGACAGGTTATTTATTCACTCATAAGTTTAGTATTCACTTAAAACAGTTTCTTCTTTGGGACCATCTTGTCATTTTTAATGAGTGCAGCCTGAGAAGTTGAATACATTATAAATGGAGAAGGACTGCAGTTGTTCTCTTTATAAGAGAAGCCATTTCACAATTGTGCCTCCTATTCAGCTCAAGAGCTCACTATTTATTGCCATCTAGTGGTCAGATGTGCACAGGTAACTTAGAGAACATGAAACCCAAACAAATTAGCAAAATATAATAATGTATAGGAGGTAACAGAATGGTATTCACCCTTTCCAAAATGATTTCTTCATATTTGTACATGCCATCACTCCCATTTACCTGTAATTAACAAAAGGACAATTAATTAATTTACTGTGCTTTCATAATTTGTACATAAGGGTTTATGCAATAAAACACGTATTTCTTAGACATAACGTTCAGTCACTTATAATTTTAAACAATAAACACAGAGAAGACTAGAGATTAGATCAAGCATTTGATTATTACTAATGACAGTTCTAACAGGCTAAGACATTCTAGCATCGTGGTTCACTGTTTCGCACACCTGACTATGAATTTCTGATAGAAACAGTGAGGCGGCACCTCAAATCATCTACCTGCAGTTTTGAAGCCTTGGACAACCAAAAAAATTTTCTTAACTCTATAGCAACATACAAATTCCAAATAGTCAATGGCTTAATCATGTCTGGCACTCTCCTAGTTCAATGAAAAATTGACTTGTCAAGCCTTCCCTTACAAAGAAAAACCTTGATGCAACTGTGTATAATGTATAATTACAGACCTGTTTCGAATTTACTTTAACTGTGAAATTCAATCAACTGACGAGCTTCCTAACCTCAAATAGCTACATTTTAGTCAGGATTCTGGTCCAAACAGATGCCAAATATAGATTTTGGTAGAACAACTGTTTTATTACTACTTGACCTCAGCAAAGCCTTTGACACCATGAATCATAAAATACACTTAGACAGATTTGAAAACAGGGCTGGATTTTCAGGAATGGTCCTTAATTACATCATACTCACAAGTAGGGACTACTTCACTGAAATGAGCAAATGTGAATCAAACAGATGACCTGTAGTGTTCAATAGGGTTCAGATTTTGAACCACTTTTATTCAATTTACATGTTTGCCCTTGGCCAAATCCTACATTTATGGAATATCTTACCATAGCTATGCAGACGATACTCAGATTTATTAAGATTTAGCTCTCTTACCAAACAACTGTGGCCACACTGACCATATGCCAGTGTACTAAACGTGTTACCAACTAGAAAAACGTATTGCAGCTAAAGAAAGATAAAACTGTGAGCTGTTTATTTGAAACAAAGGTGAGTAACAGATGTGGTGCCCCATCTTGAGTCCAGAGCCCTCAAATCAAAAGAACAAAAGAAAAAAACCTAATGAAATCTTATCTTAGTTTTAGCAGTATAACAAATCAATTACTGACACTATATTTCATATAATATAGCCAAATATATAGAAACAAGAGAAACCCATCCATACGTTTATTTATAGCAGGGTTGATTACTGTAATGGTCAACTGATTCAAAATTTCTTTGCCAGAGTTCACATTAAAACGAAAACAACAATTCTTAAATCCTTATGTAGGCTCCCAGTATCTTATTTCCCACTATTATTTCACTATAATTCACTAAATGTTTTAGGAGCAACACATCTGTCTGGTATGGTCTAACAAAAAACAAACAAAAAAAAAAAGCCCAGCAGGACTCTCATGTCAGTAGGAACTTGTCAGTTATTGGTGTCTAAGTTAAAGACTAAACATGTTGAAGATTAGTTTCTATGCTTATTTTATTTCAATCCAAATTTCAGAGAACCTCAGAAGTGCCTCAATGTTAGACATTTTTAAATCAAGACTGAAAACCTATTCGATCAAGCTTACACGGACATTATTGTACTCTACTTTAACATTTTTTCCCCTCATCCTTTCTCTCTCTCTCTCTCTCTTTTTTTTTATTACTAATTTTCATTTATTCAGTTTATCCTATTAGATTGTACTTGATCTTACATTTCTAAAAATTCTATTTTAATTTAACTCGATAAAATCAATCAGTTGTCTTATATGTTGCATTTTATTTGCTTTAATAATCTCACACGCAGAGACTATTGGTTGTGTACTCAGAGAAACAGCAGATACTTACATAAGGACCCGCATCCAGTGAGTCTGCATTGACAATGATGGGAGGAGGGTTTGCCTACAAAATAAAGAGATACACATTACCTCAGTGTGTGAGGCTGGCTTCTCACACATACACGCTCACACACGCTCACACACACACACACACACACACACACACACACACTCCCTCATATACACACTGTCAGGAGCAAGGAGAAAATAAATCCACGCTATGGAAACAGCCAGTGTGCCTCCATGAAACATGGTACATTATCACCAAGGTGTGATGCCGTAGGGAGAAGAGCGGAATCAGGACTGGAGGTGTTAGGATTAAATTGGCCTGTGGTTCTCTGTCAACAAACTACACCTATAGCAAAAGGAATATGCTTCTATATGTTTGAATTCCCTTCTGGACTACACATAATTCCATTCTTCCATCTTCTTTCACGAAGTGCTACTAAGAGGTGTTAGTATGTGTAAGATAGAGATGGATGCAGTAATATGCTTCAAATTAAGTCACAGACTAACGTTTTTGACTACATCAATGAGGTATCCAGAGAGAGTAAACGAGTAGACACAAAGCATCCTCAAAGCGCTGAGTGATCAGCGTCAACGCAGGTGGGTTTTTTTTTTTTTCTTTTAATTTAAAGGAGGCCTACTACACTGACACAATTGCATTTAGTCATTTTCCCAACAACAACTGTTAAAAAAAAACTACAAAGCAAGATTCCAAGACGAACCAAGAAGATATGAAGATGAATATACTCCAACCAGTTATTGCTGATATAACCAAAAACTGCTTGGTGTTTCAACATAATTGTACATCAATCTTCTGCTTATCCTTCCTGGAATTTGTATCACCTGGCAGCACACTATCATAAGCCGCAATTTTAAACAACTAAATTCTGAACTTTTAAAAAATGAGTGCAACAGCAATATGTGGAATTACAGCAATGCACCATACTTATACACTATAGACTTTCACCCTTCGCATTCTCTTTCTCTGTAATTGCAGTTTCGGGTTTTACAGCATCACAATAACTTCTTCATGTCCTGCACAAAAGCCACCTGAAACACAACAGCCCTTTCTTAAACTTTTTTTTGTGTCATAGGTTTCAGGTTCATCCTCAATCTCCTATTTCCTGACAGGTACACCAGGACAGGCACTCGCATTCCACACTGAATGTTCTTCCTAAGACGACACGCTAAATGTACAACTATAGTACAGCCTGGCTGATAACCTGATAACCTGGTTGACTGGCCAAACCAAATAAACATCCATTATTTAGCAAATACATTGCTAAATAATACAGTAACAAACTACAGTGTTTCATATATGAACTTCATTATTTTAATTTGTATTTATTTCTTTTAATTATTAATTTGCTCTGATATCTCGGATTAATCTTTTTTAAAAGACAGTCAAATCCATTCCCTGCTTATAAAGATCATGTTAAGACCAAAGTCAGTAATTTTAGTATAACAGTGTGGCACTTTACAGTGGAATTTTCTGAAATACTATAGGAGACATGATGTATTCCTGAAATTCATAGGCTTAGATATAAGCAAACCAAGTATAGCATAAAAACATAGCACTTTGTTTATAAATAACCATTATCTCATTGTACAATTGGATTTCATGTTTCATATTTCTGTTTAAAAAGCATTTTTAATTTTACATCTTTAATTCTAATCATTCAACGAATCACAAGGTTCTGAGAGGTTTAAGCAAAGTGATACACACCCTCACTTACTTGACAGGCAGATATGGACCAGAGCTACAATATTGTCCATTCAACAGAAAATGCTGGAAGGTGTCCAGATGTGGCAGAAGGGTAGAGAAGGACCATGGGTGGAATTAAACCAAATCTGGATAAGATTATCATAAATCCCTTAATTTCCTTTTAATTCAAAAACTAATGATAAGAGGCTGTTCTCTAGCCAGCTGTCACTGCTCACATCTCTCCAGCTGCAGTACAGGAATCAGGGCCACACACACAAAATGCTGGTTGGGTATTTGATTTATTGCAGCTGCTGCTTATTTAGAAAACGAATTAATGCTAGCGCCCATCCCCGACAGCCTTTCCCAGTTGGACTTGGTTACAGACCCACAGGATTACAATGTGAGCTCTCAATGAACCTTTTTGAGTGGTGGGACGTGCCATAGCCAAAATGTTAAATAATCAATGTGTTCCCATGGCAACAGCTACGCAGGCTACTGGGTAGAAATAGATAGGATCCTCCTTCCAGTCTGTCTCTCTCACTGCGCAGTGCTGCTAATGGTGGAATTGGTGGAGGCTTACCCTGGGTTTAGCAAAACTGTTTGGAGGACAGTCCAGCTGTATCACATTCACCCAACTTTGCCCTGAAGCTGCTGCACAATAGCCAGGCGAGGGCGACTATCCATTAGACAGCATCTGCAACTGATGACATTTCCTGCCAGTTTTTGGGTGTAGCAACACTCAATGTGTAAAAGCACACTTGACATTTTTTTTTTTTCAAAGAATTCTAAAAATACTGATCTTGATGAAAATAGCTACTACAAGTGATATCAGCCAACATGTTTTGTAGAACAAAACTAAAAGATTTCCTTTTGTCAGGATATCAAACACATTTTAGGTAATGGGTCACATTACACTTGGCCCGGTGTCAAGTGGGCCAGACCAATATAAATCAGTTTAGTAGAACAATAACACATCCACAACTCTTAAATGTTATAATTTATTAATGTATTAATATATCTGTAAAGTACATTCTGAAGATACAGTCAGGTCCATAAATATTTGGACATTTTTTGCTGTCTACCACAGAATGCTGGAGTCCAACCAAAAAAAAAAAAAAAAAAAAAAAAAGAGACTCATGTTAACAAAGTGTACAGAGCCTAGTAGACTCCACATAAATTCTACTGCATTTTAACACTGTAACAGTAAAAGTCTTTGCCTCCATATTGACAGTCTTTGCTTTTTTGACAGGATGATTACTTTTAGAGGACTTTTACATCACCCTGGTTATAGAGAGAGGAATCTATTTAGTTTGCATGCTTCTTGAGCTTCAGCCCAGGGCAGCAATAAAGAGACTTGGCAAAGGTTGTGTGAGGTGTTCTCATGCTCAGTCAGACAGAGATAGATAGACAGAGAGAGAGAGAGAGAGAGAGAGAGAGAGAGAGAGAGAGAGAGAGAGAGAGAGAGAGAGAGAGTCTTCACTGAGATTTCATATAAGCCGCACTGCAATCCAATCAATAGAGACCCGATTACAATGCACCCAACATCCCATTCATGCTGAGGTATGGTTTCTGAGAAGGGGAGGGAGGGGGAGGAAGAGAGAGAGAGAGAGAGAGAGAGAGAGAGAGAGAGAGAGAGAGAGAGAGAGAGAAAGAGAGCGAGAGAGAGAGAGAGAGATGAAGGCTAAATGAAGAAGGTTAATAAAATGTTGTTTCCTCTAAGGACAAGTCACATTTCATATACGAGTATGTAGAATTTACAGGTTTTAAACTACATAATGCCATAATTGTGCTATCTCTGTTTTCCCACAAACAACCTCAGCAATTCCAGAAATGAAGACTTAATTCAAGAACCATGACATGTATTCCTATTTAAAGTAACCACTTTCAACTAATGGTAATTTTAAAAAAGTAATATTTTTTGGTGATTGGGGTGATGTCATCAGAAGCATTTTCCCTTCGTTATGTAACGTTGATGAAGTGTACCCTGTGAACAGCTAGATGAGCTAGATGAGCTTCTGAGAGGTCACTGGTTTGACCTTGAGCTCAACACACAAAGAAACCTTGAAATAATTACAATAGGCATTACAGACAAAGCAATACACAATGTGTGGATTTCGATCGATGTTTTATGGTCATAGCCAGGCTATATGAACAGTCTAATGTGTATTTGAAGATAGTGATGTTCTTCTATGTTTCTGATCTCATACAGTGTTTGTCACAAGCAGCCTGGCTGAGGCTGATATGAAACACGTCGACACTGTCTGAGTTAATAATCTACCCCACCGTGTCTGATCACACTGCTTCCATGCTATTTTAACTACTGCAGCAGCAGCACTGTAATCATCTCTATCTTTACAACAAGGATGCATCCTCTATTTTTACCAAAATAAGTCATTATGCTGCTTTCCTTGTCCAATGCAGAACCTGAGCCAGATCAGTGACATACAGTGATACATGATAAATAGATTGGACTTGTATACTTTCTTTCATTTTGTTTATTTGTGAATTTTAGAGTACATCATTCTCATAGACACTAAACATGAAAGAGCTGCCAAAACTGGACAATATATTAATACCTATATCAGTTGTAATGTTAAGGATTTGAGACCATTGCGTGTTGCTTCTCATTTGGCTGGTATCCTTGGTTGCTAGGATAAGAGCAATGTTTGCTGTACTGTGCAAGTTCTGTTGACAAATGGATACAACCAAGAATAGAAGATCTCAAATATTTCCTTCTGGTTGCAAAAGCATATTATGGCAAGCAAAAACACTGACAGAGAATTATACTATATAATACAAATACAAGGCTGCACCCTGATCAAGTAGTTAGTGAAGGTGAAGGATTAAAACAAACAAACCAAAAAAAAAAAAAAAACCCTGCTTAGCTATCTGTTCTGTTATAATGAACGCAGACTGTTAATCTACAGTGATTATTTTCTACTGGTCATTTTATGAGAAATGTTATCATCAGTATAGGTGTATATTGTTTTAGAATGACTCTCATATTGTGGTCCTGACAAATATTATTCCCGAATTAGTCAAATGTTTGCTGACAATCACACACAGACTGATCTCAAAGGCTCAAACATTATGCCTTTTCAAAGGCCTTCCTGAAAAATGGTACTGACCCCCTGAAGGCATTGTGGGGAGTGACAGAAAGACATTTGGCAGGCGAGCACACAGAAGCAGCTTGCAGGTCATCAAAACACAGAGGACTTCTATGAGATCTGCTATTAAAACAAACAAGCACAGATGATAGGGGCATGTCTTGCTCTTAGCATGGAAGAAAGGCCCAATCCTCTCTTCTATCCTTCCTGACATGCCCGAGGGACTTGCTCTCCATCCTTCACTCCAACACACCCACACAGCTCCATTCACTCAGTGTGCTTGTGTTGAGTTTGGCTGACAAATTTGTGTAGGTGTGGAAAGTGATGAAGATTTACAGTAAGTAGGACAACGACAACAAAAAAAAGTGCAGAAAACAAGCACTGTGCCACTACTTTTTCTCTACATAATTATGAATATATATTTTTGTACGCACTCTTCCATATGTTGGTGTATTTACTGCCAAAAGGTCATAAAATGCTTTTGTTTTAAATATCTGTGTCAGACCAGATATTGCCAAACCAATCTGCCTCCCACAGAGGGGCCAGATTTGCAGTCTCTTTTGCACACCTTCGGATGGAAAGAAGAGTCTCGGCGCACAGGCCTACAGCATGTATATCCACTGAGATCAGAGCATGCGTTGCTGAGACACACATAAGCATCACACCCACCAATCTGAGATCACACAGATTAACAATTTTCACACAATCACCATCAGAGAGGAAGAGCTGTCATAATTCGATGTACCAAGAACAAAGAAAAATTATTTAATTCATAGTGAGTGGTATTTCTTTTTGGAACCCATCTGGCTATGAAAAAAGTGGCTTACATAACACATAACATGCAGAACGTTAGGTACCATTTTTATTTAATTTTAAATATATCACTTAGAATAAAAAAGCAAATATATAAATACAGACGAACCTTTTCCCATATTTATTCTATACGCACCGTCCACTTTAAAAGGAACACATGCACACCTGCTCATTTATGCAGTTATCCAATCAGCCAATCATGTGGCAGCAGCACAATGCATAAACTCATGCAGACACAGGTCAGTTTATGTTCACATCAAACATCAGAATGGGGAAAAGTGTGATCTCTGTGACTTTAACCATGACGTAGTTTGTTGGTGCCAGATGGGCTGGTTTGAGTATTTCAGAAACTGCTGATCTCCCGGGATTTTCACACACAACAGTCTCTAGAGTTTACACAGTATGGTGCATCAAGTGAGCAATAGTTCGGTGGTTGGAAATTGCTTTGTTGATAAGAGAGGTCTGAGGAAAAAGGCCAGATTGGTTCGAGCTGCCAGGAAGGATATACTAACTCATGTAATCACTCTTTACAACAGCGGTGAGCAGAAAAGCATCTCAGCATGCACAAAACATCAACCCTTGAGGTGAATGGGCTACAATAGCAGAATACCACATTGGGTTCCACTCCTCTCAGCCAAGAACAAGAATCTGAGGCCATCATGGGCACAGGCTCACCCAAACTGAACAGTTGAAGATTTAAAAAAAAAAAAAAAAAAAAAAAAACAATTTCCATCTTTTTCCAATCTTCAACTGTCCAGTTTGAGTGAGTCTGTGCCAACTCTAAAATCTCTCATTTGCTCTAATGGAATCTCACAATCCGCTGCTATGTATGCTCACATCTGCCTGCAATGTAGAGGTTTTGCTAGAGGGCTAAAATACAGTGTAGAGAACATAAAGATCACATCTGGTCAGTTCCAATGTCGGTATTTTATTACCAGATACATTTGCATTTACAGCAACTCAATCTGTGTTCTCTGTGTACTTTGTTATATAATCTGTGTATGCTGCTCCCCAGTCTGTCAAAAACGAATACTGTTAGCACACTACCTAAAACGCAGAGCAATAAACAAACACACAGGATTAAGCAGGTGCCTCAAATGACTCTGTCCCCTCTGATACAAGAGATTAAATTAAAAAATATGGAGAAACTCACCACAAGTCAACACTCTCGTTAGTCACTAACCAGCTATCATTTGTCCTCTAGATCTACATCAGCACACAATGTTAGTGATACAAAGCACTACAGTACACATGACCCATATGTGAGCGATAATGTCCCATTACATACAGTGCTGTGAAAAAGTATTTGCCCCATCCTGATTTCTGGTTTTGTGTATATCTCATACTAAACTGTTTCAGAAATTAAAACAAAATCTAAAATAAAACAAAGGCTCCCTGAATAAACACAAAATACAGTTTTTAATGATTGATATTTATTGAAGCAAAAAAGCTATCCATTACCAACTGGGCCTGTGTGAAAATATATTTGCTAATGTATTAAATCTTTGAAACTGCATTCACAATGGGGTTCAGCTGGACTAGATGCAACCAGGCCTGATTACTACAAACCCTGTTCAATCAGTTTCAACAGTATGAAGTTGGTTAAAAGGTCTTACCCAGTAACACACTATGCCAAAATTGAAAGAAATTCCAGAAATTATGAGGAAGAAGGTGCTTGAAATACATCAGTCTGGGTTACAAAGCTATTTCAAAGGTTCTGGGACTCCGAAGGACCACAGTGAGAGCCATTATCTCCAAATGGAAAAACTCGGCACAGTAGGGAACCTTCCCAGAAGTGGCCGACCTTCCAAAATTCCTCCAAGAGCACAGCAACTACTCATCCAGCAAGTCACAAAAGAGCCAAGGACAACATCAAAGAATCTGCATGCCTCTCTTGTATCAATAAAGGTCAATATTCATGACTCCACTATCAGAAAGACACTGGGCAGAAATGGCATCCATGGAAGAGTGGTGAGGTGAAAACCACTGATAACCCAGAAGAACGTTAAGGCTCATCTGAATTTTGCCAAAACACACCTTGATGATCCTCAAACCTTTTGGGAGAATGTTCTGTGGATTTATGAGTCGAAAGTGGAACTGTTTGGAAGACAGGGGTCTCGTTACCTCTGGCATAAACCAAACACAGAATCTCACAAAAAGAACATCACACCTACAATCAAGAATGGTGGTGGAAGTGTGATGGTGTGGGGATGCTTTGCTGCTTCAGTGCCTGGGCAACTTGCAATAATTGAGGGAAACATGAATTCTGCTCTCTACCAGAAAATTCTAAAGGAGAATGTCCGGTCTCCGTAAATTGAAACTGGATTATGCAGCAAGACAATGATCCAAAGCATAGGAGTAAATCCTGGTCCTAGAAAGTGAAAGACTGATCTCCAGTTATTGGAAGCATTTGGTTGCAGTTATTGCTGCTAAAGGTGGCACAACCAGATTTTAAGTTTAAGGGGGCAATTCGTTTTTCACATGGGTGATAAGTATTGGATAACTTGTTTGGTTCAATAAAAAAACAAAAATAAATAAATAAATAAAAACTGTATTGTGTGTTTACTCAGGTTGCCTTTGTTTTATGTTGTATTTCATTTTGAAGATCTAAAACTATTTAGTATGAGATATACACAAAAACAGAAGAAATCAGGATCAGAAAATACTGTTTCACAGCACTGTACATGTACAGTATGTCTCATTCAGTAAATTATTTACATATATAATGTAAATAATATTAGAATATTTACATATTCTTCAATATTTAAAGTGCTCTGATTCAAATTACTGCGCAAAGTTTTAATATTTGTTATCATACCACAGCATGGCTGAATTCTGGAATCTGATTAGTCAGAAGGTGTGCATTATTTTTGTATAACCACAAAGCTCGGATAGTAGCTCCAGCTGTAACATGAACATGAAAATAGGTTTATATTAATGCGCTCATTCGATGTTATTGTCGCTATAGTAACAGCTCATACACAGGGATGACGCTGTATGCCGGAAGTTCCACATAATCTAAGACTAATAAAAAAACAGATTTAAAAACATGTTATTTAACAAAGAAAAATGTATAATCGTTCATGTGGTGACTTAAGAGACATTTATTTAACATTTATGGAAGGAGTCAGAGCTTTCTAACAGTCACCGTATTTTCACAGTCAAAGTCTTCAGGATAGAGGAGTTTATGTTTTCCAGTATCTTGGTAAAATGACACTCTGTTTTTTTTTTTTAAGAGAGAAACAGTGATAGAGAGAGAAAGAGAACGAGAGAGAGAAAATGAGAGAGAGGATGAGATGCTGTGATAACAGGAACTAGCTTTTCCCGCAAACGTTCCACAACATTAAATCTCAACTAGAAACCGAGGTGAGACTGTGCACCACTGCAGTATACAGTATGCAGGCTTAAATAAATTATAGGCATACACTGCACAATATAGCATGAATATTGTATTTTGAGTGAGTGAGTGAGTGAATGAGTGAATGTATGAGTGAGTGAATGAATGAATGAATGAGTGATTGAGTTACAAACTTATCCCTTGAAGTGGTTCGTATCTAAGAAGTCTATCACTCCAGTCAATCCAATCCTAGATTCTTTTTTTTCTTCTTCCCTTTTTACTTTGTTTACTCTTTCACATTCTTTCATTCTAGTCATAATGGGCCACACTTATCAAGCAGGATACAAACATTTATTTGTACATTTCTAGTACAAAGCATTTACATAAGGAATTGGCACATGGCATTCTTGACCATCCCATCAATTCGGAAAAATGTTCGTATTCTACTCGTGCTCCTGAGTGTGTGTAAATTTATGCATAAGAAGAATAACTAATGCAAACCTCAACTTGATTGACTTCAAATCATATAATTTGTTCGGATTACTGCACTTTTATATCTGGAATATACTGTCAAGTTTAAATTGCTTATTTTTATTACATTTTTAGTATTTAGCCCCTATCCACTCAAACATTTACACACAGCTTTACTAAAAGATTTATAAATGAGTATATTGGGGTGTGATGACATTAGATATTTCTGAGCTAGCATGTGATGTGTGCATACAGAATTCTGGCCAATTCAGACCCGACACTCCTGACATAACACTGACTTACTATTACAGGATTGTGAGGTCGACTCACATCACCACAGAGACATCAAATTATACATAATTTTTTGTTCTCTGACTCAATAATCATGGGTGTTTGTTTTTCATTTCCAACAACAACAACAACAACAACAACAAAAAAAAAAAAAACCTTTAGTAGCATTAATTACTCTTCCTGACAAAGACATCTATGAGAAGTCCTGCTTTAGACCCCATTTAGGGTATTACGTCTTGGTTTTTAATTTAATAAATCACCCAAGGTAATTACATAAATGACTCTTGCACAATCCATATTCCCTAAGGACAGTTTGAGAGGGGAATATTTTAAATTGTGTTTGGAGCTGAGAAGTAATCACCTCGAAGTGAGTGGAAGTTTAGAAATGCCGAACAATTACAACTAGGTATAAACATCACGACATATTGTAAGGCACCTCAAAATGATTGAGTTCACTGTAGATTTTATCTCCTATATATGGTATAAGAAATTATTATATATTTTAGCTCCAGGCTGTTCCCAGCAAGTCAGCAAAGCAGTAACAGAAAAATATTAGTATAATGAGTAAAATATGAGGAGCCTTTGGTTGCATCATTCTCTCTGGCCCAGGGCATCACCCAACCCACTGACAGCGTCCTCAATGGCATTTGGATTCAACTGATTACATAATTAGAATTTTAATGACAAATATTAATCCACAAAGGACCTGTATTGGATTTTATAATCTGGATTCAACAATCTGTTCATAGTGTGATGTGTTACACAAGTATCACATTACACTGGTGCAGACGATCAACCCAAAATTCAGTATATTACTCAAACTGCTCGTTAAATGAGTTAACGTGATTATTCTGTTGATAAACATCATTGTATGTGTGTATAAATAGTCAATATACCATACGCTATAAGCTTATTTACGTGCTTGTGTAAACATCCAGAATGCAGTCTTGCAGTCCCTTCCTATTAGGCAGAGCGAGGCTAATATGGAGCCCAATTCAGACTGCACCATGGCAACAACAGCAGTGTCTGGCAAAGCTCCCCTCCTACCCAGCACCAAAGTGGATGCAGCATTACTGTGGGATTGTGTGTTTGTGTTTGTGATATGTGATGTAGGTTTGCATGATTAGGCTGCATGATGTACTTCTCATAACACCCAGGACAAATACATACACAAAAAAAATTAAATAGGCAACCACAAACCCTGTGTCCTTCATGCTATAACAACTTCTTAATGGTATCTATTTTTTTTCTGCTTTCCTGCAAGTCACGAAGTCATGATGACTAATATCACATAAACTACTTTTTTCTCCAAATGCAGGATGAAAAACAACAGAAAGATCTACTGTGTGCTTTTTAACCATCTACATATTTCACTGGTATGTCATGAGCTTCAAAATATTATATGCACTTTATACTGTATATACGCACAAGAGACAAATTAAAGGGAAAGTTAAGTGTCTTAGTAAAGTTGGGCCACCACAAGCTGCCAGAACAGCTTCATGTGCCTTGGCACAGATTCTACAAGTGTCTGGAACTGTACTGGAGGTATGAACACTAGTCTTCCAAAAGGTATTGCCTCAGTTGGTGATTTGATGATGGTGGTGAAGAGTGCTGTCTAAAGACCAAAATCTGTGTTCAACTGGATTGTGAAGGCCACAGCATATGACTTACACCACTTTCATATTCATCAAACCATTCAGTGAGCCTTTGTGCCCTATGGATTGGGCATTGTCATCCTGGAAGAAAGCACTCCCATCAGTAATGTTTCACCATAAGATAAAAGTGACCAGTCAGAATAATTCTGCATTGACTTTTTGTGTCCCTTCCCTTTAAAGGCACAAGTGGACCAAAACCATGCATTTAGCTTTAAACTCCCCAGCCTACAGTCCCCTCAGAAACTATTGAATCAACAAGGCCAATTCTATTGTTTTCTATTTACATTGAAGACATTTGGGTTTGAGATCAAAATATCATATTTACATCTACAGTAGATGTGCTAAACAACATAGAACATGGCACATTTTTGAAGCCATCCATTTTTTCAAGTGATCAAAAAATATTGGAACATGTGACTGGTGTTTCTTGCTGCCCATGTGTGCCCTGTTAAACTGATTGTTTAAAGAACTAATAGCTCTGAATGTCTACTTTTGGTTGGAGCCCTATTTTTTGCCCGTGAACACTGCATTTGTGGTTAAAAAGGATAACCCAACATGAAGACCAGTGAGCTGTCTATCGGAGAAAAGCAAGCTATTTTGAAGCTGAGAAAAGAGGGAAAATATATTAGAGCCATTGCACAAGCATTGAGCATAGCCAATACAACAATTTGGAACATCCTGAAAAAGAAAGAAACCACTGGTGTACTAACAACCAGACATCAAACTGGTTGGACAACAGCAGATGATGACAGAAACATTGTGAGAGCTTCAAGTGCAGAAATATAGAGGCCATACTACAAGATGCAAACCACCCATCAGCAGTAAGAATCAGAAGGCCAGATTGAAATTCACAAAGAAATACAGAGATGAGCCACAAACGTTTTAGAACCATGATTTACCTCTACCAAAGTGATGGAAAGGCCAAAGTGTGGAGGATGAAAGGATCTGCTATTAATCCAAAAGATAGATTGATGATGTTACTCATGATGGTAGCAGCAGAATGAATTCAGAAGTTTACAAGAACATTTTATCTGACAGTTTACAGAGAAATGCATCCAAATTAATTGGGAGGAACTTTATCATGCAGCAAAACAATGATCCAAAACACAGTGCCAACTCAACAAAGGACTTTATCATGGGGAAAAAATGGAAGGTTTTAGACTGGCCAAGTCAATCACCAGACCTTAACCCAATTGATTATGCATTTCACCTCCTGAAAAGGAAACTGAAGGGAGAAACCCCACCGAAACAAACAACAACTGAAAAAGGCTGAGGTAAAAGCCTGGAAAAGCATCGAAAAGAAGAAACCAACAATCTTAGGATGTCAGTGAGGCACAGGCTTGATACAGTTACTGGAAGTAAGGGATATGGAACCAAATATTAAGTGTTACAGTCATGTGAAAAAATAAGTACACCCCATGAAAATTGTTGACTTTTGTGACATATTTGGACAAGCAAACATTTGATCCTCTTTGAAACAGTGACTATTAATAAAGCTGATACACACTACCAAATGACATAAAATTGACAATATAATTTAAACAACAACAGATCAGTCACATGGAAAAAGTAAGTACACTCCTACATTTATCACACCATCAAATCCATAAAATTACAATCAGGTGTTCAAGATTGGGTGCCAGTGACTAGAACCTGCTCAGGGAGTGCAGGTGGAACCTGTCTTATTTATATCCCTCTCATATCTAATGTCTGGTGTTCCCTTTGCTATTGAGGTGCGTGCTGTCATCATGCCAAGATCTAAAGAGTTCTGTAAAGATGTCCAAATTATTTGAAATACATCATTCCACTGTAAGGAAAATCATCTGCAAATGGCGCAGATTTTAAACAACTGCCAATTTGTCCAGGACTGGCCGTCCCAGCAAATTCAGCCCAAGGGCAGGCTGTCTGATGCAAAAAGAAGTCTCCAAGAACCCCAAAATCTGCTAGTAAGTTTTGCAACTGTTGGTGTCAAAGTGCATGTGTCTACAATGAGAAAGAGATTGCACAAATTTGACCTGCATGGGAGGCGTGCCAGGAAAAAGCCTTTGCAAGACTACAGTTTGCCAAGCAGCAAAGATAGAGTTGTTTGGCCACAGACATGTTTGGTGCAGGCCAAATACAGCTTTTCAGGAGAAGCACCTCATACCAACTGTGAAGCAGTTGGTGGAAATGTTATGGTTTGGAGTTGCTTCGCTGCCTCAGGGACTGGACAGCTTGCATTCATTGATTCAACTATGAATTCTGCATCATATCAAAGAGTGCTTGAAGATAATGTGAGGCCATCTGTCCGAAAGATGAAGTTGAATTGAACATGGACCTTTCAACAGGATAATGATCCTAAGCACACTAGCAAATGCACCTAGGAATGGCTCAAAAAGAAGAAACCCTCAAACATCTTGCAACTGAAAGAATATTGCATGGAAGAGTGGTAAAAAAAAATTCCAGCAAGCCTGGTGGACAATTATGCAAAACGCCTACAAGAAGTTATTTCTGCTAAAGGGGGCAATACTAGCTTCTGAGGCCAAGGGTGTACTTACTTTTACCACAGAAGAATATCACATCTATTGATATTTCTGTTGAATAAATGATTGAAAAAGCTAATTTTCCTTGTGTTGTTTTCAAGGATATCAACTTTATTAATAGGCACTGTATCAAAGATGATCAAATGCTTGCTTGTCCAAATATGTCAAAAAAGCCCACAATTTCCATGGGGTGAACTTATTTTGGCACATGACTGTATTTACTTTAATTTATTTCAAGACTTATCAGATCCTATACTTTTGCTCCCCTAAAAATTGGGTGGTCTGATACAAAAGGTTCTATGTTTTATGCTGTTTAACACATCTATATGTAAATACCAGGAAATAAAAGCTGAAATCCTAAACTCTCATCTCATATCCATCTTTTGATCTCAAACCCAAACGTCTTTGGTGTATAGCACAAACAATGAGTTGTTTAACAAATCTAGATGCAAGTACCAGGAAATAAAGAATGAAATCCTAAACTCTCATCTCCTTGCCGTTCCAATAGTTTCAAAGAAGACTGTATTACAAACCCAAAATAAAGAGCAATAATTAAAGACTAATTTATGCCTGCCAATTACAAAATGATCAAAGCCCTAAAGCTTATGTCACTCCAACAATATTTATAGTGTGGAATGCCATACAGAAAATGCCATTCCAGTGTAACATTACGTTGCTGCCTACTTACCATGAAACACTGAAAAACTTTGATAATGCAGCATGGTAATCTAGCATGTAATCTTTACAGTTTACATACGCAATCCTCTCATGGCAATTGCCAGCAGCTGGGACTCTCTGAGACGAGAGATGCACTGCATAAATCATATCGCTCTGAAGTTATATGGTGAATAAATATGTTGAGTAGGGCTGCAGTGTGTATGTATATACTGTACATTATATTATGTTTTCCCCTAAAATTCCACTTGGAAAAAAAGACATTTGCAACACTCAAACGCTGCATAAACCAACACCAACATGTCACCATAACTCACTACTGAATATTCTTACTCTGAAACTGATTTGCAGCTCTGAATGGTCATTGTTCATTGTTTCATAGAGGGCTACATGACCATGGCTAAAATGATCAAGATTAAATGACCATTTTTATGTATCTATCTATCCATCTACCTACCTACCTACCTACAGTATGTCACATTTTGTAGTGTCACAACTTGGTTCTTATATACCTTGTAATTTTATTTAATGTACATGATTTTAGATGCAAATATTACATTAAGTAAAAGAACAAAACAAAAAGAAAAACAAAAATGGACTGCACCTAAACCAAATGGCCGAGGTGCTGTTTGTATATTAGTGAGAAATGGCACTCTGTGCACCTGCATATGGGTAAAATGCAAAGTCTACCTTCTGTGAATGAGTGGCTTTGAAATAAGGAGTATACTAGCCCCACAGTCTCTCTACCCTGTGCTGCTTTGGAATAGTATGAACAAAATTTAATGTCTAAAATGTCTAAAATTATGACCAGTTCAGCAAAGCATAAGCACTGTTAAAAGCACCCACAGACGCCCACACAACAAAGAGGAGTTAAGGAAAGAGGAGGAAAGCTTTAAGGAGCTCTGTAGTGTTATTGATTGCAATGGATGCAGCTTCCATGATCAGGTGTGGGAGCTATGATACAGTTCGGAGCAGACACACAGTTATTTTATATAAAGCCTGCCACAGTGTGGGGTATAAACAGTATCCAGAAAGGGATGATGAAACCTCAGCACATTGCTGGTCTGAACCTGGTGCAATGTTTCACTGTGATGATAACCTTTAAACTGGTGGGTGGTGGAGAGTGGATGGCATAGCACAAAAGCTGTAATTGTGCCAAAAAAAACAACAACAAACAAACAAACAAAAAAACAAGGGCTTTTAGTGGCATGCATGCACACCTGTTTCTTCCTGTCATCATATTCAAAGCATCAAGAGCTGAATCATAACCAGTATGATTGCACTTCTACACCAGTCCACCAGAGGTCTCAGTTACCAGAGTTCTAACCTGTTGTCATGGTTACTAATTATTCTCATGTGGAGGGAAGTACTGTATTGCCTATATAAATGCTATTTGCCTCATTGTTTGCTCCGAAGTCTTGTCAGTTACCTAATGAGTCTGAGCCTCTGTTTTCTCGTTTGTGCCCACTTTTGTTTGGACTGCGTGAGATCTACGTATGGAAATTTAAATGTTGATCAGATTTTCACTTGTTTATTGTTTATCAGGATCCACTACCTTAGATTTAGTACATCTGTAAACTGTGTGCCTTTTACTAAAACTCTGCACATAGATCCTTAACAGAGTCTTACTTATTATGATCAGAATAGAGGAATTAAAGTAAGCAGGAAACAAACAAGATAACACTGACATAACATATGACTGACAAGGTCACAGTGGATCAGACCCTATCCCATGAACACTGGGTGTGAGGTGGGCACACACCCTGGATACGATGCCAGTCCATGCACATACTTATTTATACCTTGGACAAGCAATTTAGCTTAGCTGATCCACACATTGGGCATGTTTTGGGATGTGAGATGAAACCGGAGAACCCAGAAGAAACCTGTATGCTTATGACAGGCCCTATAAAGCCTGGACCAGGCAGTTCTTTCAACATTTACAAAAACACTATATAAAATATACATACCACAGTGACTACTAGTTATAATATCTGATCTAAGAACCTTAAACGAAACCTTTAATTATGTGCTCAATGTATATTTAGTTAACCATGAACAGATTTTAATGTAATCTGGTCAGCTTTTCGATGTTATTACTATTTCCATAAAATTTGGGATTTTTTCTAAAATGCAATAAAAACAAAAATCTGTGATTTGTCAAGTCTCTTGAAATTTTAATTAACTGACAAAAGTACAAAGAAAAGATATTCAATGTTTTCACTGACCAACTTAATTGTATTTTATAAATATAAACAAATTTAGAATTTGATGCCTTCAACAGAGGGACAGAGGCAAAATAAGACTGAAAAGTTTATAGAATATTCAAGTAACATCATTTTGGAGGATCAGGTTAATTGGTAACAGGGGAGGGTATCAGGATTGGGTATAAAAGGAGCATCCACCAAAAACTCAGTCTTTGCAAGCAAGGATGGGTCGTGGCTCAGAGAATTGTCAGTCAGTTCAAAAAGAGCATTGCTCAATGCAAGATTGCAAAGAATTTAGGTCTTTCACCATCTACAGTGCATAATATTGTGAAAAGATTCAGGAAATACGGAGAAATCTCACTGCATAAAGGGCAAGGCCGGAAACCTCTTTTGAATGTGCGTGACCTCCGAGCCCTCATGGCATTGCCTGAGAAATCGTCATGCTACTGTGATAAATTTAACCACATGGGCTTGGGAGTACCTCGGAAAACCGTTGTCACTTAACACAGTCTGCCGCTGCATCCAGAAATGCAACCCGAAACTATTAAGCAAGGAGGAAGCCACACGTCAACTCTATGCAGAAACGCCGCCGAGTTCTCTGGGCCCGAGCTCATCTCAGATGGACTGAAAGGCCACTTGATGTAACACAGTGGTAAACATGCCTCTGTCCCAACTTTTTTTGAGTGTGTTGAAGGCATCAAATTCTAAATTTGTTTATATTTACAGAATACAATTAAGATGGTCAGTGAAAACATTGAATATTTTTCCTTTGTACTTTTGTCAGTTAATTACAGTTTCAAGAGACTTGACAAATCACAGATTTTTGTTTTTATAGCATTTTAGAAAAAATCCCAGCTTTTATGAAAATGGGGTTGTAAAACAGAAGTAAGACAGATGGTTTTGTGTCACTTAACACAGGTCAAAAACTATTGGTTTTTTTTTTTGGTGTGTATGTTACAATAAAGACAAGATCATATCACCACTGGTGACCAAAGTTTCTCTATTTCTCATGATCACCGCTTTCGACTCCCATCACAGAAACTGTCTATTTTCCCTAGCCGTTTTCTCAGGAACAGACATTTTAGCCCTTCTCAAAGTGGATGAAAGCCAATTTCTTTAACTGTGGAAATAAATATTGTAGTGTGCACCTTGTCCCCGAGTTACATAGTGCATTCCTGTGATTTACTGTGCTCCTCTCCTCCTCCAGTGTTTTATGAGGTCTGTACATTATGCATTAAGAAAGGTTTCCAGAGAAAAGTTGTGTTCATTGCCTGTATACTGTGTGTATACTGTGTGTATACTGTATATATGTAGTATTGATTGATCATGTTACAGTCAGATAGGCTGACATAATTACTGATAAGTAGCCGGGAAATGAGCTAGAGAGCTAACTTTATTCAGAACGATTATCCATACCTTTTTCTAAACATTATTTCTTCTGACTAGAGCTCTATAATACAGCTATAAGTAGAATGATTTTATGAACCATATGTAATTTTCTGTATTATTTCTATAATATTTCTATACAAATGGTAAGAATGATGTACTCTTGTATTGGTATAGCAATATCATAAAATAGGATATATTTTTATTTATGAAAGACTTGCATATTATATCATAAGATTAGACAGCCCTGCTGCCATACAACCAGAGGAGTCTAAGCATGCAGTGGTTGCCTTAGCAACGCTGTCCTGGCTCAGTCAATCACATGTCTGCCCTCTGCATTGCTCAATTAATTTTCATAATCTTGCCCTGGAGCCTCTTTGAAATTTGCACGAAGGGATCTCAGGCGCTCCTGTTGATGAAAATCTTTGACAGGATGGTAGAATCTGATTAGTCTTTTGTGTCTTATGCTAAGTAGTAATTAAATAAGCTACAATTCAGCATGTTTTTCTAAAATGTGATCTAATAAATCAGTTTACGAGACTGGAAACTGAGAAAAGTTGCTATCCAGACAAAATTTTAAGGTGCACTAATTAAGATTTCTGAACTTCTTAAAAGTTTTACCAGATTTGAGAGGCCTTTAGAATTTAATTGATTTTATATGTATGTCTTACTGTGGAGAACAAGATAGTTAGCTTAATGTAGAACAGGTAGTAACTAGAAAGAGACTTGTATGCCTGGTATGACAATAAATGTCAGGTAAATAAATAAACAAACAATAAATACAGTACAAGTACAGTGAAACTATCTTCTTCACTTGTTAAGGGCCTTGCTCAAGTACCAAACACTGATACTTAGCAGTGAGCTCAAGGTCTTCTGATTTCTATAAGTTGAGAAAAATACTGCATAATTATGTAGCTACAAAAGTCTAATTTCACATGAAACAACAAAACTTTAGATAAGTAACGCTTTAACACTGTCTCAAATCACATACTTCTGTAATGCATTAGGTACTTTACTGTAAGTAAATGTTGTTTATGTTCACACTTCAATGATGCTTCAATTCAATTAGATGTAGTGTAATGTTAATACCTTTAAGTGTCAAATGTTTTTGTACTTTTTGCACAGTGGTTGGAGCTTGAATTACATAGCAAAAGTGAAGGAGCCATCAGAAGTCACTGCAGTTTAAAAATTTGCAAAAAGACTGGCCCGCCTAACATGAATAACAGAGAATATTAAATAAATATGAGTTGTGACACTGGACATATTTGTGAATCAATGCATGTATTTCCTACTATTCCAGCAAATCCAACCACCTGCATTCCGACTGCTTAGTAGTTCTTACTCACACACAGGATGCCAAGTGGACCTGAAAAATAGTGCTGACACATGCTTGCCCCAAAAATAGTGACAAATAGTGCTTTCCCCACCTATATTCCAACAAATTCCTTTCACAGAAATTTTGACTCTATTTCTTCACAATCTGGCTTCTCAGTTGATTAATGGGCAGACTGCTTGTTAATAAGAACTACTAGACAGTCAGGAATAGGAGGCAGGAATAATCAGAGCACTGGACATATGGGTAGGGGGGAAAATATGCAGTAACAGAGCTTCTTGCAACTCTTCTTCACTTATTTATCAATTGCTAGCCGATATTATACAGTCCCCTCTGAAAGTATTGGAACGACAACGCCAATTCTTTTGTTTTTGTTATACACTGAAGACATTTGGGTTTGAGATCAATATGAGATGATGAATTGCAGCTTTCATTTTCTGATATTAACATCTAGATGAGTTAAACACCACTCTTTTTGAACATGGTACCTTTTGTTTGAACCCACCCAATTTTCAAGTGATCAGAAATATTGGAACACACGACTGAAGGGTGTTCCTTGTTGCCCAGGTGTGCCCTGTTAGATTGATTGTTTACACAATTAATAGCTCTGAATGTCTACTCTTGGTTTGAGGCCTGAGAAGACTGCATTTGTTGTTAAAAAAGGATAAACTAACATGAGGACGAGAGAGCTGTCTATGGGAGAAAAGCAAGCCATTTTGAAGCTGAGAAATGAGGGGAAATCGATCAGAGCTATTGCTCAAGCATTGGGCATAGCCAATACAACAATTTGGAATGTCCTGAAAAAGAAAGAAACCACGCGTGTACTAACAAACAGACATCCAAAAGGTTGGCCAAGGAAAACAACAGTAGTTTATGATAGAAATATTGTGAAGGAGCTGTGAAATAAAAAACAAAAACAAGTCAGTGACATCACCAACAACCTCCACAGGGCAGCGGTGAATGTATCAAGTTCAGTTTATTTGTATAGCGCTTTTAACAATGGACATTGTCCCAAAGCAGCTTTACAGAAGTATATAAATTCAGGACATAGATTTTAAATTTACGAATTTATCCCCAATGAGCAAGCCAGTGGCGATCCACCAAGATGACTTCAAGAGCAGAAATAGAGCCCATACCAGAAGATGCAAACTACTCATCAGCAATAAGAATTGGAAAGCCAGATTGGAATTTGCTAAGAAATACAGAGATGAGCCAGAAAAGTTCTGGAACCAAGATTAACCTCCAACCAAAGTGATGGAAAGGCCAAAGTGTGGAGAAAGAAAAGGATCTGCTCATGATCCAAAACATATGAGCTCATTGGTCAAGCACAGTGGAGGTAGTGTCAGTGGCATGATGGTAGCAGCAGAATGAATTCAGAAGTTTATAGAAACATTCTGTCTGCCAATTTACAAAGAAATGCAACTTCATCATGCACAAGACAATGACCCAAAACATACTCCCAACACAACAAAGGCTTCATCAGGGGGGAGAAATGGAAGGTTTTAGATTGGCCAAGTCAATCACCAGACCTTAACCCAACTGAGCATGCATGTCACCTTAAGGGGAGAAGGGAGAAACCCCCCAAAACAAAAAACAACTGAAAGAAGCTGCAGTACAAACCCAGAAAAGCATCACAAAAGAAAAATGCAACAGTTTGGTGATGTCAGTGGATTGCCGCCTTGATGCAGTTATTGCAAGCATGGGATATGCAACCAAACAGTAAGTGTTATTTAAAAGGGTAAATGGTCTGCACTTATATGTCGCCTTTTAACTTTACAGGTTCTACAAAGCGCTTTACACTGTTTCTCATTCACCCATTCACATACACACTCGCACACCAATGGCAGCAGAGCTGCCATGCAAGGTGCTAGCCTGCCATTGGGAGCAACTTGGGGTTCAGTGTAGGCATGCGGGACGGGGATCGAACCACAGCCACCCTCACCCAATTTACTTACTAAAAATTGGGTGGTCTGCCACCAAAGGTGCCATGTTCTAAGTTGTTTAACACATCTAGATGTACATATCAGGAAATGAAAGCTAAAATTATGATATATTGTCTCATATTCATCTTTTGATCAAATGCCTTTGGTGTATAGCAAAAACAAAGAATTGGCATTGCTGTTCAGATACTTTCAGAGGGGACTGTAGGTACAGTACTGTACAGTTTTAGGCACATGCAAAGAAATTCTGCAGAGCAAAGATGCCTTCAAAATAATAAAATTAAATGTCTCTACATTAAAAAAAAAATACCGTAAAGAGCAGTAAACAGTAGTAACTGAAACAAAGTCAATATTTGGTGTGACAAAAATAAAAATAAAAATAAAAATAGTACCGGAGACTACAATTTGTGCAGTTTTATAAGGAAATGAGCTGGTAAGTTTTATTGAGCATCTTGCAGAACCAGCCACAGTTCTTCTGGAGACTTTGACTTTCACACTTGCTTCTTATTTTTGCAGCAAAACCCAGCAGCCTTCATTATGTTTTTTGTCTGTAACATTTAATTTTGTGGCAGAAAACTAATGTTTGGGAATCTAAAATGTTTTTTGTACTGACTTGATCATGTAAAAGTCATAAAATAAAAAATCTTAACCAAAGTTTGTACTAAAAAAAAAAATAGGGTGCCTAAAACTTTTGCACAGCACTGTATATGACACTTTTTGTGTGGAGGTCTCAAGCTACTCCCAAGCATGTGTGTTTTAACAATGGGAGAGTCAGTCAATCAGTGACCGAACATTACTCTGCTAGGCCAGTTCTTTCAGCGGTCCAACGAAAAAGGCAATAGAATTATTACCTATTAACCCAAGTAAACTTTGTGGTACTTATCAGCCTTGTAATTGTTAGTTGTGATAACAGTATGGCCAATGAGCACTTCTGGTCCCCCTCATTTCCCTTATTAGCGCAATACTCTCCAAAAAGCAATGGACAGTGGAGCCATACAACAGAGTCTAGTACCACAAAGAATAGTGTCTATTTCCAGGGGGTAAAAAGCACACTGTTCTGATTCAGATGTGAAAACGACAGAAAAAAATCTACAAATTCATATATGCTCATATACACTACATAGATACGTAACTATTGTGCCAGTGGAAAGTTCATTGCACATACCAAAGCCACTATACTAAAACATAATGCTGAAATAATCAAGTCTATGAAACAGCACTAAAATTCTGATCTCCCTCGTGTCACCATGGCAGCGTCGGCTTGGTAAGGTTTGGCTTGTAAGGTTCTGGGCAGGAATGAGGAAAAACACATTTCTGAAGGGATGAGAAAAAAACCACAATGATACTGGTTATGCATGGGGGAAGGGGAGACATTTATATGCATCCACAAACAATGCTTAATTTGTAAGACACGCGATACCGGAACACCAAGGGAGATGTGATCCAGCAAGAGGACATTGAAGGAAAAGGTCCTAGAATGTATAGACACAACAATGCTCCGAACACTTCACGCAATACAGTAGTGTCAAATGTCATCTTATGGCTAAAAACATAGGTGTTTGCAACCATAACATTTCAGCAATGCTGCTGGAGGACTGGAGGGGTCAAATGCACATTTCCTATATGCGCAACCCCACAACGAACATTTTGTTCAGAACACTGGCTCTTACAAAAGTACATTATGGCCTTAAGCAACATAATATGAATATAACAACATAAATACCAATATCTTTCTTTGCCTGCCTAATTATACCAATTACTCCACAACGCAGTCATGTACTTTACAGTTTCCTCCTGATGTTGTGATTTGCTCTGCTCGTCTGTGGCAGTTTGGTGTCCTGTAGAAACCCCAAAATGCACGGACAGCACAGGGTTGAATTTGGTGAGAGATGGGCTAACAAGTTTAAGAAACGGATAATACGTCTCCTGTGCTTTTTAATACGTTTTTAATACGTCTTTTTAATACGTCTCCTGTGCTCATGTGGTTCTGGTCCATCACTTTTTCTTACTTCTTTAAGAAATGAGAGAAAAAGTCAGCTGTCCTTTTTTGTGAAATCCATGCTGTGTGAGCACGTGACTTATAACACAAGTACTTACCAATTGGTCATCATGGAAATGAGTTGATTGTAATTTCGTAAGGGAGGAGGCACATAAAAAATAATCATTCATTAAAACGATTTCGTTATTATTACTTTATTTAATTGTATTTTTATTAAAAGAAAAATATCTGCAGATGTGCTGGATCCATGTAAATAAGTTCTGCAATGCAGGCACTTCAAATCTGAGAGCATATTTTAACTATGGGCACAAATTAAGTACCCTTAATTTGTCTGATTCCTCACATGATTTGTCTGATTATCTTGGCTGATTCCTCACATGCCCATGCTCTCGCTGATGATATATAATATATTCTGCACCACAAATCATAAGCACAGCAAGGTGCACACTGTCTGTGTATTTCAGAAATACTGTGATTAACACTAAAGTCTGTATTTAGTGGTCATACTGATATTGTAAATGCTTCTCGAAAATGTACAGACAGTTGTTCGTAGTATATGATCGGTATTCTACAAATTTTTGACAGGCATCCTACCACTTTTATCAGAATTAAACCGGTTTGTGATTACTATGTAAGGTGCCATCTATTGAGCAGCATTTTGACAAGTAATCACACAAATAGCATACAGTACATACAAATGAACCTGATGGGATTTTTCAATGGCATTTTTAATAATCTACACTGGTCAAAATGTGAAGTGAGATAAAAAATAATATCCTCTAATTCTAAGTCTAATAATAAGAAATATAAAGATGGTATCACATTTCCTGTATAGTTTTTAATTGCAGCTCCTTCCATCCCTTTAAACAGAAAAGCCATTAGTGCTGAATTAATATCAAATATTAAACAATTTGGGTGTTCATTCAACACTGTGTACAGCCAATTTTAATCCTAATTGATATAATAAACTCTGGCTCTAAGAAAGAAATTGTCCATGCCAAAGCAGTCAAAGCTGAAGGTATTTGAATATAATAAGTCCCTCCCTTAAGATTTCTCATACAACCTACTATGACATCAAAATGACATCACTTATTTTGAGGACAAACAAGAAAAATAAGTATACATCAGACTACATGCATACAGAAATCCTGTAAGAACACTGCATATTAGAATATTAATCAAACAATCTAACTACATTTTCTACTATAGAACTATAGGCCAGCCCAAATAAAGACAAATGTGTGTTAATGCATTATACCAAATATTCTCACTGTAAAGCACATCTGTATCTGTGACAATAGCAAATTAACATTTAAACTAAACATTGTTTGTGAGCCATAAAGCAGAAAAGCACAAGGAGACAAACTGGGGCCCTCTATAATATGGAAAAACATTGTTCTAAGTGCCTGAATTTAGTATTTAATACTTTGCCTCACTTAGCCAATTCTTGAAGGACCCCTTTTTTAAGAGTTTATGTCAACTGACCGAGATATTTAATGCATAATCTTATGTTTCTCTTGCAAAACCTCAAGCAAGGGTTAAAGGCTTTTTGGCTAGAATGTAGACACGTTGTGAAATGTGGCACTTACACTGGTCTTTTCTAATTACGTCATGAAGACGTGACACATTGTTCAACACAATGTGTCCAACCACTAATTGTCGTGAACTGCCTTTTCACTGTGTTAACTACACAACACCTACATTTTTTAAAATAGGTTATTTGTGCAGCACAGCTGAAATCTTACCCCAAAATGTGTATGCAGGCTGTTCTACCTGACACTTCTTTGCTAACCACCTGAATGAGCAACACAAAATTTAAGGCTTGTTGCAGAGACAAACATCACCACACGTAATACTACATTTGCAACACTACCACAAAACTACCAAATATCATTTCACCACCAAACCAAATTCGCCAAACTTGAAATCACACCAATTGTAGTTCCTCTCCTGCAACTGATTATTCCAGAGTAGCTAAATATAGTCCTACATGGCTCATAATAGTCCCTGTTTCAGACAGGAGATGAAACATTATGGTGTGCATTATTTAGAACTGTTTGTGTCACGGGTTAGTAAAGTAAACACAAATCCCATCTCCACAGACTCTGATAACCTGTTGCAGGCTTGAATCATCATATAACATCATAAACACTCACTTTATTATTAACACCTCTACAACTACCCATTCATGCAATTATCTAATCAGCCAATCATGTGGCAGCAGTGCAATGCATAAAATCATGCAGATACGGGCCAGCAGCTTTGGGTAATGTTCACATCAACCATCAACATCAACAATGGGAAAAATGTCATCTCAGTGATTTTGACTGTGGTATGAATGATGGTGGCAGATTGGCTGGTTTGAGTATTTCTATAAGTGCTGATCTGCTGAATTTTCATGCATACCAGTCTTGAGTTTACTCAGAATGGTGCAATCAAGATAAAACATCCAGTGAGCAGCAATTCTGCAGACAGAAACAGCTTGTCAATGAGAGAGGTCAAAGGAGAATGGCCAGACTGGTTTGAGCTGACAGAAAGACTACAGTAACTCAGATAACCACTCTGTACAAACGTGGTGAGCAGAAGAGCATCTCAGAATGCACAGCACATCAAATCTTGAGGCGGATGGGCTACAACAGCAGAAGACATCCAGGAACAGAAAGTTGAGGCTGCAGTGGGCACGGGCTCACCAAAGGTGGACAGCTGAAGACTGAAAAAACATAGCCTGGTCTGAATAATCTTGATTTCTGCTGAGGCACACAGATGGTAGGGTCAATATTTGGTGCCAACAGCATGAATCCATGGACCCTACATGCTTTGTGTCAATAGTCCAGGGTGGTGGAGGTGGTGTAATGGTGTGGGGAATGTTTTCCTGGCACACTTTTGGCCTGTTAATACTAATCGCTTGAATGCCACAGCCTATTTGACTATTGTTGCTGACAATGTGCATCCCTTCATGGTCACAATTTACCCATCTTCTAATGGCTACTTCCAGCATAATAATGTACCATGTCACAAAGCAAAAGTCATCTTAAACTGGTTTTATGAACACAACAATGTTCTTCAGTGGCCTTCCCAGTCACCGGATCCAAATCCAAAAGAACACCTTTGGGATGTGGTAGAACAGGAGATTCGCAGCGTGAAAGTGCACCTGAAAAATCGGCAGGAATCACGTGATGCAATCATGTCAACAAGAAGCATAATCTCAAAGGAATGTTTCCAACATCTTGTGGAATCCATGCCACAAAGAATAGAGGCTGTTTTGAGAGCAATTTATTTCTGTAGAATGATTATTTAGATTGTTGAAAACAGATAAAAACAGAATATACAAGCTTGAGTGAAATAAAACCATCATTTTTTTAAATTTTGGATTGTTTTTTGCAAATAGGTGTCACAAAAATGTAAAAATTTTCTACATATTCTCCATTTCAGTTAGTGAAAATGTTCTAGCTCTTAATGAGTGTCTGGATTCCTCTAGGAAAAATCTTTATTCAATTCTAATTTATGTCTAATTTATTAATTTATTTCTAATTTATTAATTTATTTAAGGTTTTCATTTGTCCTTGTCCATTTGTCACTTATCCTTGTAGACGTAATATTCACCTATAAACATTCACAGAATATTATCATTGAACAAATCATTTTGCTTAGATGCATTTTCAATAGTAAATAGGTGATAGATATATAATAGATGTAATAGGTGAAGGAAAAACAGCACAGGAAAAAACAGACCCAAGCAGAAAAACATGCTTCCCTCTGCTTAAAGACTGCAAAACATCAGCTGGTGGGAAGACACATATTGATTATTATGGGTGCTGATTTGAAAAGCACAAAAACAATGCAGAAACCTTTCATACCCTATCTGATATACAGATACAATTTATAGCCAAAGGACACTGCTCTTCCATTATAAAACTATATGATACTATCATAAAGGAATAGAATGGACAGAAAATGGACAATTATATTATTAATCGTTATATTACAATTAATTATTTGTATTGACATTCATCATCACGTCATTTTGTGTCAGACAAAATGTCACGTTTTTAAAAAATTTGTTATGGATGATTTTCCTTTGACCATTTTAACTGTAATAATGGTGCTACTAATTTGAAGTGTTAATGTGTATCTACTAATACTTCAAGACTTGACAAAGCTTCTTACACATAAATTGTAGGTTGCAGAGTGTAGAAGTAAAAGACTGATTTTGCATCCATATATTTATTCCTACATATTTTACCTCAGGTTATCTTGCCATTAAAGAGCCAACCAACGCAAACAGTTCAGAGTCTACAACACAGTCTACAGTCCAAGCATACAGTCTAGCAGCTCATTTTGAGCAATTTTAGACATACCTTGTTCAACTGTGTTTGATACAGCATGTGTGTTTCCCATCTAGAACGAGGCACACACAGAAGAGCTGATATCATTAACCAGGTTTGCCATGTTTCAGCAAAATTTCCAGCCCAACTACGTCTCAAAACTGCACAAAATACTTGAAACCACTCAAAAAAATTCAGGCACTGGAAAAGGGAGATTATTGTGACACAGTGACACTCACACTTTGTGGAACTTTATTAGATTTAATTCTGAATATTTACTATAAAACATCATCTTGGCAGCCGCAGTGTTTTTAAACTAGCCCAATGTTGAGTCTCTGCCCCACCTGCCCCTATGGACAAGCCTCCACTGCATTCTCTATTGCATTCTACTGCATTCTCAAACTCTATTGTTTCTGTGTAGTTAAATGAATGTGCAGGGTGGGGAAGAGACTCCCACCCATGTGTCACTGTAAGAAAGAGGTTGTAGTTATCTAGCTTGGTATAACACTGAAGCACTGAGGATATAAAAAAAAAAAAAAAACAGGTACAAATTAACCATACTACATCTGAATTTATAAAAGAAACAGAAAGAAATGGGCAAATATCATGTCGTGTAAGTGCAGCATTCACACTAATTTGAGCTAGTAGCCTGTAAACGGTTGCCCTACAGAGGGTTGGGACAGATGCTGGTTCATAGCTACATGGCAGCTCTCTACGCATCTCCTGCAACCGCCTGATCTTACATAACCCCCTCCCCCTCCTGGTTGGCTGGCTGCTTTTATGAGCATATTCCTCTCTTTCTCAACATTTCACCTTTATCACTGCCATTTTTCATACCATTTCTATGTCTCTTATGTGTCTGGGATATAACAATGAATAATGAATGCTTTTATAATGCTGTCCTTTTAGATTATAACTAATTAATTCACATTTACAATGGATGGCGATTTTAAGTAAAGCGGCCTTCAAAGCTAATTGAAGCATCCTCTGAAAACCTGACAGGCAAGATGACATCATGATATCCAGCCAAATGATGAGCAGTATCCACCCGACCCAGGCATTTAAATTCTCTCACTGTTTTGTATTAAACCACCATCCACTTTAACCACCAACTCATTAATCCCCATAAACACACTTTCTAAAAACTGCCCACTAAGCAACCGCATAACCAAAATTAAACCTGGTGAATGTTAAACGTATAGGGGATATTTCAAATATTTGTAAAAAAATATTTGACAAATTAGTGGAGAACATACAGTGTTTAAAAAAAAGGTGTACTCTTAATATGTTTTCCTATATCTCAGAAAATATATTTATGAAAATAATTAAGATGTCCATCCAGACAGAGGGAGCAGATCAGTGGCAGCTGCTCACATTTTTCTCCCTGATCATGTTTTCTTCCCGTTGCTTGGTGGATTCTCTCACTTTCTCTGGTAGCCACAGATACTTCACCCTCCATGTTACTGCTATTCTCCTGCTGTCTGCTCTCTCACCTTCTCTCAGTCACTCAAAACCTACAGATTAAAACAGTCCCCAGCCTAATGACCTGACATACAAGTATAGGTTTGTATGCACTATACATACATGTACACTGTTGCTCATATAAGCGGTTGTTTCTTTCATTTCATACATTGAAAGTGACCCTTCCCCCACCCCTGCTCTCTCTCTCTCTCTCTCTCTCTCTCTCACACACACACACACCTTATTTAATTACAGTGTGTTCCTATTTTTTCTGATTTGCGCTCCCAGAATATGCAATAAAAGAAGATTCATATAGGCTTAGATACATTTGGATAATCAGTAGAAATTTTCATCTAACACATGATTATTGCATCATGTGCAGTATTTCATATCATCCTTAATAAGCTAGGCATCCATAGATATCAAGATCCTTCAAATATGAAGAACACCTCCATCAGTGCAGCTATTTAGAGCCATGTTTAAGGAAGCTACTCGGTATCCTGTCACTCCCCTCCTCCATCTTCTCCACCACAAAAAAACAGCCATGAAATGATCCAATTGGACTTATTCACTCACCAACCCAGAAAACATCTGTACTACAAAAACCACTTATTAACAGGGATTCGACATAGGCTTCAATATGGCTGTGGTAAAACAGACTTCCAGCAGAAGGATGGGCTCCTCTAAATACGAGAGCCCCAACCTAGCAACCACATACACCACCTGCCTCCTTTCAACGCCCCCACTGGCACGGGCAGTCTATCAAGCACGACAAATGCATTTACCTGGTCATACCAGTCCCGATTGGTACAGGTGCATTCTGGCCACCATCCACCTTGCCCTCCCGAGTTGTTGCCATTTACCTTGGGGCCACCCTTGGACTGGCTCATGGGAGTGGGGCCTCCAGGGCCCCCGGCTGACATCTTTTTCCCTTTACTTCTGCCCAGTGTGCCCCCTCCGCCCATGCCTGGTCCTCCACCCGAGGTTTGGGGCGGTAAGGTCTGGCCACCTCCATAGCTGGCCGGATATCCATAGGGTTCCGGCTGCCAGTCTCCGTACGCTGGAGCGTCCATTCTGCGAAGGGCAGCCATGCGTGTCACCTCATAGCATTCTGGGCACTTGCAGCAGTGGTGGTGTTTGTGCATGCTGACTGGCTCACACGACGCGGTGCTCTCTCACTGTCTCTCACTGCTGCTGCTGCCTCCTCAGATCAAACACAGCACGCAATGCTGCTCGGCTCAGAGAACAGCAGTGCTGGTGGAAAGCACAGAAATCACAAGAATCTCACTGTCTTCTAAGCCCTGTTATCCTCCGCTTTGTTCCTCCCAATCCAGAAAAGGAGGTGAGGAGGTATCAGCCAGGAAACAAGTAATACAAAAAGGACTGTAGTCTTCCTCCCTTCAATGTAAAAAAAATGTGAAAGGGAAAGATGAAAATACTGTATATGATCTCTCAATCAGAGACCAGCCCCGATGACGGAACTTTCTTCTTGACTGTCTTGCTTCACAGTGATGAGTAAATAAATTCATAGATATATAAAATCATTTGTTTATATATGTATATATTTACACACACACAAGTACATATAAAAAATATTAATATAAAGGGACAAGCACAAATACAGTTATATACAGGTATATAATGTATATATACACATATATATATATATATATATCTATATATCTATATGCGTGTGTACAAATATATATAATAAACAATTTGTATATATCTATGCACGATATCAAATCTTCCTCTGTTTTCTTCTTTTTACCAGTAAGATTTCCTCTTTATCTTCCTCCTGTGTTGGGAAGCGTTTTCTTTCCTCCTCTCTCTTTTCTCAGCCTGCAGAAAGGAGCTGAGCACTGAATTGCCTCTCAGTTCACTTGCCCTAGATGAGGATTATACAGAGGGATGCAAGCAAGCAAGAGGGGGAGAGAGAGAGAGAGAGAGAGAGAGAGAGAGAGAGAGGGAGAGGAAGCAAGACAGAGAGGGGGAGAGGGAGATGCGTAGCAGCATCCCTCCAGCACCTCAGCTCTGAGAGACACAGCCAATCAACTTGCAGCATGGCCATCAGCAGCAGCACCACTCGTTGTTTCAGTGGCTGCTCTTAAAGGGGCAGCGGCCCATAAGCTGAGCACAGGCACAGAGACAGAATGAAGATGCAGAGATTCCAACACTTATCAAATGCTGGCTCCATATCAGAAAAAGTGGTCCTTGCACATAATGCTTTAAGAGTTAATGCTGTCAAATTAGGATGAGTCAGGTGAACATTTCATGTAGTCATATTCATATGAATCACTGCAGACTGCAAAAAAAATCACCCAAATAATACAGAATTGACATTTTGTCGCAGGCTCAACCCGACTTCATGGTAATTTATAAGGTCCAACACTTTTTGGTTAATTCATTTAAAAAAAAAAAAAAAAAACAGTCAAACTACACTGACTATATGAAGGCACATTAGTTGTCAATATGTCAAAAGATAGTTTAGTCATTCTAAAAATTTTCTTCTTAATATTTAAAAATTTAAAGTCATGTATATTTGAACTAGTCCTAGCCAAAATGACATCATTATGTCTTCACGGGCCTCAAGCCCATATCGTCGTCATCATCACTATCTTTATTAACTGTTTTATCCTGGTCAGGATCGTGGTGAATGTAGAGCCCGTTAACACTGGGCATGAGATGGAAACACACTCTTGATGGGACGCCAGTCCACTGCAGGCTACCATACACACACATTCACACCTAAGGGCAATTAGCATAGTTAATCCACCTACAGGCATGTTTCTGAGAGGTGGGAGGAAACATGAGAACCTGAAAGAAAGCCATGTGGACACAGGGAGAACAAGCAAAACTCCACTCAGACCCAAGCTCAAGCTCAAGAAGCTGTGATGCAACAACATTACCCACTGCACCATCATGTAATCATGCCAAATAGCCTAGATACTAACTAGAATATTTATTTAGTTTACGTCTTGTCAATTAGTAATTAATTTTGACAAAGCTATTATGTTATTATGGTTATTATGCTAATTTCCCCATCCTATTACACATAATGCAATAAAAATGGCTGCATTGGGGCACCATAAATCATCCCAAAACTTTTTATGACATTTTTCCCCCCAAACATGCTATTTTTTTCATAAAGCCCAGTAATTTTTCTTGCCAAACAGTGGAAAGGAAACAGCAGTTATTGAAATGACTGAAGGGGAATAATCACTACTTCTATTACAATTTCCTATAAAACTACTGATTAAAAAATCTGCTCCTGTACTATAACCACCAGGAAGCTTGCTCATCTGAAAACAGTTTATATATGGGTGGTGTCTTGCAGCTAAAAATGACGATGCAAGCATATCCATCCCAGGCCATGACTCCTTCTCTTCTTTCCTTTTACCCATAGCTCTCATCTACAGATGTCTCCCATACAGTGGTGCACAGTTCAATACTCTTCACAGAAGCAGTGTACAAATCTCCATGATCTTTTGCAATTGAAGATGCATACTGGAGGAAAAAATAGAGAAGCCAATCAGGCTTATACTCAAGCATAACATGCTTGCATTAGGTCATGGGGTTTGTTACATCTTTCAGTGTGTGAATGCATGTGGGTGTTTCTAGTACCTCTAGGGAAAGAGTCCTACTCCTTCAAAGATTACATAACATACAAATATAAAAAGGGCTTATGTTTGCAGCACAGATGATCAATGGTCAGAGCTCAATGTAACTGTAATAATAAAGAGTGGCATGGAGAGAGGGAAGAAATTAGGGCAAATGTTTGCCAATTGAATCAAACATTTAGGCGCTGCGTCACGAGGAAGCATAACACGCTTGGAGGAAAGCACTAGTCGCCCGGTTCCACATGCATGACCTCACAGATGGCAACTATTGGCTAGTGTCACTGTGATTGACAAAGGAGAGAGAGTATGCTATCCCTCCCACCCTGAGAACATGGCCAATTTTGCTCTCTTCCACTAGGGTGAATGCTTTACTGTTGCATCACTCAGGTTGCATTGTTTGGTGATATGGCCAAAAGTTTGTGGATGCCTGACCATCACTCCTATATGTGCTTTTTGAACATCCCATTCCAGATTTAGTCCCCCTTTGTTGTTATAATAACCTCCACTATTCTGCGAAAGCTTTCCACTAAATTTTGGAGCATGGCTGTAGGGATTTGCCCATTCAGCCACAAGAGCATTAGTGAGGTCAGGCACTGATGTTGGGTGAGGAGGCCTGGGGCACAGTCAGCGTTCCAGTTCATCCCAAAGGTGTGCACAGGGGCATTGTTATGCTGGATCATGTTTGGGCTATGCCTCTTCCAGTCAAGGGAAATTGTAATACTAACACATACAAAGACATTCTATACAACTGCTTCCAACTTTGTGGCAACAGTCTGGGGAAGGCCCACATAGGAGTGTGATGGTCAGATGTCCACAGGCTTCTGGCCATGTAGTGTACAGTTGCAGGCAGCTCCGTTCAATGCAATTCAATTTTATTTATATAGCTCTTTTAACAGACATTGTCACTAAGCAGCTTTGCAGAAAACATAAAGCTTCCATACACATACATGAACACAAGCACATATGTTTGGTGTGAACACAAGCATTTATACAGCTCTAGATTTAGATCCTCTCACAAAATGTCTTCCCGAGCATCTGAATTTAAATGCATTCTGTATATTTTGATGCTATATTACCTACACTAGGTAGCCTAACTGGTAGGTCAACTAGTTGAACTAGTTTTTCATATATGTTTAGAAAATGATTCTGAAAATAGGGACAGCTCTGATGAATCATGTGAATATGGCATGGCATAGCTATTTAACATAATCTATCCCAACCTTAATAAATCAATATGGAAGATTTACCAATTCACAGTATGAACATGAGGAAATCCACATGATTTCAAGGGGAAGGCCGAACTCTTGCAACAAAATAACCCTGATCTGTCTGTCTAATTACATAAATATTTACACCTCAAAACTTTCAGATACACACTCCCACAGATAAGATCTAGAGAAAATTTCTGGAATTTTTGTGCATTCTCACAGCAGGACATGTGACTGCTCTCTAACCACCTAACAGGATGCATGCCCAAATAAGGTAAGATAAGACACAGGCAGACTTAAAGGGGCAGTAGCACCATTACTAAGCATCATTTGAATGAAATGCAGAGGCAAGGTTACATAAAATACAGGGAGATTTCTAAAACAGTGTGAAGATATCAATGCCTTTTATCCTGTAGTGTTCAGTGGATAGTTAGCAGTGTGGGGAAATGTTTTGTTCAAACAATTTTCTTCCCATTGTGCTGACCTCATGCAATTCAATCATGCTCAAGCCATTCTCCAGTGTTTCATGGACAGCTAAAGGTAGAAACATGACTCTACAGACATAAAGATTCTGTCATGGCTCCCACATTACGCACTCTATGAGACCCTAAACAAAAGCGCCTATGAAGGCTGTGACTCCTATTAATAGAACCGGTGGTAGAAAACAGCTGCTGTACCAAACAGTGCACATGTGAGTGACAGTCTAATGATAGGGGGGAGCTATAGAAAACGAAAGATAGTGACGAAGGAAAATAGGGATGGAGAAAAAGGGAGAATATGAGGTGCATGGATAGTGACTGGAAATTAAGTGAATCGGGTGAAAAGGATATTTAATAAGAATATTTCAGAAGCAAGGAAAGGAAGGAGCAAGGTGCAGGCATAATAATGGGATTGAGAGGGAACATATAGAGAAGTGTATTACATGCAGAATGCTAATCATAAGAGATAAATGACTGGAATAAAAATGTATGGAACTATGACAAGAAATCTGTGAACATACATACATTTCATTGCACACACAAATATGATAAATAAGATAATATTCGATTCTCGCACTGAATTTGCTTTTAGCTAGGACTTGTTCATTTAGTTCATCATGTCCACACATTTTACGATTTTGGTGTTGGATTTCTGGCCATGCTGTACTGGTGAACACATATGACTGCGTAAGGTACAGAGATGAGAAAGAGAGATGGGAAAACAGACAGAGGGAGGGAGAGCAAGCGAGGCAGTCAGTCTGTGGGGATGCAAGCAGAGGGAGGAATGTGGTTTCCATGGCAACCTGCGGAAGGCTGAGCTCTGGGTGTCCGTTCCAGCTCTGACTGCGTTGCACTGCACCGGCCCTCGCCTCTCAGTCGACTCATTCCTTCCATCCTCCCCCACTCTCTCTTTATTTCTCTCTCTATCTCTGCTGCTCCCTCTTTATTTGCGCTTCTCTCCATCCTTACACTGCACCTTGTATCCCCAAATTTCCCTATTCGTGTGTGGAAAGAGACATGGCACTACATTTGGCTCAGCATCACCCAGCTTTTCTCTCAACATAATGCGCTTTGCATTATCAACCACGGGATATTAATGTAGAGAAATGACACTTGACATAGCTTAAAAAAAAACAACAAGCCTTCCTTCAGCATTAGCTGAGACCACTGCACACTCCTCTTCCTCCTCCACACTCCCACACCCCTCGCTCAGTTCTCCACTCATCTCAAAAGCCAGAGCCTGCAGGCATTGTGCTGCCATGTGCCTCTGGGCGTGTTGTGATTGGGAAGACATGTGAAAATGAGGTCTGCAATGATACAGTGCAACCTGACCATGATGACTGTGGAGCATTTTTAACAGTTATATGTACAAGTACAGCACTGGGCTACACTAACTGGGCAAGCTGAAAAAGGAAATACTGAAATTAAACCTACAGATATAAAGTCATGTGAAAAAATAAGTACATCCCATGGAAATTGCTGGCTTTTTTCATATACAGTATCTCCCAAAAGTGAGTACACCCCTCACATTTTTGTAAATATTTTATTATATCTTTTCATGGGACAACACTGAAGAAATGACACTTTGCTACAATGTAAAGTAGTGAGTGTACAGCTTGTATAACAGTATAAATTTGCTGTCCCCTCAAAATAACTCAACACACAGCCATTATTGTCTAAACCGCTGGCAGCAAAAGTGAGTACACCCCTAAATGAAAATGTCCAAATTGGGCCCAAAGTGTCAATATTTTGTGTGGCCACCATTATTTTCCAGCACTGCCTTAACCCTGTTGGGCATGGAGTTCACCAGAGCTTCACAGGTTGCCACTGGAGTCCTCTTCCACTCCTCCATGACGACATCACAGAGCTGGTGGATGTTAGAGACCTTGCGCTCCTCCACCTTCTGTTTGAGGATGCCCCACAGATGCTCAATAGGGTTTAGGTCTGGAGACATGCTTGACCAGTCCATCACCTTTACCCTCAGCTTCTTTAGCAAGGCAGTGGTCGTCTTGGAGGTGTGTTTGGGGTCGTTATCATGTTGGAATACTGCCCTGCGGCCCAGTTTCTGAAGGGAGGGGATCATGCTCTGCTTCAGTATGTCACAGTACATGTTGGCATTCATGGTTGCCTGAATGAACTGTAGTTCCCCAGTGCCGCCAGCACTCATGCAGCCCCAGACCTTGATACTCCCACCACCATGTTTGACTGTAGGCAAGACACACTTGTCTTTGTACTCCTCACCTGGTCCCCGCCACACACGCTTGAAAAATAAGTTTATCTTGGTCTCATCAGACCACAGGACATGGTTCCAGTAATCCATGTCCTTAGTCTGCATGTCTTCAGCAAACTGTTTGCGGGCTTTCTTGTGCATCATCTTTAGAAGAGGCTTCCTTCTGGGACGACAGCCAATCAGACCAATTTGATGCAGTGTGCGGTGTATGGTCTGAGCACTGACAGGCTGACCCCCCACCCCTTCAACCTCTGCAGCAATGCTGGCAGCACTCATATGTCTATTCTGCAAAGCCAACCTCTAGATATGATGCTGAGCACGTGCACTCAACTTCTTTGGTCGACCATGGCGAGGCCTGTTCTGAGTGGAACCTGTCCTGTTAAACCGCTGTATGGTCTTGGCCACCGTGCTGCAGCTCAGTTTCAGGGTGTTGGCAATCTTCTTATAGCCTAGGCCATCTTTCTTTGCCATGAGGTGCCATGTTGAACTTTCAGTGACCAGTATGAGAGAGTGTGAGAGCGATAACACCAAACTTAACACACCTGCTCCCCATTCACACCTGAGACCTTGTAACACTAACGAGTCACATGACACCGGGGTGGGAAAATGGCTAATTGGGCCCAATTTGGACATTTTCACTTAGGGGTGTACTCACTTTTGTTGCCAGCGGTTTAGACAATAATGGCTGTGTGTTGAGTTATTTGGAGGGGACAGCAAATTTACACTGTTATACAAGCTGTACACTCACTACTTTACATTGTAGCAAAGTGTCATTTCTTCAGTGTTGTCCCATGAAAAGATATAATAAAATATTTACAAAAATGTACAGTGCCTAATAATAAAGGTGATATACTCTATCAAATGACACATAAAAATTGACATTTTGTAGTAATTTTCACAATTTAAATTAACAAAAAAACAGATCAGTCACATGGAAAAAGTAAGTACACCCCTACGTTTATCACACCATCAAATACATAAAATTACAATCAGGTGTTCAAGATTGGGTGCCAGTGATTAGGCACTCTCATATCTAATGTCTGGTGTTCCCTTTGCTATTGAGGTGTGAGGTGTCATCATGCCAAGATCTAAAGAGTTCTGTAAGGCCTTCAAAAAAAGGTTGTGGATGCCTATGAGTCTAGCAAGGGATTCAAAAAGATCTCCAAATTATTTCAAATACATCATTCCTCTGTAAGGAAGATCATCTACAAATGGCACAGATTACAAATGACCAGGAATTTGTCCAGGAATGGCTGTCCCAGCAAATTCAGCCCAAGAGCAGACTGTCAGATGCAAAAACAAGTCTCCAAGAACCCCAAAATTTCATCACAGGATCTGCGAGTAAGTCTTGCAACTGTTGGTGTCAAAGTGCATGCTTCTACAATCAGAAAGAGATTGCACAAATTTGACCTGCCTGGGAGGCGTGCCTGGAAAAAGCCTCCGCAAGACTACAGTTTGCCAGTGATCTTATAGGCAAAAACCAGGCCTTTTGGAATAATGTGTTCTGGACAGATGAATCAAAGATAGAGTTGTTTGGCCACAGTAACAGCAGACATGTTTGGCACAGACCAAAGACAGCTTTTCAGGAGAAGCACCTCATACCAACTGTGAAGCACAGTGGTAGAAATGTTGCTTTGCTGCCTCAGGGACTGGACAGCTTGCATTCATTGATACCACTATGAATTCTGCATCATATCAAAGAGTGCTTGAAGATAATGTGAGGCCATCTGTCTGAAAGTTAAAGCTGAACTGAAAGTGGACCTTTCAACGGGATAATGATCCTGTGCACACTAGCAAATCCACCAAGGAATGGCTCAAAAAGAAGAAATGGAGGATTATGAAATGGCCTAGTCAAAGCCGGATTTGAATCCCATTGAAATGTTGTGGGGGGATTTGAAATGGGCAGTGCATGCCAGAAAACCCTCAAACATCTTGCAACTGATTGAATATTGCATGGAAGAGTGGTCAAAAATTCCAGCAAGACTGATGGACAATTATACAATATGCCTACAAGAAGTTATTTCTGCTAAAGGGGGCAATACCAGCTTCTGAGGCCAAGGGTGTACTTACTTTTTTTCTACAGAAGAATATCACATCTATTGAAATTTCTGTTGAATAAATAATTGAAAAGCTAATTGTCCTTGATCAAATGTTTGCTTGTCCAATTATGTCAAAAAGGCCAACAATTTCCATGGGGCGTACTTACTTTTTCACATGACTGTATCTGCCCAATATTTCAACAACCATGAACATATATTGCATGTATATACTGTATAAACATACTGAATGTCCATACAAATTTGAACAAGCCGAAATACGGGGTAGTTCCATCCTCACAACAGAACTGGCTTTTGATAAAAGGTTAACCACTTAATAGTCATTCATTCATAGACAAAGGCTGTAATGCTTTGTGCAATTCTTCAGTATACTCAGTATTCTGCTCCAAACTGCAATTACTCTAAACAGGACAATATTGAACTTTCCTTTAAGTAATTCAATGAATCATCAAACAGCCACTGACATCCATTCAAATTGCTCCCAGTTTGCCACTAACCTTGGGTGTCTCCACATGGGAACAGCTCACGAGCCCGACCACTCTCTCCACCTTCTGTGGACTCCTCCTGCTGGTCACTCGGACTCGTGACACACCCTCCAATTCTGAGTTCTGCTACACATATACAGAAAAATAACCTCAGACAATGACAAATTATATGGTTACATTTAAATAACAAAATGTTCAGGTGAACTGCTTTAAAATGTCTGGTTGTTTATGACAAACCATTAATATACAATAACAATTCATGAAAGCACACTTTCAATGAAAAGTTCATATGTAAATCACAACACTATGATGAAAATTGGATACGTTTCACATTTTCACAAACACATTTCACATCAGTGTAAAAGCTAAGATGATGGCTACGTGAGTTTAAAGATTGTCAACTGTTGACATTATCTTTACATTGTGGCCAATGTTATCAATATTTGAGATTTGGATTTGATTTGAGAGTACCACTACCACTGTATTATCATGATCCAACTTGCAATAGCTTAAGTTAGCAATTTATGATGAATGCTATAAAGGACTTTTTTTCTTTTTTTTTTACATAATTGTACATGAAACTTTATTTGGCTCCCTACTCTAAATATCTGACCTATTAGAGTAGTTATTTTTAATAAGTAGTAGTAGTTTTACATTTATTGATAACAGTTATTCAACAATGTGCCTCAATCAGAACATCAACATTCATATACATGTAATATACAATGTAACATGTACAATAATGTAACATCTGCAACAAAGCAAAGCTTGTAAATTCAGTTCAAGAAAGTATGTTTTCTTCATGTTTTAACCACATTTCTCTACAGACTTGTACTGGCTTACAACTGAATCTGGCCAGTTCCAACATGGAGGACATGCTGATCAAAACAGTAGCTACCAATAATTACAACAGGATGACATCCCCTGACCTATGATAGTCTAGTGTTGTGTATAAGTGCAACTGATAGTGGCAGAGCCAGTAAAGTGAATAGACACAATATTGCAACCCACTGGGCACAAAATAGTTTTAATACACAGTAATGGCAAAAAGATGCATATTCAAATTCAGAGCTTCATATTAATTCCAAAACCCAGAAGGCTGATTACATTGAATCCTATTAATAGCAAAAGTGGCACATCACCACTTCTACATTCGCAGTAATGGTGCTCTAGAGCTGCTGATGTCTTTTTCTCTCTAGCCTCTGCACAAAATCAGTGAATTTGCAGACTCATTTCATTTAACTCTCCTCCACTCAGGTGACAATGTGTGGTGAATGCTAATAAGAACTGCACTGGACTCTCTCAGATCTAGCCCTCCCTCCCTGCCTGCTGCTTCTCACTCAACAGCCAGCAACTCTCCACAGCACGGCTCTGCATTTCTACAAAGTCATACTGGGCTCTGCTGCGCCTGGAACATTCTTCACCACAGATAACACAGTGAGTCAGTGACCCCTGCAGTATTTTCACGGAAGGGAGGCCCTTGTCACACAGTGCTGATGCTTTTGAAAACAGTGGAATGTGGAACTGACGGGCAAAATCAGTTTCAATATGAGAAGAAAAATGTGTGTACACTTTTATATCTGGCTAATCCAACCAGTACAGAAACATCTGTACTATGAAATAAATAAAAATGTACAAATCATAAATGCTGTGACAAACATACTGGTACGCATTTCTGATCTAAGTGAGATAAATGCTTTGCATGTCTATGTATACCAAATGAGAATCTATGGCAACCGGTAATTAAATTTTAACAAAATGATTCATTATAAATGTTAATTTTACATCAGTTACGCATACTAATTACACACTGTAATGACCATAAGAGTATTATTTGTTTAGTTTTCCAGCAATATAGTTTTATAGTTTTTAAATGCATGTGTACATTTTGTTAATGTATGAAATGTTTTCAAATATGATTTTAGTAGTACTTCTATTAACCTTATTACAGTATTATTATTACAGAATTATTACAAAAATATTATTACAGAATAATTACAGTAAAATACTGTTTTTACATTTTTTCATTTTTGAATGAATTATTATTTGAACTGATCAAGTTTATGGTAAATTCTTCTAGGTTTTTATTGGTATCCAAATCCCACACTATTATCTGTATTAATCAATCTATTCTATCCAATCTAATCCAATCGAAACTCATAAATGATTAGTGACATACAGTACTTATCCCACTTTCTGTGTTTTACTGACAATACATAATGCCCTTCAGCCTTTAAAATACAATACCTGATTGTTTGGGGAGGTTTTAAAGCCTCATGGTCAGCACCGAGTTGTTTCAGCTTATAGCTGATATAAAACCATACACCTGACACTTTTTTCTGAATTTATTTATTTTTTCTCAAGAACATTTTTAATAAATACTCCCAACTTTACTTTGTTTGTAATTTTTATGTTGTTGTTTGTTTTTTTTGTTTTTTTTTTGTTCTTTGGTTGAAATCTAAGTGTGTGCATATACACTCACCATCCACTTTATTAGGAACACCTGTTCATTCTTGCAATCAGTAATGTAATCAGCCAATCATGTGACAGCAGCACAATGCACAAAATCATGCAGATAAGGTCTTTGGGTAATATTCACATCAAACATCAGAATGAAGAAAAAAACTGTTGATCTGGGATTTTACACAGAATGGTGCAAAAAACAAAAACATTGAGTGAGTGACAATTCTGTGGGTGAATTTTGATTTGGGTGAATTCCATTTTGTGAAGCTCAACAACCTTTTGCCGCACATCACAGCTATATTCCTTGGTCTAACCCATTGTTATGAAGGACTAAGGGAATTTGGACTATGTTTTACCTCATATTTATACCCATGTGAAACAGGAATGGTTTGAACAATTTCCTGTTCCAAGTCACCCAGGTGTACTAAAAAATGTAAAATATCAATGGGAATATTCTTCAAATATATTTTTCTCATATGATTTAATAGGGGTGCCAATAATTGTTGCGCACCTATATTTAACAATTTGTTTTTTTGATAAACCTGTGTTGTGCATTATGTTTGTGAATTTTTTGAACAAAAGCTCAAAAGGTTAAACAATAAAGACAGCGTTCTTTGCTCATATTTACCAAGGGTGCCAATATTAGTGGAGGGCACTGTATATGTATAACCAACTGATAAAATCTGATCAATAAGACATGTAACAAAGAATGAATGAGCTACACCACAGGTCGCTACTCCACTGCAGTGTGGACGGGAGAAATAATCTGCAGTCCATCATATTTTCATCCCCAGTGGCCTTTACCAGATTACAAATAGAAGTTGAGGTTATTTTCTCAACCGTGCCTATAAATATTTTGTTGCTCCATGTGACTAGACATTATAATTGAAGTTCTTGGTGACATTGTTATGCTTCCCACTGATGAGCACTAGATGTTACCACTGCAGTCCTTTCTAGAAATGACTAATGCTTGGCTCCATCTTTCTTTCTCTCCATCTGTTTTCACACTTACTTCCTTCTCGTTCATCTTCTCTCCACTCTGTTTTGATTATTGGATTGCACCAAATCCTTTTAATTTTTCACATATTTGATCTATGGGCAGATGACAAACACTGACCAATAAATAGCTTGACTGACTGGTGTCTGAACGTAAAACTATAATCAGTATTTGAAGCTGCAAATTGACTGCTATGTGCATATTTCTGTTCAGGTCATAGTTTTAAATATTGTTTATGAATTTTGAATATTAGACACAGTTATTTGTTCACTATTTAACAAACTTTAATATTTTTAAGACACTTACCTCCAACATCTCCTTAAGGCCGTTCTCTTTTGCTGCATTCTCTGTTGCATTTAGCTGCAGGGTCACCTCATAGCATTCTTGAATATCTGAAAATAATTAATATAATATATTGTTATGCTTTTGTTTATTTGTTTAGCTTCAAAGGTTAGTCATTTCAGAGTGGGCTTTTTCATAACTATGATAAACCACTGGCATAGGATGTTTCAAACACCACATTAAAGACACATATTACATGACTTCTTAATGAAGCATTAAATATTGTCATAATAACTGACAACAACAAAAGAGAAACCTATTGGTCACGTGAAAGGCCAGAGTGATTAACATGTCAAGAACAAAGTCATAAATAAAGTCATGGCTCAACCTGTGCATCAGTCTTGCCATTGTCTGGATCTATAAATATCTTCCAGCAGCTCCATCCAAATTTCCTGCCCATACTGAGTTTAGATGGCAGCAGCAGTCACACTCACTAACAGAGAGGCTGCTAATGTGATTCACTGCTGATAACACATTGAAGTACACAGCACATTCCACGGCTGGAAAATCATCAGTGTCAATACTGCAGGTCACAGCTGTGTTAGGGGTCCAGGAAACTGGTAACACAGTCTACCAACTAATGACATCTTATATTTATATTTATCTACATCAATTTACAGTCTATTTTGTAGGTCTATTTGATTCCTATATCATCCTATGTTATAGAATATATAAAACAGATGGGCTAATTAGCTTGACCAAGAGACTAGCTATTTGAAGAGACTATTCAAAAAGAATTTTATCTCAGTCATATACACAGGCTTTTCCTTTCTCCCTAAAATTTGGGGATCTGGAAAGGCCTGAACAGTCAGCTTCTGCAGACATTCTGACCATTCCAGCTGTTATTTATGTTCATAACACACTATATTTTGTAACTGGTACAATTCCCTAAAGTATAAACAAATAAGTAATTTAAACACTGTTAAGAGGGTATTAACCAACAACAGTGTTTGACTTTTAATGCAATTTTATTCGCACAATCTACAATATGACTGCCCCCTGTCATCCTTCTTTTTGGCCACTTGTTGCTGGGTCTCTGAATCCAGCAGGATCACAGTTCCAAACACACCTTTATTTGCCTCCAACTGTTGTTGTTTGAATGCTCAAGCAGCCTTCAAAGCAAAAAAGCCTTTAAAGAATCAGGATACTTTATTAACACCAGATTGAATGCTATGAAAAATACATATTTAAAACCTCAACCAAGACATACAAATTAAAGGAAAAACAGTGGCCCTGTTATGCTATTGGGGCATTTTGCTGGCATAGTCCAGCTCCAAATGTCCTCTTAGAGGAAAGAGTCACTAAAATCAACTTTATCCCAATAACGAAGCACTTCTACCCTGATAGGAGTGCTCCTTTCAGGATGACAATGCTCCATCCACAGGGCACGGGGGCTCACTGAACAGTTTAATGAGAATGTAAATTATGTAAATTATATGCTATGGACTTCACAGTCCCCAGATCTCAATCAATTTGAACACCTATGATAGATTTTGTAGTCACATGTCAGACATCGCTCTCCACCACCATCATCAAAACACCACATGAGGGAATCTTTTGGAAGAATGGTGTTCATCCCTCCAGTACAGTTTTAGAGACTGTGGAATCTGTACCAAGGTGCACTGAAGCTGTTCTGGCAGCTTGTGGTGGCCCATCACCTTATTAACACATTTTATGTTGTTTTTTTTCCCCTTTAATTTGCCATCTGTCTATACATAAGAAATGCTGTGTTTACAACCATATGCGCCATGGAGTACAGCAATATGAGAAATATTTTTGGCCATTGTACATTTAAGAGATCTTTAATTAGCAGAGAACGATAAGCAATAAGCGAATGATAAGCAACCTCTCTCTTACCACTATGCCATGCTGTCCTGCTGATCCAGCCCACATCACACTCACACCATCTACAATTCTATCCCTTTTGCCATTTACTAATCCCCTACCTGGTTTTATTTCAGCTATAAATCTTTCCCCCCATTGCCCTCTTCTCATCTTTATTCTTTACCTCTCCGGTCATTAAAAATCCATGACAAGTGGTCTCGAATCCTGAACTCAAAATACAAAGCCACACACAGACCTAATGATAGTGTTCCTTGCTGCTCTACTGTGTTAAAGTGAAACATGCTTTCTTTACTACTCCCATAAATATGTCCCATTACAAAAGTACCTCCAGAAAGAGCGTAGCATTTGCAAGGACCTAAAAGAAACTCTTAGCAAAAATTCCGAGATTTGTGGCGTGTGTTTATTTGTGCATGAGCGGGTGTTAGGGGCCGTGTCGATGTCCCCCAGAGGTGCATTAGGAAAGACAGTAGAAGAATGGGGGCTATGTGACTCATCATGGCTGTGTCTATGTAAGTCTGTGTGTGTGGGAAGAGAACACTGTGTAGGAGGTAGTTATGTTGCCCGGCTGGCCAGAGTGAGATGAGAGAGGGAGAGAGATAAAAAGGAGACAGAGAGACAAAGTAAAGTAAGCAAACTGCAAGCTAAATGAGCAGGGCTCGCCTCTAAACAAAGCATGATTTAAACATTCAGCTTTGTAATGAATAGAAATGTTTAAATGTGTCACAAAGGGACATGGTGTTTAGGAAAGTTCTAAGAGCTGTCTTAGAACATCATGTAGGCAGTAATGATGTACAACAGGAAAGAGTACACGAAGAATGAATTCAGTCCTAATTGGAATAGAAATGGCAAGAAGTACCTGCACAGATCCTTGTGAGCTCATTTTCCTAATTCTGCTACATTCATCACTGCATGTTTCAGCTGAATATATTAAATACTAAAGCATCCCACATTTCTTACTTGCATAAAGAAATGTTCAATAAACATGCATCTAAAGTACACGCAACAGTTGAACGCAAAATGTTTTTGTCCAGTTTAACATAAAAATCATGACTGAATAAAAGAATAATTCCAACAATTTTTCTGTTTCCACTCCCAATTAAAAACCACACATATGTCTGGACACAAGCCAAAATGTACAAATGTCTCCCACATTAATTAACCAGTCACAGTTCCCACCACAGCCATATTTCACATCTACTTTTTCACGTTTCACATTTGTCACAAGTTGGAATGTACAACCTTGTATCCTTTTGACTAAGGAAATTGTATTCAATATGGCGAAGTCTCTTCCATACAGTACAAAACTGTGATGCCCTGACAGGGGTCACCACGGCACCTCTTTTGTGGGAACTGTGCGTTCCCCTGTGTTTTGTGTGTTTGGGAACAAAGAGATGAGTCTGCTGTTAAGGAAACCTTTGTTCAAAATTGTGCAATCATGCAGACATCCCATCAAGCATCCCAGCCGCTCTCCCTACCTCCCACATAGCACAGAGGTTGGCTTGTTACAAGCCGGAGTGCAGTTCTCCAATACCATTACCATAATTACAGAGTCACCTATGACAGAAGGCTGTATAAAACATACAGAAATGCACTGTGTTAACTCCCTAAACTCCTAGGATATGGATGGTCCAGGCGTTTTTCACCTTCATAACTATATACCTCCCCTAACAGTTTCACTGTATTTACTGAATAATTCATAGTAGGTACTGAATAATATGCTTCAAGGTGAATATCTGAATAATAAGCCTGATGTTTAAATGAATTAAACACATATTAATATAACTTTGAAATAGACATATACACCGTGAAATTATGCTATATTTACAAAACTGACCTCTTCAAAAAAGATCACAAAAAGACCTGATGGAAATTAAAATCATTTCAGAAATTAAGGGTGATAAAAGAATTCAGTGACAAAGTTTTATGTATTTTATTTTATTTTATTATTTTAAGTATCAGCCAGGAATGCAAAAAACATGGTTTTAAGTAATCCGACTGCATATATGATTTTTTAAAAAGCAGCTCACGGATATCTATAACAATAGGCTTTGGGCCTGGAATAATGTTTCAAAACCCAAATAAAGAGAAATATCGTTAAAGGTAAGATCATGTTCCATTCACGCTCCCAACAAGACACCAGGCCAGAATATGTGCTGATTAAAACCACATGTTTTTACAGCCGAACCTAATTTGACCCCATTCTCTTCTGTTCCTGAGAGACAACTTGGGCTCTCCTCCACACTACAGTATGATCTGAAAAAACACCCTGTGTGAAGATAAGCTGGTTTCTATCCTTCCTATAGAGAATGGCAGTCAGTCACTTTAAAATAATAATCCAGGCTTTTTTTTCGAGAATGTGTCGTATTTATTTAACTGCATATAGGACCTTCAAGTTTTGCACTGCAATTATCTTGTGTGGTTTCTAAATCCTTGATTCATCTACTGACAGAATAATTGAGAGCATTTGCATTATCTGTTAAACATACATGTAATTGCATGACATCTATAAAAGCACAAGAGCACCTATTATAAATACTCAATTACAAAGGTATTAACAGACATATGAGGAGCATATACCCAGTGCTATGTTTTTGTTTCATCCGAATATTATCTGGTATATAAGGTGAGTAGTAAGCCTGTTAAGGTCACCTGGGATTTTGAATGAAGGGAGAACCTGTCCCTTTCATCACTACAGGCTCATAGCAACCCAAAGTAAACTAACACAGTGCCTTGTTGTTTTTTCCTAATGGGAGAGTTTCATTAGGGTATGGGCCTCATAATTAATAAAATACATAGCCATATGTTGATGGAACTAAATTTCCTTTGTAGACAAGTAGCTCTGTAGGTTCACAGAAAAATATAAATAAAAAAAGCACAGGTTGCTCGTTCCTGTCGTAGCCAAAAGTGCTGACTGGAAAATGTCAGGTTGCTTAGTTCACATTTACTGAAGGGTGTTGAGGTGCCATTTAGCCCTTGTAACTCTTAAAAATGAAAGTTTATTTTTATTTATTTTTAAAAAAAATCATTTTCAATATTAAATCTAAGAAAACATTCATTTAACCATTCAAAAAATTGTGTTAACCCATCTTAAGACAACAATGAGCCTTATTTATCAAGCTGGATATGAACAGATTTACGCGTAAATCGCTCAGACAAACACAAGAAATGTGGCATTCATGAAAATGCTAGTTCACTAGGACAGGAACTAAGAATACAGGCTGGTCTGTCTGTGTACGTAATCCGCACACAAACGCCTCAGCTGACAGAATATTTAATAGATTAAATATTAAATAGCTTATTTAATAATATATAATATTAATAATAATATTTTTATTAGCATAGAAGTGAGCTAAAATGATTTCCACTTTTTTTGTCTTTCAGGCTTTATCTCTCATTTCAAGACAAAATATTTTTCACTTCTGTTTTTCAGCCTTTACCCTCACCCCTCATTTCATGCTCCCAGCTGTCTGTGCACTTGAACTTTTATGGAGTTTTGTGGGTGTCAGTAAATATGCAAATGAGCTGTGTCAGAATTGCCCTTTGCACTTTAAGGGTGATCAACATACACACGCGAGTACAAAGAAAATCCTAAACTTTCCGAAACGTTTGTAAATCCAGTGGAAAATTTTAGCATGGTTTGGCTTACACAAACATTTACACACAACTTTACTAAAAGATTGACGAATAAAGCCAAATATCTCACATTTTAAAGATTTCTTTGCATTTTGCTCTTAAATTGGTTGAAAGTAACAGGTTTGATTTTTTTTTTTTTAGCATATATACAAATATACATAAATAAATATACGTACAAATATATAATTGGCAAATGTACAAAATGGTATTAACCAGCACCGATTCTAATATTAAGGGTAATCTAATGACTTACTTTTTCAAATTAATGATTTACTTTCAGGGTAACAGGGTTGTTCTTTCAAAGTAACCTGGGCCAAGTTTCCAAAAAGCATCGCAGCACGAAGATCATCGTTAAATGATAGAGCAAGAATCGCATTGAACACTCTCTCTCACCCAGTCTTAACTTTGTGATGCTATGGAGAAACTCAGCCTTGGTCAGTCAATATTAAAAAAGAACAATACAACTTAATTTTCCTCTTCCCATGGTCTTCAGGAAATCTCTGTGGAAATCCGGATGACTTCCTAATGACTTCCTAATGGACATGTGACTTGTGGAATATTCAAAGTATTTCACAGGGGTGAACGTGGTCAGGTAAGAGGGTTGAGGGAATGCTGTGGGGCACAACTAAAATGCACAGTTTTCATAACCTGTAACGGGTACCTTGTGTACGTTAATGCAGAATAATAGTTGAAAGATTTTGAATTATTTTAAGGATTAGGTTTCAGGGTAGTGTAGTGTAGTTATAGTGGGCAGGGTCAGGCAAAAATGTGGTTTTCTAAGTGCTGTAGAGAGGTTAATGTTATTTATCTGTTGTTTATATGCACGTAGGTTGTTGTGAAGGACACTCTGTTTAAAATGACTTTTACTTTTACACGTTTATAAATGTAATACAAGTGGGACACCCCAATCGTGGAACCACCCTGAAGAAACAGGAATGAGCATCAGCAATATGCTACATGAGCTTGTGGAACTATGGCATTTTTGGCAACTTTTATCATACCAGAATGGATTTTTGAGACTGATTACATAATAACTAAAACACAGGGTTGAGTCCCAAACCCGAGCGTTCCAAAGAAACAGATTATTGCAAGGCCAAATATTTTCTTGCTACACAGTGATTTCACATGGAATTTGCTGAAGTCAGTGTTGTCCAGCACGATGATGATAAGGCTTAATGTGTCCAGAGATTCACATGATTCACCCAGAAACATATCTTACCCAACAGAGCCTTAAAGAGCTGGCTGCCAAAGATAGCAGAAACCTTGCCCACACTGGTCTTTAGAGCCTGTTCCTCTGGGCTGGTCAGACTAGCCTGATACTGCCTCAGCAGCCCAACAGCTCTCTCAGTATCTGCAAATAGAGGGAAAGAAACTTGGCTATGCGTTGCCTGCTTATAGCTTTAGATCTGTATGAGGTTGAAAACGCTGCTCATAATTAAGACCATGAAGAAATCTCAACTAACATTGGTGGACCATTAACAACGACAAGGTTGACGTTTAGCCATTTTCCCTGATTCCACACACAGTATGATTCTGTACCAAGGGGGGCGGGGCCACCGTGTGACGTCCTGGAAAACGGTTCTGTCGTTTTAAATTCTAGGTGATGCACAACTCAAAATACTACTTAGCTTAGTGTAATGTTTAGCTTGTACAACTGTCCAACGTTTTCTACTGTTCTACTGTTCCTGGTGTTAAGTTACTGTTTGCTCAGTGCAAACAGTGGAGTGACAGCGTGGTCCAACTGTTTTACTTACTGAAAGTGGGCGAAATAAAGTAAAGCGCAGAGACATCAACACCAACACTGAGCACTTGACTTAAATTTATAGACACTTCATCCTCAAAATAAATAAATAAAAAAAATAATAAAAATACTTTTCTTTATAGACTAGTGCTGAAAGCGCGCAATATTATGGGAAGAAATTCGTCCACCACTTCCTGTTTCCCAAGGAACTTCTTCCAAGAGCGTAAAATTATGCAAAAACAAACAAAAAAACAAAAACACTGCCAACACTGTGGCGGAGTGTTAAAAAGATCAATAACTCATTAGTCTCATGCAGGAACACACCACATAAGTTAAGTTAAAAGTTAAAAGTACGTTAGCCAAAGTTAGCGAAGAGAACTTACCATACTTATGGACCATCGTGAACATTTATCACCTGACAGTCACACAGTCCACGGATACAGCGTTAATATTCCCAAACGAACTTAACGTTTCATGCAAGTCAGTTAAATACCGTCCTTTCTCACAGTTTTCACACTCTCAGAGAGTTCTTTCACTTTTGAGGCCATAACAAACTCTGGCCGCTTTACGGACACGTAGGTAGGGGCAGAGCTCAGCACTCTGTGTGTGTGTGTGTGTGTGTGTGTGTGGTTCGTAAGAGATGAGGGTGTGTAGACGGAGGCACGGATGATGCACATGACTAACGACCTGCTCACTCAGATTAGAGGTTAATGTCTCCTTATAAGACCAGCCCGTGTTTTATGGTTTTGTTTTGTTTTGTTTGAAGCCCAAACGATTACTTTATTAAAAGATCCCAGATTTCAAGCACTCACCTATGTTTTGTGCTCCTGCTATTAACGTTTCCTTATTTACACAGGTGAGGACATTGTTAGAGAACAAAAGCTTTTTTTTGTAAATGTGAAGCTGAACTCAGGGTGTAACTTGTTTTGCCAGACAGACCCGGTGCAGTTTTAGATTATAAACAGACCGCGGTCGCCATCTAGTGTTGAAAAGTGGTGGCAGCCTCGTTGTGAACGTGATCAGTCACTCGTTCATTTTAAAGATATTCTTTTTAAAGGAATTTAAGCAGAAATTCGCTTAAAATTTTTTTTTTTGACAAATTCTGACGAAACAATGGCGGTATCCTCCTTAGAACTGGCAATTTTGTGACCTTTTTGTCCTCTGTGGGAGACATGAGTCTAAGGCAGAGGTCACCAACTCTGTCCCTGGAGACCTACCTTCCTGAAGACTTTAGGTCCAACCATAATCGTGCCCATCTGACCATCTAATCATTGCCTTAAAAACAGTTGTGTTAGATTTTGGTCGGAGATGAAACCTGTAGGAAGGTATCTCAAGGAAGATGGTTGGTGACCACTGGTCTAAGGTCTCTATCTCAAAAACTGACTCCTATTTTATTGTTTAGAGGACATCATGGGCTTTGAAGTGATGTCACATTTGTAGGGATGTGTATAAGAAAACACCAAGTTTCACCTTTTCAGTATGGCTGCCATCTTAGCCACCACATTTTATGGCAGCAAGGGAGGTAAATTGTTGAATTTACGAAGACATGGTGTTTCTGAGACTGATATTCAATGTATTTAAAAGAAAAAAGTATATTAACTACAATTTCAAAAAGGTTTTAGTAATATAAAGCAAATTTAACTATCCGAAAACAACATGTTTACTTAATGTCCTGCATAGTGGACAACAGGACCTGTTTTTCTGCTTGTTTTCACTCCTAAGGAAATAGGGTTCTGAATCAGGCAGAAAATATTTTGCCCAGAATTGTTGAGGGGGACTCAGACATAGAGCTGTTGATGAGGAGATGAGGATGAAGATGGTCAGCAATCAGTACCGGAAGATAAAATTCAGTGGAGAACACATCAGCTGATTAGAGGAGTAAGAGCTAGGGAAAAGGGGATAATACCCACCATGGTACATTGTGGGTAAGATGTAACATGTAAGCTAGGGTTCTGAGCTTAATTTATTTAGCTCAGTGTACTATACAAGGAAATGATTTTTACATTTTTACATTTGTACATACATCTGTACATTTTTAACTCTAAAACTTTTTATATTTTCAGCTGTACATTTTTTACACATAAACACATACCATATGCACATAAGTTAAAAGTATGCACATGCAGGCACATAATTCACTCCAAGGATTCATATTAATGTTATTAAATTTGCTAAAAGTATATTAAATTCTGATTCTCCTTTTACCAATGAAGTTTGAACCCTACAATGGAGAAGAGTATGACAGAAGTACTTTGAGCAGTACAATGATTAAAAATCACTTGAGGCTGGAAAGCAAAGATGAGGGTTCCCATCACTGCCAAATCTATAAATGTGAACTGATTCTTCAAGATTAGACAATAACTTAAAATAACACATGATCTTGATATTTCTGTGTAAGACAAAATAAATGATATTTTATGGAAAGTGAGACCACTGCTGGCCAGAGTTCAACAAGGCTGTCTCAATCTATCAAAGCCAGACAGAGCATCTTTAGATGAACGAATGATCTCTTTTAAGTGTGGGTGTCCTGTAAGGCAGTTTGTTCCTGGGATGCCATGTCCAACCAGATTGAAAGTCTTTGTTGTTGCCAGGCCAAATGGTTTGGTGTTGGATTGTGAAGGCTACAGACGCAAGAATGTATTCAGGGATGTCAAATGGTCTGCACTTATATAGCACCTTTTAACCTTCACAGTTTACTTTACACTGTGTCTCATTCACCCATACACTCACACACCAATGGCAGAAGAGCTACTATGCAAAGCACTTGCCTGCCATTAGGAGCAACTTGGGGTTCAGTGTCTTGCCCAAGGTCATTTCGGCACATGGAGTTACGTGGGCCAGGAATCAAACCGTCAACCCTGCACCATGTCAAGCCATACAAGAAAATGGACAGTCTGCACAACGATCCATTTTTTTCTAAATAGCTCCCACTAACAGCTGGATTCAGTACAAGTCAGATCATCATGTCTTTGGGAAATTTATTTAAAAAAAGAAAAAAGGCTCCAGTATTTTGATTTCAAGTTGCTGCTGTCTGAAGAAGTAATTGATCAGGCACAGGGTGATGGAAATCAACAAGACTAGGTGGGCAGTGATGATGAGATGAGCTGGGGTGATGAACAGTATATTGTTCCAAAGAAGAGAAGTACCGTTGAGCCACAGACTGATGACTGTCTCAGATAATATGGAGTACTGCCTTTGCCAAAGATGGTGGAGGCAATCAGTGAATCAAGATTCAGAAGAGAAGAATGCAAGGGGAAAACCTTTGTGAAGTGCAACAAATGCACAAAGTTTCTATATGTTTCCAGACAGAAGAACTTCCTTGTGTACCATTCATGTCTGTTACCCTCTTCAGGCCTGAGTGTTACACCCCATACAACTTAGTCACACTTCACTTCCACATTTAAGAAAATTTAAAGGATGTGTTTCTTCATTTTATTCATTTCTTCATTGTATTTGTCATGAATGAATGAATGTCTTCAGTATTCATTGAATACAAATTCAGAAAAAGTATTTGCCGCCATCCTGATTTCTTCTGTTTTTGTGTATCTCATACTAAATAATTTTAGATCTTCAAATGAAATACAACCTAAAACAAAGGCAACCTGACTAAACATACAGCACAGTTTTTATTTATTTATTTTAGGTATGATGTTATTTTTGTGGAATTCTGTGTTTGGTTTATGCCAGATGTAACGGGATCCCTGTCTTCCAAACAGTTCCACTTTCGACTCATCAATCCACAGAACATTCTCCCAAAAGGTTTGAGGATCATCAAGGTGTGTTTTGCAAAATTCAGACGCGCCTTAATGTTCTTCCTTGTTAGCAGTGGTTTTCGCCTCACCACTCTTCCATGGATGCCATTTTTGCCCAGTGTCTTTCTGATAGTGGTAACTCAGTGGTAGCTCAGCGGTTAGTCTGCCAAATGCCATAAATGTCATGAACAGTGACCTTTAATGATGCAAGAGAGGCCTGTAGGTCTTTTGATGTTGCCCTTGGCTCTTTTGTGACTTCCTGGATGAGTAGTTGCTGTGTTCTTGGAGGAATTTTGTAAGGTCTGCCACTTCTGGGAAAGTTCACTACTGTGCCGAGTTTTTCCACTGTGGTTTTTTTTTTTTTGGAGTCCCAGAGCCTTTGAAATAGCTTTGTAACCCTTCCCAGACTGATGAATTTCAACCACCTTCTTCCTCATTCATTTCTGGAATTTCTTTCAATTTTGGCATAGTGTGTTACTGGGTAAGACCTTTTAACCAACTTCATGCTGTTGAAAAAGTTCTATTTAAGTGTTGATTTGATTGAACAGGGTTTGCAGTAATCAGGCCTGCTTGTGTCTAGTCCAGCTGATACTCATTATGAGTGCAGTTTCATAGATTTGGGGAATTAGTAACTACGGACACAAATGCCTTTTCACACAGGTCCAGTTGGTATTGGATAACTTTTTTGCTTCAGTAAATGACATTATCATTTAAACTGTATTTGGTGTTTACTCAGGTTGCCTTCATTTTATCTTAGATTTTGTTTTAATTTCTGAAACAATTTAGTATGAGATATACACAAAAACAGAAGAAATCACAGCACTGTAATTAAGGGAGAGTGATAGTTAATTGTGCATTAATGTTTAATGGTATTTATTTGTAAATTATATTTAAAACTACACTTTTCTGAAAACATTTGCAATTGTTTGTAAAATGTATCATTATATTTGGACCGAGTTCTCGTTGCTTTGACAACGTTTTCACCAGCAGGTGGCGCCAGCGTGTGGTGTTTCGATTGCCTCGAAACAGTTGATTATTTTGCGAAGTAACTGGTTCAGTTGATTCAGAGTTTCGAAAAGCTTCGTTTCTCCCATCACTAGCTCCAACGTCTGCTGCATCCATTTGTATTTTATTTTAACTAATACACAAACCAAAGGAACTAAGACAAGGAGTACTAGCAAAACAACAAGGCAAGGCAATTTTAACAGAGATACACAACTCATGAAAATATAACCACATAACTACCACAATGCTCAGCAACAACGGAGACAAACGGCATAACAGGTGTACATAGGAAGTGAGCTGGACGACAAAGGAAGATCAAAACATGTATGAAGTTGCCCTCTAGTGGTCTGGGGGGGAATTGTCTGTGTGAAGACAAAATTCAGGTTTTAAATGATAGTTATTTATTGACGCAAAAAGTTATCCAGTACTGGTCCTGTCTGAAAATGTATTTGCCCCCGTAGTTACTAATTCCCCAACTCTATGTAACTGCATTTATAATGGGGTTCATCTGGACTAGACACAACCAGGCCTGATTACTGCAAACCCTGTTCAATCAAATCAGCACTTAAAAGAAGTTAAGCTGGTTAAAAGGTCTTAGCCAGTAACACACTATGCCAGAGTTGAAAGAAATTCCAGAAATGATGATTGAAATACATCAGTCTGGGAAGGGTTACAAAGCTATTTCAAAGGTTCTGGGACTCCAAAGAACCACAGTGAGAGCCATTATCACCAAATGGAAAAAAAAAACTCAGCACAGTATTGAACCTTCCCAGAAGTGGCAGAAGTGGCCGACCTTTCAAAATTCCTCCAAGAGCACAGTAAACACTCATCCAGCAAGTCACAAAAGAGCCAAGGACAGCATCAAATGACCTACAGGCCTCTCTTGCATCAATAAAGGTTCATGACTCCACTATCAGAAAGACACTGCGCAAAAATGGCATCCATGGAAGAGTGGTGAGGTGAAAACCACTGCTAACCCAGAAGAACATTAAGGCTCATATGAATTTAGCAAAAAACACCTTGATGATCCTCAAACCTTTTGGGAGAATGTTCTGTGGACTGATGAGTCAAAAGTGGAACTGTTTGGAAGACAGGGGTCCTGTTACATCTGGTGTAAACCAAACACAGAATCTCACAAAAAGAACATCACACCTACAGTCAAGCATGGTGGTGGCAGTGTGATGGTGTGGGGATGCTTTGTTGCTGCAGGGCCTGGGCAACTTGTAATAATTGAGTGACCTTTGAATTTAATCATTTTTCACATGGGTGATAGGTGTTGGATCATTTTTTTTTTGCTTTATAATAAATAAACAAACAAACAAACAAACTGTATTGTGTGTACTCCGGTTTCCTCCCCCAGTCCAAAGATATGTATTGTAGGCTGATTGGCATTTCCAAATTGTCCGTAGTGTATGAATGGGTGTGTGAATGTGTGTGCAATTGTGCCCTGCGATGGGTTAGCACCCCATCCAGGGTGTCCCCCGCCTTGTGCCCCAAGTTCCCTGGGATAGGCTCCAGGCTCCCCACAACCGTGTATAGGATAAGCGGTACAGAAAATGGATGGCTGTATTGTGTGTTTACTCAGGTTGCCTTTGTTTTATGTTGTATTTCATTTGAAGATCCAAAACTATTTTGGATTAAATATACACAAAAACAGAAGCTTTATCTAAAAGCTACTTAGTTTAAATGAGAAGCATTATGTTTGGAGAAAGGAAAACACTGCATTTCAGAATAAGAACCTTAACCCATGTGTGAAACATGGCGGTGGCAGTATCATGGTTTGGGCCTGTTTTGCTGCATCTGGGCCAGGATGACTTGCTATCATTGATGGATCAATAAATTCTGAATTATACCAGCAAATTCTAAAGGAAAATGTCAGGACAACTATCCATGATCTGAATCTCAAGAGAAAGTGGGACAATAAAGCAAGACAATAACCCTAAGTGCACAAGTCAAAACAATGGTTAAGGAAGAATAAAGTTAATGTTTTGGAATGGCCAAGTCAAAGTCCCGACTTTAATCCAATAGAAATGTTGTGGAAGGACCTGAAGGGAGCAGTTCATGTGAGGAAACCCACCAACACCCCAGTATTGAAGCTGTTCTGTACTGAGGAACGGGCTAAAATTCCTCCAAGCCGATGTGCAGGACTGATCAACAGTTACCGGAAATGTTTAGTTGCAGTTATTGCTGCACAAGGGGGTCACACCAGATACTGAAAGTAAAGGTTCACATACTTTTGCCACTCACAGATATGTAATATTGGATCGTTTCCCTCAATAAATAAATGACCAAGCATAATATTTTTGTCTCAGTTGTTTAACTGGGTTCTCTTTGTCTACATTTAGGACTTGTGTGAAAATCTGATGATGTTTTACATCATATTTATGCAGAAATATAGAAAATTTTAAAGGGTTCACAAACTTTCAGGCATCACTGTATACTGTATAAGATGATAGATAATATAAGGTATTTCTTTAACGTTTCTGTAGCTTCAACAAGATATTCTTTTTAGTAGAGCTCTGAACATACATTTTAGAAGGTCAGACCCAGTCTTGCAACTTCATATTAAGTCAAGTATTGGGGACATTTAAGGCAGGTTGTTAAAGCTGGTTTTCTTTATTTACACTGTATTTGAAATCAACCTTTTGGTTGGTAAAACTATGGAATTAATTATAAACAGCTACAACACAATACATGGCTATTCATCTACCTCATTGCTCCATCTCAAAAAGGATTTTGAGATGGAGATATGAGTGTGGGAAATGCAGGTGAATTGTTTAGATAGTGGCATAAAGTAAACAATGTATTTATCACTTAGATTGAAATCAGTTATTTGCATGAAACATTGATTAAAATAACAAATAATTCTGGTTCCCAAGTGGTACAACAGGAAAACACAGCCATCTGTTACTGGGAGTCAAGGAAGCCAAAGTGGCCATGCTGTCTCAGTCGGAGGAATGGTATACCAACTACCATCATAGACAAAATATAACAAAAATGTTTTTATTTCTCACATTCTCAGAAAAAGTCTGGGAAGTTAAAACCCTTTCCATAAACTTAACAAATTCAGATGCTTTTCACAAACATTTTCTCAACTGTAAACTATTATTGAGATGCAGCAGTTATGGGTTTATGCACAGATCAAAACGTCCTGATTACAAAAGTCAGTAAGACAAGAAAAACAAGCTCCTTTCAGTAAAAGGAAGCAGTGAGTCAGTGGCTCAAATGTTCAAATCAAGAACTGGTTCATGTTAAACTGTCCTTCTCCTGAACACTGTCATTTTGTTACTGAGCAATACTTGAAAATCAAAAAGCTGAAACGTAAAATCAGTCAGTCTGATGCAGAACAATACAACAGATGTATCATACATATAATTCTGTTCTAGGTTACATTTTTAGAAATTTTGGATACTGATGACAGGTTTAGGACAAGTAGAAGTACTATTAAGCAGCAATAAAAAAAATAAAAATAATAATAATCAACCCATAAGTCACCTAAATCCTTTAGCCCAGTGGTATCTGAAATGCACTATATCAGATTCATATGGTACAAAACATCACTCAAAAGAGTCAGAACAGTAAACTCCAACCAAAAAACTAAGAGCAGCTTTCAAATATGGATGAAATAGAGTCATAAACAAATAGAGTCATAAACAAATAGAGTCATAAACAAAACTATATCAGTGGCCCTAAACATTTAAACCTACCATTTAGATTAGACTTGACATTAAGACACAATCACACTCTAAGGTTTGAAAGTATGAGACATCTGATTAACCCAGTTATAAACAGGACTACTGTACTAAACACTCTTGTAGTTAAACAAACAAAAAAAAAAACAAAAAAAAAAAAAAAAAGAGAGAGAGAGAGGAAAAAAAGATCATAAATCACAGTCAAATCATTCTAGAATTTAGGCTAAATACTTTCGGCATGTGTAAATGAGAAAAATGTAAACATTTGCCCATTAATACATATTTATATATATTGTTACCTAGCATCACTGATTTTATTTATTTTCTATTTTACTATTTGGGCATTTATTCAGAAAGAATTTCTAATTTTATAGTCAACAAGTCTATAAAAATTTATAGTTTTTTTCACATTTTTTTTTTTTAAAAAGACCTAGAATTTAAAATAGCAAACATTTCATATAGTTTATGTGTCCCATCTTTGTTCTGTCTCATTCGGTCATATTTTACCAGGCAGAGATTCACCATTCAGCTCAGTAACATTTGACATGTGCCTGGGGCTAATTTCTGCATTGTGGAACAGTTTATTTATGTATTTAAAATGAAAGCATTCATCATCATTACTGTGCCATAATGTAGACATCAGCCAACTACCGAGCCCTTTGGGAGCTGTGTTGGGAGTAGAGAAAGCTTAAAGCTTTTTATTAGTATTATAAACAATAACAAATATCAAAAAAGGACATATACTGTACCTTCAGTAATGTTTTTTTGTCCTAAGGAGAGGATATAATGTCATGAATTTTTTAAATAGGAAACTTTAATTTTATCTGTTCCTGAAAAAAAAACTTTTTGTTTTGTTTAAAAAAGACCTTTTGTTTTAAATAAATTCCAAATCATGATGATTGTAACCTGAATTAAGCAAAGCAATATTGTAATGGAAGTCATTTAATGTACATATGTATTTTAATTCTTATTAAATATTATGTTGAACAAGAGATCCTTATATAAAGCAAGGGTGCCCATCTCTGATCCAGTGTGATTTCCCTGCTCTAACACACTGATTACATGAATAGTTCAGCCAGTAAAGAAAAAGGCACTAAAACAAAAAACTATAAACAAAAAATTTCCCCCTTTTTCAATCTGTCAAAGATTACTTTTTTTTTTTTTTTTTTTTTTTTAGTTCTGCACTGAAGCTATAAGGCTGGTGTAGCTTTGATTGTTTCACAAACTGGAGGCTGTGAGCTGGAGGCCACTTGTTAGCTCCATTAATCCCATCTGCATCTCTGATTTAAAGTACTCGTTTTTTCATCACGGCGCTGTATTCATTATTTCTTCTGTCTTAGAACTATTCAGAAGTTAAGAAGGGGGACAGTCCTTTCTGATTCCAGGACAAATATCTGGTTCCTCGCTTTCCTGTAGACAAAAACATATTGTTTCTTGTGTGTAATCATTACAGTTTCCTCACTAAACACAGTGAAGGGAAAAAAGTAAGAGCAATCAGAAAACACAGAAATTACCATTAACATTCATACATTTAGGATTTGTTGGTTCTATTAATGGATAGCAGAAATAGCTATGAAAACTAGAAAGAGAAAAATAAACCAGTTTACTAAACAATTGTAGTGATGTAAACGAGTGTATTAATGCAAAATCAGTAACACATTAAGATTCATCTTACCCCTGCACAAAAAACAGAGTGATCATCACCAGCAATGACACCACATCAGCAGTGATCCATATAATTCTGTACACATGAGGAGCCTGAGGAATTCACAGAGAGAGAGAGAGAGAGAGAGAGAGAGAGAGAGAGAGAGAGAGAGAGATAAAGACAAACTTGGTCACTAGGATGCACTAAGAACTTCTTGCATAACCTTTTGAACTGCACAACAACACTAACGAAACTTTGACATAAATGTGAGATGAGAACAGGAAATAGAACAGGCAAAGTGGAAATTACCAGATGCCAGTCAGGCTGAGACATGTCTTTCAGGAGGTGGCATGTGTTAGTGGTCACTGAGCTGGCCCCCGCGCACCACAGTAACGAGAAAAGCCAACGCTCGTTCACCACCCACAGGTTGACAGTCACATTATTCCTTCTGAAGTTACTGTACCGGAAATAGGCAACAATATAAGCATATTTAATACACCTCTACACCAAAACTAAGTTTTATTTCACTATGTCCACCTCAAAGGTTTCATATGTATACGGTTCATAAAAGATCTTTCCACACAAGAGCAAAATAGATTTAGGGCAGAAAAGACATTAAACAACTTACAGAACAAAAATATAATGGATCAATATTATACTTAGATAATATTAGGAAGTGCATAATGCTATATTTCACTAAGCCACATATCTCTCATGGAATTTCCTCATGGTGTCAAACTACAGCCTTTCACCTAGTATCATCATGTCTATGCTTGCCTCAAACAGTGTGCAAACGCCTTTATTACACACCTAATCTCCTCAGTACTCAGTGCATTGTATTTCACATTAAGAAATGGATCAGCGTCGATCGGCATCGAGGCGTTATTGCTGTAGACTTGACGGAACCCTGGAGCCTGCTTCTTAACATTCTGTCTACACTTTGAAGGGAGCCACCATATCTGAAAGACATTACAGAGTCATAGAGTCAGACCTAAAACAGAAAGCAGCATAGCAGGATTTTAAAAGCAATAAAAAAAAGCTTGCACATAGCCACTACGCCTGTATATTTTTATTTGACGTGCAAATCTAGAATATTTATTGACACACTGATTAGCTGATGTGCGCAGTACCTTGAAAATCTAAAAGTTCGAACAAGGAATGTGAGAACTGGAACGGATTCGGTCAGAAGACCAGCTAGCTACGAATGAATGTAATGCAGTTCTTAAATTCAGCTTACCAGATTTTGCGAGATGCCAGATTTCAGTATGGTCATAACTGTGCTATTGCAGTCATCATCTTCATTCTTTAAGTCAAAGATAAGAGAGATATTGCGCTCTTTTGCAATACCTAGGAGTTGTTCAAGGGATGGCACTCTTTGTTCACGAGCAAGAGCCTTGTCTTTCTCCGAAAGAAAAGACACTGACCAAAACGGGTTTGTCTGCATGAACAACAGAGCATTTGTTTCTCAAAAAAAAAAAAAATTCATTAAAATTCTCACTCAAGAATGTAAAGAATTCCCCATTTTAATTACCATAGAAAAATTCCCTATTTTACCTTGACAAACCATTCGCCTGCATTTAACCTCTGTAGCTCCTTCCATGTGAAGTCACTGCTCATGTTGTACATTCGATTTGGAAACACAACATCCACATTAGTTGTCCTCTGCAGAAAGTTTTTACCATGGTCATGCATTAGAAAAGGAACCATGTCCTTGCTGAAGAGAGAGGAAGATTCACATTAGAAAGCAGAGCCAAGACAAATAGTAGAAATACGTCACTTGGATTCGATGTACCTGAGCTGCACGTCTGTCTCAATAGCTGCCACGTTGCACTCCACACTATTATTGAATGACATGATAGTGTTCTCTGGAGCCAGCTTAAAAAGTGCAGTAAAAAAAAAAAATTAAGGGTGATTTTACAAGATATCTTTGATTATCTTAATCCCTAGATGTATTAACTCCCAGTCTTTATTGCCACTACATTTTCTGGTTATGATTCTTCTATACTACTAGATTAACTACTCCAAAGGACTCAGTAATGCAAAGTGAGTCTACAAATCCATCCGATTTGAAGAACATTCCCACATTAGACAGCAAACTCATAAAATAATGACTTTGTTTTACCAGCCTACATTCTGGGAATGATGCCAGAGGTGAAATAACTACAAATGATTCACTCTTTAATATGCTTCAGACTGACAGTGGTTTAAAAAAAAAGTTGTCACACTAGAATAACTTACATGAAACATTAGAACAGAAACACTATTCCAAAACAGCCTGTCAGGTATAAGCAAGTGTAACATGATACAGGCTACTGTTATCTGTAGAAATAAATCCAACACCACATGAATAATAACTTTTCCGAAAAGCTGTGCTTACCACAGGTGCACCACGGTGGGCCACAAGACTGGGTTTTGGGGGAAGTGTGTCAATAAGACATGGACTACGTATCAAGAGAGGACTGAGGAAAACCATGACCAAAACTGCCAGGAATACCCAAATTATGAAGATCTTAGAAACTGTGCCAACACAAAGACAACCAATGTGCAGTGTTCAGTGCTTTTCTGAATAACTATTTATATTGAGAAGCTGAAAAAGAATAAACTTGATGAAATTTCATGACTTATACATGCTATATATGATCAGATCAGGCTCTTACATAATATGCTGCTTGCTTTAATGACAAACATTTTTCTGTAACATTTAATTTTGTGCTAGAAAACTAATGTTTGGGAATCTAAACTGTTTCAAACAAAGTTTGTACTAAAAAAAATAGGGTGTCCAAAACTTTTGCACAGTACTGTGTGTATATAAATTATTTATAAAACACTGAAAAAAATTAACATTTGAAAATGTCAGAAAAATCTTTTACTAAAAAAAAAAATAAATAATAAAAAAAATAAAAAAATAAATCACAGAAATTGCAAACAAAACAGGTTTTTAAAAAAATCTGCTACTTTGTGCTGCCTCCCTTTGCCAAGATAACAGCTCCGAGTCTTCTCCTATAATGCCTGATGAGGTTGGAGAATACATGGCAAGGGATCTGAGACCATTCCTCCATACAGAATCTCTCCAGATCCTTCAAATTACGAGGTCCACACTGGTGGACTCTCCTCTTCAGTTCACCCCACAGGTTTTCTATGGTGTTCAAATCAGGGGACTGGGATGGCCATGACAGGACCTTGATTTTGTGGTCAGTAAACCATTTTTGTGTTGATTTTGATGTATGTTTTGGATCACTGTTCTGCTGGAAGCTCCAACCACAGCAAATATCTGTTGATATTTGATAGACTCCATGATGCCATGTATCCTAACAAAATGTCCAGGTCCTCTGGCAGAAAAACAGCCCCAAAAACATTAAAGAGCCACCACCATATTTAACTGTGGGCATGAGGTACTTTTCCATATGGCTACCTTTCTGTGTGCACCAAAACCACCTCTGGTGTTTATTGCCAAAAAGCACTATTTTGGTTTCATCTGACCATAGAACCCGATCCCATGTGAAGTTCCAGTAGTGTCTGGCAAACTGAAGACGCTTGAGTTTGTTTTTGGATGAGAGTAGAGGCTTTTTTCTTGAAACCACAAACAACTTGGTGGTGTTGTAGGTGACTTCGGATTGTAGTTTTGGAGACTTTCTGACCCCAAGACGCAACTAACTTCTGCAATTCTCAGACCCATTGTTATGAATGACTAAGGGAATTTGGCCTATGTGCTACCTCATATCTATACCCCTGTGAAACAGGAAGTCATGGTTGAACAATTTCCTGTTCCTAGTCACCTATGTGTACTCAAAAAAAAAAAAAAAAAAATTTGTAAATATCAATGGGAATATACTTCAAATATATTTTTCTCATATGATTTAATAGGGGTGCCAATAATTGTTGCACACCTATATTTAACAAAGATGTTTTTTTGGATAAACCTGTGTTGTGTTTGCAGTTGTTTGATATCCATGATAGCAGAGTATTTTTGTGAATTTTTTAAACAAAAGATCAAAAAAGGTTAAACAATAAAGACAATTTCTCACAGCCTTCTTTGCTCATATTTACCAAGGGTGCCAGTATTAGTGGAGGGCACTGTATATGCAAAATGGATCCTTACTAACTGCAATCTACCAAATGCCACAAATCTGACATTTATGTGGCAGGTTTCATTGGACTATTGAGGAAATACTCACCAGTTCTCCGAGCTCTGTAGTAACTCTGGAACACAAGCCAGCTGATGATAGTCAAAGCCACAACAGCACCCAAATGCAGAAAAGGAGCTGTGGCCTGTACAATACAGCGGCACAATACTAGAGACAGTGGTACAACAAAATGCTTCTATATACATTACTGTGCAAAGGTTTTATACCATTCAAAGTAATGCTGTAAAGAAGAGATGCCTTCAAAAAATAATGTTTCTACCTAAGAAATTACTATAAAGAGCAGTGAACAGTAACAAACTAAATTGGTGTGACCACCCTTGGCATTTTTAAAATACATCAGTAGTCTCGGGTACAATTTGTGCAGTTTTGTAAGGAACATAGCTGGTAAGTTTTACTGAGCATCTTGCAGAATCTGCCACAGTTCTTCTGGAGACTCTGACTGTCGCACCTGCTGCTGCATTTTTTATTTTTATTTTAAAACCCAGTAGCCTTCATTATGTTTTTATCTGAAAAGTGCTCTGTTGCATTATATGTTGCTTTGTTACTGACATCCAAACATTTTTCTCTAATATTTAATGTAAATGTTTTTTTTTTTTGGGAAAAGTAATGTTTGTGCCTAAGACTTTTGCACAGTACTGTATATGTATATACTCAGACTCATGTAATCATAAATAGCTTTGAATTTATTTCCATTCTGCACCTGCAGTGATAGGTGGATAGTGGACCATTCGTCTTTCCAACTGAAGCTCATTCCACCTATGCCAAGCACGACTATAACCAGACCCACAAACAACAAAACCTACACAATAAGAAAAAAACAGTCAGTAACCAGATCTGATAAGCCTATTACTGAGATATCACTTATAAGAAATTTCTTAGCACTTCCTTCTGTAGAGTCTAGAACAGAATTTTAACTGAAAAGTCTTCCGGTTTACATTTAGTGCACTGCGCAAGCACGGTAAAACATCATGAATTAAAAACATCTGTTCTAATTGTTTCAAACATTATACTTTAATATATGCTTAAACACTACGTGAGAAACAGATATCTGTACCTTATGCAGCCAGTGTAACGCCAGAGGTTCTTTTATGGAAATATGGACTAATGAAAGCACCTGAAACAAGCAAGACACTTTATTACAACAAATAACTAATTAGAGGCACTTACAAAAAATATAATTACTACAAATCTATTTTCCATTCTCACCAGGAACAGAAGGAAGTAAGTAGCCAATACTGCAGACAGGATTATAACAATCATGTACCAGTTCACCCAAACACTGAGGATATTAAAGGCCTTCCTGTTAAAGTGACAAGGCATGAATAAATAATTAGCTACCCACCACACTGAGTAACCAGAATATTTAACGAAGATATGATTTGTAATCATAGAAAGAAAGAATAAGAAAAAATACATACATTTTAATTATATATATATATATATATATATATATATATATATATATATATATATATATATATATATATATATATATATATATATATATATACACACACAGTATAATTTCGCATTATTTAATTTTATATATATATATATATATATATATATATATATATATATATATATATATATATATATATATATATATATATATATATATATATATAAAATTAAATAATGCGAAATTATACTGTGTATATATATATATATATATATATATATATATATATATATATATATATATACACACAGTATAATTTTGCATTATTTAATTATGACATTTGTATGAGCTACTTAATGTAGAGTGTGTGTGTGTGTGTGTGTGGGGGGGGGTTAGTGTGTGTGTGTGTGTGTTTGAGTGAGTGTCTTCACCAGTTGACATCATTGTGGTCATTGTAAGCAACAAAACATATATACATCCAGCCCAGGGTCAGAATGGACACCAGAGAGAGAAAACTGAACCAGCAGTATACACACTGTAAAGAAGGATGAGAGAGAACAAAGATGGTACAAGTTTCTACACGCTTCCAACTTATAGTCATTCCAACTTACTTTCACTTGTAATCATCATACCGGCCAAACAGGTAAACTCTATTACCCGCACAAACAAGCATATCAATCTTTCATCTTAATGTTTGGTTTCTGACAGTTCACATGAATTGCTAAAATCTTATGGATCAGTGAAAAAAAAAAGCAAAGATTAGTCTTGTCTTTCGCAATCTTCCTGTGTTCAGGTTATATGGATCAAAAATAATGTACTTAAAGCGTCAATGAACCACCACCCTCCTGAGTAGTTAAGATCTAGAAGTCAAATACTTTAACACAATTAAGAAATGTTCCTTTTAAACCCCAAATGATAAGTCTCTCTTGATGCACCTTCTTGATGCACAAAAAACCCCTGCAAAACCTTGATTTAAATGTGGCATTCAAAAAATACTCTCATCTTTTGTGTGGACGTTTAAACTGAGGCTGGATGCCCCGTTTGAGGATCCTGGAACCATGCTGTCGTTTCCTCATGCGGAGTTTCGCTCGATCATGAATGATGGATTGATGAGACACAACATGCAGGATGTGATCAACTAATTGCAGCTCTTAAAAGCTTTTAACCAAAGCAGGCCACTGCACACAAGGTTTTAGAAACTCCTGAATACATTCCTAATTAGTCTTGGTACACTAAAAAATGATTCCCCCCGCACCGGTAATCAGGCTTCCAATTAACACACTTTTCATCAGGACTAAATCTTCTGTCCAAGACCACTACACTGAGTTAAAAGGAAAACACAGTTACATTGTAAGTGCTCATTAAGGAAGTATTCAATGATATTTCAAAATGATTACATTAGACAAAAATGATCAGTGCTCACTTTTTGTGTGCTGTCTTGTGAACGCTTCCAGGAGCAACTGTAAATCCCTCTGAGGCAGGTTCTGAAGATGCCGTCTCTTGAGCGCATTGCGTTTTCTTCACAAGGATTGCGTGTTCATGCACAGAATGAAAGGTGATTTTGGAATGCAGTTTGTGTGTGTTTCTAGGTATCCGTTAAATGACTCACATCTCAGACGTACGTGGAGGAAAGGCAATATGTAGAAGAGGTACACTGGAACACGCCTTCTAACTCATTAGTGGTTACTGCACCTGTATGGAGGGTGTTTTTACAGTTATGACATTTATGGGTAAATGAAACAATGAATAAATATAGCAAATGATCAACAGCTGAATAGACACATAGCAGGCATGTTAATGGCTAGATTATGGACAAATAACATACAAATTTAAAAATACCCAATACTACTAATGCAATTACAGTGGTGCAAGTAACAAAGTTATATGTTTTAAGGGAAGTTTGCATGCCATTAATTCCATATTCAGATAAGGATATGTTCACGTGTCATCCTGTGTAGCTCCCGAGTTTATAGTATATGGTTTACATTACTGGTGAATATTTCACATGGCCAAAAAACAGCCAGGAAAATCTGGACTCTGGAATACACACAGCATACCAGCAAAGAAGTTTTATTTAGATACGATAAACATAAAACAATTCAATAATTTTGTGGCTGCCTAGTCTATTATTTAAGGCAAGACTTCTTTTATCCAAATACTGTACGCCTGGCCTCCTCAAACCATGGCAGAATAATTGACTTGTCACAGTGTTATTTTACCCATTATACTGGAGCTGTTCCCATGCACCGAAACAGAATACCGTCAAAAGGTGCTTTTTCATGCCTTTCTCCTCTCACCTCACAACTGATTATCAGACTGACATGATAAAGAGGGGTAATTTTAAAAAAAATAAATAAAAATAAAAGAGCTCAATAAAGCACAATAAGTAGGACACAAGTTCTGAGGAGAAAAAAAAAAAAGATCAGTTTAAAAAAAATAAAAGGCAAGAAATCTGGCCTGACTGGAGAGAAAGTGGATACGAAGAGCCCAGCATTAATTCAATTAAAATGAATGTGTTCATTTAACATGTATCTGTATTTTTCTACATGCCTCTGGTTGATATATAAGCAGTAAAATAACAAAACTACAAACCTGCAACCTAAGACAGCTTAGATCATATGACCAGACATGTTCCACCTAAGGGTGTGATTTATTGGCAAGGTTGTATACTGTCATAAAATAATTCATTTGATTATGGTGATTAAAATAAATAATCTGGCATTATTCTATTGGTGCAGATTTTGCCATCAAAAAAAATATTACCAGTTATGACATGTTGGAATATGTTACATGGAACGCATACCTCAGGTGAAAAATCAGAGAAAACAGAATTTCAGAAACTATGGTTAGCTATGCGTTCTTGCAACTTCTATGCTTCTGTGCAAACTTTTGCACTCAGCTTTTTACAAAATATGGGCTCTAGGAGCTCTGGGTGCAAAAGTGTCAGATTTTAACTCCACTGTCCCAACACAATATTACAAACTTAGATCATTTAAGAGCATCATGATGTAATTTTTTTTAAATGGTCCTTCACACAGGAACTCAAATTCTACAGCAACCATGACTGGTTTCAGACAAAGATCTATATGCTCAAACAAAGGACTATGCAACTTCAAGTAATCAAGCACATCAGTTAGTGAGATTTGGTCCAGCGACATAAAATTCCTTGCCTACAAAGGTCCAGATAACTAACATGATGGCATGGTGATAACATTTCTGATTAGTTCATTGCTATAAACAGGACACATCAAATTGAAGTACCTATGTTTTGTTTTGCACTGGCACTTCACTTTACCACTTCTGACTAGTGCCACAGACTATGCCTAGATAAGATATCTGTTTTGAACTTGAAGTGTACAAAAAAAAAAAAAAAATGCATAGTTTTCTGTCGTCTTTAAACATTCTAGTTTTGTTTGCTGACATTTTTTAACAAGCCATGTCTACCCTTTCCTGAGTTAAAGAATCATCTATAGGTAGCTTTTTTCATACATTTATCGGTCCTGCTACAGTATTTTTAAGAGCTTTGTTTGATCTGCTGAAACACTTTGCTGAGTCCGCATTCAGTCTGCCAGTTGACAACCCCTGGGCATGGTTGCCCAAACCTGCTCCTCCATTTTCTCCCTAATGTGGTCTTGGCCAATTCCCATCCACCCCTACCCTCCCCCATCATAGAACAGATACTAACCGGGGAGGGTGAAGGCTAACCGAGACATATGAAGCCAGCCAACTGATACTTTTTGAACTACTGCTCATGCTGGGTCACATTGCAACACACTCAGAGGAAAGCCGTATCTGCCCACACATGAACTCACAGATGCCCACAATGGGCTAATGTTGCTGTGACCTTGGCAGGCAATAGAGAGGATGCCATCCCTCCAACCCAGAGAGCACAGGTAATTTTGCTCCTGTGGCTCCTGGCCACGGATGGTTATGGCATTGCTTGAATTTTTACTTGTGATCTCTCGACCATAGGGGAAATGCTTTTCTGCTGCACCTTTCAGGGTGCCTTTGCTGACTTTTTTACAAGCCATGCCACCACTTCACTAATTAGACCACAAATGGTAAATTAAATAATGAAAAAACTACGAATAACTGAAAACTCTTCCCTTTGTTGATGAGCTCCCATCAAGTAAATAATTACCTACAGCTACTTTTTGTCATGCGTTGAACAATACTGCTATTGTACATGTGCTTGGTTTAATCCACTAAAATACTTACATTTACATTTATTCATTTAACAGGCACTTTTATCCAAAGCGACTTACAAACGAGGAAATACAAGCAAAAAAATACTTTTGCTGGACCGCATCCAGACCGCAGTTTGCTAGTTTACAGCTGGAAATGGTTACGGCTCACCTTTGTGGTATGAGCACTTTCACTGAGGACATTGCCTCATGACAGCTTGCATGACTAAAAATCTTCTCAAGGAAGAACGGACTGTCGTTGGTGCAGGAAGAAATGCCATGAACCCAGTATAACCATTATTCATTACGGTTTGAATGAACAACGAAGGCATGTACAGTTGTCCACACAGTAAATGTTGTATAATAATTGCACAATCAACATTCATGCTTTTCCTGCTTGAGAAGTTTAGCCATGCAGGCTGTTACAAGATTTGTCTTCCATCCAATATTTTCAGTGGAAAGCAATCTACCATGAACTAACTGCATTATCCTCGTTACAGTGGTCAATTCTATGCGACAAACCTGCAACCATGATGTGCTCTTTCTTCTGAATCTAGAATCAATCCTGGGTGCAGACGTAAGTAATCAGACCAATCATATAAAACACAGCAAGTCTACAGGTGCATCTAAAAAAAAATTTATATCGTGGAAAAGTTCATTTTTTTCCATAATTTAATTCAAACAGTGAAACTTTCATATATTCTAGATTCATTACACATAAAGTGAAATATTTTAAGCCTTTTTTTGGTTTAATCTTGATGATTATGGCTTACATACTTTCCATGGCTCAGATCAGAGCTCTTAATCAGTTAATTAACTCAAAACACCTTTTTTACTCAAAACACCGTTGCTCAGTGGTCCAAAGTCCTCTTTTCAGATGAAAGTAAATTTTACATTTCATTTGGAAATCAAGGTCCCAGAGTCTGGAGGAAGAGCGGAGAGGCACAGAATCCAAGTTGCTTGAAGTCCAGTGTGAAGTTTCCACAGTCAGTGATGATTTGGGGTGCCATGTCATCTGCTGGTGTCGGTCCACTGTGTTTTCTCAAGTTGAGAGTCAACGCAGCGTCTACCAGGAGATTTTAGAGCACTTCATGCTTCCTTCTGCTGACAAGCTTTATGGAGATGCTGATTTCCTTTTCCATCAGGACTTGGCACCTGCCCACAGAGCCAAAACTACTAGTAACTGGTTTGCTGACCATGGTATTACTGTGCTTGATTGACCAGCCGACTCGCCTGACCTGAATTTTGTCAAGAGGAAGATGAGAGACACCAGACCCAACAATACAGATGAGCTGAAGGCCGCTATCAAAGCAACCTGGGCTTCCATAACACCTCAGCAGTGCCACAGGCTGATTGCCTCCATGCCACGCCGCATTGATGCAGTAATTCGTGCAAAAGGAGCCCCGACCAAGTATTGAGTGCATAAATTAACACACTTTTCAAAAGGTCAACATTTCTGTATTATAAATTGTTTATTCTAATATTTTGAATATAGAATATATGAAAGTTCCACTTTTTGAATTAAATTACAGAAAAAAAACGAACTTTTCCACGATATTCTAATTTTTTGAGATGCACCTGTGTATTTCTCCACTGACAGGCAGACAGGAGTCACACAAATCCACCTGTAAGACTGAACATCTGCAATGAACGCACAGTTCACTCAAGTGTTAAAAGTTATTAAAATCATTCACTTGTTAATAAAAAATAAAAATAACTCTGGGATCAGTCCAATCACACATCACCAAATTCAGAAACCACAAAGGTTCTCTACTGATAGTCCAAAATGTCAAGGAAACAATACACTCTCAATGTAACAGTGTAGTGCACTTTTAGCTTGTACACTTGTAACATTTCCTCATATTACTTATTTTACCTCGATCATATTTCTGACAGTTAACGCCATCTTCTGCAGTGTTATGACAAGGTACTGTCTGAAGACTTCACGTGGACACCGATATTCCATACACACGACATTCCACGCACACAGCAACACAATTGGACATGTGGAAACAAAAATGTGCCTTAGTAACATGGTTGTCCAACTGACCCATCACAAACCTAGGTAGAGTTCCTTATAAATCCTTATAAACTATGCTTGAATATATGCAAATGGCAATAACAAGGGATCTGACAAATAGTTCAATTTTTTTTGTCTAGCACTGTGTGCACATGACTCACACAGTTAATAAGTCTGGACTCGTGCCTTTAATAGGAATGTAGTGTCTGTTCTGCATTTGATCTTTCTTTGTATTGCCGTTTTCTTTTTAAGGACTACGACTGGACTAAGCTTTCTTGGGAGCCGAATCCAGGATTTAGGCTGCTTGAACAAGTTGACTAGGATCTGGCGTCCCATCCAGGGATCAGACTATTCCTTACTCTTTACTGAACGAATGAATGAAGTAGACAGGGGTCATACACAATTGGTGTATACTTTTGGAGCTCTCTGTTCCTCCTAGTATCTTCCACATGTTTCTGACCGGCTGGTTGAGCTAGTTTGGGTACTAGTATCACTGTCGGTAACAGGTTTATGCTCCTGTTCCTATGCACCTGGAAGTGGTTTTGAATAAAAAAGCGTATTACCAGATCTGGTAATATGGTAAGAGACAACAGCATAACACCAATCACTTCACTTTTAAATTGTGCAGCCTCAAAGATGCTTTTTTTTTCAGACCTGCTTTAACAAAAAAAAAAAAAAAGATAATACTACAAAACTACAGATAATACAGTCTGGGATGAATGCAAGCCGTTAACTAGATAACCGTGAAAACAAACCAGAATGCTTTTACCTTAGCATTGCAAGTAGAAGGAGCTTCGCCAAGATTCCTTAATACTTCAGCACACATCAGCCTCCTTCACATGGGGCTATTTACTCACACACACTCACTCTCTCTCTCTCACACACACACTCACTCTCTCTCTCTCTCTCACACACACACACACCCTCTCTTTCTCTCTCTTTGTGTGTGTGTTTCTCGCTGCAGCAGCATGTCGGGAGTTGAATGCTGAATGCTAATGAAAAGTTATTGAAATTCCTCTGGGGGCGGGCTGGCAACTTGAAGGAGCCCAATTGTCAACGGAAAACTTGAAAATTAACCTTTAAACCTACTGGATTCGATTGTGACTGAAAACATTCGCGTCTCAAACGAAGAAATTAATATAAATAGTTGCCGTTCTTCTTGCGCCAGTATGATGCGTCGGTTTTAGGGTCAAAATCCACTTTCGCAAACATACAGTCGTGAAAAAACGAGGACACCCCATGGAAATTGTTGGCTTTTATTATTATTATTATTATTATTATTATTATTATTATTATTATTATTATGAAGGTAAAATGATGCCAAAAAGATTAGCATGCGTGGGCTAAGATTTGTGAAAGTGTACATAAGATTGCAAGCGTGAATTAAATTCGCATGCGCAAATGAAGCTTTGTAAAGGTGTGAATCAAGTTTCAAGCGTAAGACAAAAAAAAAAAAAAAAAAAGATTTGCAGCATTTTATTGTTTTTCCCTGTGGTGTATTTTTTTTTTTTTTAAAGCAAATGAAATCATTGAATAAATCAGTATGTTAAGGGCAAGCAATCAAAAGTATAATCCAGTCAGGTATAATCAATGTATAAGATATAACACAGTATTCGTGTACAGGTGCATCTCAAAAAATTTGAATATCGTGGAAAAGTTCGTTTTTTTCCGTTATTTAGTTCAAAAAGTGGAATTTTCATATATTATAGATTCATTGCACATAAAGTGAAATACTGCAAGCCTTTTTTTTGTTGTTGTTTTAATCTTGATGATTACTGCTTACAGCTCATAGAAATGAAAAATCCAGAATCTCAAAATATTAGAACAAACAATTTATAATACAGAAATGTCGACCTTCTGAAAAGTATGTTAATTTATGCACTCAGTACTCGGTCAGGGCTCCTTTTGCACGAATTACTGCATCAATGCGGCGTGGCATGGAGGCAATCAGCCTGAGGCACTGCTGAGGTGTTATGGAAGCCCAGGTTGCTTTGATAGCAGCCTTCAGCTCATCTGTATTGTTGGGTCTGGTGTCTCTCATCTTCCTCTTGACAAAATTCAGGTCAGGCGAGTCGGCTGGTCAATCAAGCACAGTAATACCATGGTCAGCAAACCAGTTACTAGTAGTTTTGGCTCTGTGGGCAGGTGCCAAGTCCTGATGGAAAAGGAAATCAGCATCTCCATAAAGCTTGTCAGCAGATGGAAGCATGAAGTGCTCTAAAATCTCCTGGTAGACGCTGCATTGACTCTCGACTCGAGAAAACACAGTGGACCAACACCAGCAGATGACATGGCACCCCAAATCATCACTGACTGTGGAAACTTCACACTGGACTTCAAACAACTTGGATTCTGTGCCTCTCCACTCTTCCTCCAGACTCTGGGACCTTGATTTCCAAATAAAATGCAAAATTTACTTTCATCTGAAAAGACGACTTTGGACCACTGAGCAACGGTGTTTTGAGTAAAAAGGTGTTTTGAGTTAATGAGCTGATTAGAGTCTTCTCAGGTCCACATTTCTGTGTTATAAATTCTTTATTCTAATATTTTTGAGATACTGAATTTCTCCAGTATCTCATTTCCATGAGCTGTAAGCCGTAATCATAAAACAAAAAGAAAAAGGCTTGAAATATTTCACTTTATGTGTAATGAATCTAGAATATATGAAATTTCCACTTTTTGAATTAAATAATGGAAAAAAAAATTACTTTTCCACAATATTCAAATTTTTTAGATGCACCTGTATATAATCAAAGAAACCAGGACAAGATGATATAACTCCAGCTTGTGGGAAATTACTGAGCACCAATTTCTCACTCGCAGTTTGTATCTTTTTCTTCCTAGCTCGCTAATTTGTTATCTGTCATTTCTTAGTCTGTATCCACTATTATTGCCAAGCTTTAGAGTGGGCCACTGTTCAAACTGCAGAAGTTAGATAAATACAGAATGTCATACGCAAAGGCCTATGTGCCCAAAGGTGCAAGTTCTGATAAGGCCACCTGTTTTAGAGGAGATGCACCAATGTTCAAGGATATGTGTGTCTATTTTCAAAAGTCAATGGTACATGCAATAAATCAATTGGTTTATGTTAAAAAATCAAAATGAGATCTATTCATGTGTGACCAATATATGCAATCATAAGAGAGAATGTGTTAATCAACGAAGCTAAAGTCAGTGAAATCACTGAGTGCCCATTCTTCGGCGCGCCCTTTCTTCAGTCACAAAAGTATCTTTTTCTTCAAGGCTTGCTCTGTTATTTCCCAGAAAAATCACCCTCTGCACCTGCATAAAGAGTTTGTACTTTGTCTTTTTAAGTCTGTATCTTTAAAGACAGTTTGATGTTAGGGATTTCTTAAGATGTATTGTTGAAATCCATGACGTAGATCAGTAAAATCTTAAAAGAGAAAGACTTCTTAAAAAATAAGCTGACTGAAATTGCGCCCCCTTTATAGATAAGATATGAAGTATGAAACATAATTGTGGCGAGTCGTGTGTGATCAAAAGAAAACATGGGAATACCCAGCCTAATGAGATCATTGTTTTAGTATTGTATAAAAGCATGAACATTGATTGTACTCATCAGATGATCTGCAGACATCTCGGCTTTTCGATTGATTCTTCAATAAAAGTCTGAATTTTGGCATCTTAAACCCCTGGACTCTGAGGGATTTTTATTTTGGCTAAGGACATTTTCCACAACATTCGTAAGTGTGTGTGTATGTTTGTTTATTGTTTATTGTTTATTGACTTTTTCAGCATTATTACAGGTTCTTCAAGACGTTCATCAATGAAGAACACTGAATTATTTTTCTGTTACAATAAAGCGTCAATAACCACAATTTAAAATAAACAAATTATACAAAGCATACAATATTAAGATATACTGATTACCAATCTAACATCAAACACTCCATATTACAAAGGTAATTTCTACAATCCACAATCATTTAGAAGTCTGCACATATAGGGAATGGGTGATCGCCGATATCTCTCAGTTCGACATCGTGGGGTTGTCAGTTTATTTGAGTTCCTTGTCTGGCAAGCTGTAAGCTCCTCTCTGAGTGGGGGGGTGAGCCAGTCTCTGAAACCAGACTTGAATAGCTTTCTGGCAAAGTTAAGACACAATTGAATTCGTCTCTCTGTTAGAGAGTCCAAGGAGACAGAGCATCTGAGTACCCTAAATATTTCTGACCAAGTATAATTTTATAGACCCGTTTCTGCAAACTTTACAGCCTTTTAACTTGATCTACAGTCAAAGAACTGTGCCAAACAGGGACTGCATACTCCAGTACAGGGCGCACATATCCTGTATAGAGAATAACCAGTTCAGGGTCTCGGACACCACATTTCTTTAAACGGTGGAGAACAAAAAGCCTTTTGTTGGCCGAGGTCAACATGTGACCCACTTGACTATCCCATTTCAAATCACTCTGGATAGTGACCCACAGAACTTTAACAATGTCACAGACATCCAAGACATTCTGCTCAATAAAAAGTCTGTACCTGTTTCATACTAGTGACATGTAAAACCATGCATTTCTTTGGGTTGAATTTCATTTTGTGCTCCTCTACCCAAACGTCAAGTCCATTCAATGTCTGTTGGAGGGGACAGGGTAGTTGAGGATTCCACCTCTGAGCCATGGTCATATCATCCACATATTTCCAGTGGTCTATTTCATCCTGGAGAGCACTGTTGATCAGTGCTAGGAAGATTATAGGCCCTAATATGGCTCCCTGTGCAACTCCACATGAGGGGTATTCCCAATCAGAAAAATATCCCTGATATCGTACTTTCTTACGACGGTTGGTCATAAAACTACAAATCCATGGAATAAGGCCAGGTCTCACTCCAAGATCAAGAAGGCACTGTACTGCTATCGTATGGTCTACAGCATCAAATGCCTTGGCAAAATCAGTTGTGATTAATGTGCACACTGAGCCTGACGCAGTGCTGGCCTTATACACAAAATCCATTAAACTGACTAGATTGTGCGTTGTGGAATGGTTTTCTCAACTGCCAAACTGCACAGGATCTAGATTTGGTATAATATCGTTCAATATCCACTGCGCAGCAAATTTCTCACAAATTTTTGAAAGCTGAGATGTTAGTGAGATTGGCCTCAATTCCTCAATATTCGGAGGGGAAGATTTTGTTATAGGAACGACAGTAGCCTCTTTCCATTGTCTAGGAACAACCCCTTCCACGAAAGAGCTGTTGATGATGTCACAGATAGGATTACTGATTTCACATTAAAACTCCTTCAATATTCTTAGATAAATCATATCTGGGCCAGGGGATTTGTAGCAATTAATAGCAGACAATCTGCTGTACACATACCGTACTGGAATACTAGGCAAAGGAAAAGATGGAAGACAAGAAGGTAGATCTGTACATTTAAGGGGTGGAAAAGACTGGGACACTTTAACAAACTTTGTGTTAATTATGTTAGCAATTGACACAAAGTCCTGAGGATCAATTCCTGGAACATCAATTCGATCCACCTTTTCAACTGATTTGCACATTGATTTAATTCTACCATGCCAAGCTCTATGATTCCCTTTTAACGTGTCTTCCACTTTAGATTTGTAAAAGTGCTTTTTTGCCATATACAGTATCTCACAAAAGTGAGTACACCCCTCACATTTTTGTAAATATTTTATTATCTTTTCATGGGACGACACTGAAGAAATGACACTTTGCTACAATGTAAAGTAATGAGTGTACAGCTTGTATAACAGTGTAAATTTGCTGTCCCCTCAAAATAACTCAACACACAGCCATTAATGTCTAAACCGCTGGCAACAAAAGTGAGTACACCCCTAAGTGAAAATGTCCAAATTGGGCCCAAAGTGTCAATATTTTGTGTGGCCACCATTATTTTCCAGCACTGCCTTAACCCTGTTGGCCATGGAGTTCACCAGAGCTTCACAGGTTGCCACTGGAGTCCTCTTCCACTCCTCCATGACGACATCACAGAGCTGGTGGATGTTAGAGACCTTGCACTCCTCCACCTTCCGTTTGAGGATGCCCCACAGATGCTCAATATCGTTTAGGTCTAGAGACATGCTTGGCCAGTCCATCACCTTTACCCTCAGCTTCTTTAGCAAGGCAGTGGTCGTCTTGGAGGTGCATTTGGGGTCGTTATCATGTTGGAATACTGCCCTGCGGCCCAGTTTCCGAAGGGAGGGGATCATGCTCTGCTTCAGTATGTCACAGTACATGTTGGCATTCATGGTTCCCTCAATGAACTGTAGCTCCCCAGTGCCAACAGCACTCATGCAGCCCCAGACCATGACACTGCCACCACCATGCTTGACTGCAGGCAGGACACACTTGTCTTTGTACTCCTCACCTGGTTGCCGCCACACACGCTTGACACCATCTGAACCAAATAAGTTTATCTTGGTCTCATCAGACCACAGGTCATGGTTCCAGTAATCCATGCTGTTCAGCAAACTGTTTGCGGGCTTTCTTGTGCATCGTCTTTAGAAGAGGCTTCCTTCTGGGACGACAGCCATGCAGACCAATTTGATACAGTGTGCGGCGTATGGTCTGAGCACTGACAGGCTGACCCCCCACCCCTTCAACCTCTGCAGCAATGCTGGCAGCACTCATACGTCTATTCTGCAAAGCCAACCTCTGGATATGACGCTGAGCACGTGCACTCAACTTCTTTGGTCGACCATGGCGAGGCCTGTTCTGAGTGGAACCTGTCCTGTTAAACCGCTGTATGGTCTTGGCCACCGTGCTGCAGCTCAGTTTCAAGGTGTTGGCAATCTTCTTATAGTCTAGGCCATCATTATGTAGAGCAACAATTCTTTTTTTCAGATCCTCAGAGAGTTCTTTGTCATGAGGTGCCATGTTGAACTTCCAGTGACCAGTATGAGAGAGTGTGAGAGCGATAACACCAAACTTAACACACCTGCTCCCCATTCACATCTGAGACCTTGTAACACTAACGAGTCACATGACACCGGGGAGGGAAAATGGCTAATTGGGCCCAATTTTACACTGTTATACAAGCTGTACACTCACTACTTTGCATTGTAGCAAAGTGTCATTTCGCCAGTGTTGTCCCATGAAAAGATATAATAAAATATTTACAAAAATGTGAGGGGTGTACTCACTTTAGTGATATACTGTATATTTCCCTTTGGACCTTGTTTCTATAAAATTTGGTTAGGACACTTGATTTTCTAGCCTTAAAGGCTTTTTGTCTCAGATGGGTTAAGTGCTTAATCTTAGGAGTAATCCATGGTTTATCTGATGGATAGATTTTTACTGTCTTCATAGGGAAATGTTTATCAATTTCAGGCATGACAGTATTATAAAAGACATTTGCTTTTTCATTAGTACCGATTGCTTCATTTATGTCCTGCCATGAATGAGTAGTAATTCATCTACCAAACCCATTCAGGCTAGACTCACTCATAGGTCGTACTACCCTCTTAATGTACGGGGGTGGTCTTAATTATGCTTTACAGCTCCAAAGGACACAATTATGGTCACTTGAACTAATGGGGGGTGGATTATCATGTGAAGAATCGCTTCGCCTCTAGTGTTGTTCTGGACTACTTGGCAGAGTTTGTTATCTAAGCAGATATCATGGATTCTGAGAAGATTAAAGTCTCCAAGTATAATAAGTCCAATATCTGGGTACATGGTACGAAGCAGATCAGATGAGGCTATTAAATGCTCAATGAGATCATCCTGATATAATGACTGTGGCGGTGAATACACCACACACATATGCCGCGGAAATCTCAAAGGGCTCACCTTCACCCACACACATTCAAGATGGTCTGGAACACTAATACAAGTTAAAGAATATGATGGGACACTTTCTCTGATGTGCAATGCAACTCCTCCACCTCGACATGTGGTTCGGCATTTAGAAAATAAAGTATATCCATCAATACCCAATAATTCCTTAGGCATGTGGGGAGTAAACCAAGTCTCTGAAATTGCAGCCACATCCACATGGTTTTTCATCAAGATGGCTTGAAAGTCATCAATCTTATTTACAAGAGATCTGGGGTTTGCCGTCAAAAAAGTTGGTAGCATAACATGATTAAATGGTCTTTTATGCTCTACCTTGACTTTAATCAGGTTAGGTTCTGGTTTGTCCAACCAATTGTGGTTTAAAGTGGTCAAGTCTTCTGCCAACAACAGTCTTAATGTTGTGCAAAATATTCTTACCCCCTCTGCATCCTCTTTTTCTAGTTGGTATCCGTGCTACTCCTTCTTTCTTTAAGTTCTTTCTAAGCTTAGTGGAGGGGCAAATTGCTTGAGCCTCTTCAGAGATTTCCATAGAATACTTCAAGACAGGTTCCATTTCTCTTAATATCAAAAATATTACCCCAAACTGTTCCAAATTAGTGCATTATAAACAAAACTTTGAAATTCATGTGTTGTGAAACTGCAGCTTCATGTTGACGCAAAATAAATATGATCTGTATTCTTTTGACTTCCATTTTTCCACAGCATTGCAAGCCTGTTTTTGTGAAAAATCTTCTTAGCCAAAAATAAAAACCTCTCAGAAAGGTTCCAGATGTCAAAAATCAGACTTTTATTGAAAAATAACAAAAGCAGAGATGTCTGAAGATCATCTGACACATACAATCAGTGCTCATGCTTTTATACAATACTAAAACAATTATCTCATTAGGCGGGGTTTTCTCATTTTGTTCTTAAACACATTTCTGACGTCTCGCCACAATTATGTTTCTTTCTTCATATCTTGTCAATAATTGTGGCGCAGGTTCAGCCAGCTTATTTTAAAAAAAAAAAAAAAAAAAGTTTTTATTTTACTGATTGACATCATGGACAAACATCAGACTGGTAAAAAGACTTAAACATACGGAGTACAGACTCAATGTCTCTATGCAGGTACAGAGGGTGAGTTTTCACCGAGCTACTCTTTTGATCAGCATGTCCTCCATGTTGGAACGGGCCAGATTCAAAATTGACAAACTTTGCTTTGTTGCAGATGTTACATTATTGTACATGTTACATTGTATATTACATGTATATGAATGTTGATGTTCTGATTGAAGCACATTGCTGAATAACTGTTATCAATAAAATCCTTTACAACAACTCATTCATCATAAATTGCTAACTTAAGCTATTGCAAGTTGGATCATGATAATACAGTGGTAGTGGTACTATCAAATCCAATCCAAATTTCAAATATTGATAACATTGGGCACAATGTAAAGATAATGTCAACAGTTGACAATCTTTAAACTCACGTAGCCATCATCTTAGCTTTCACACTGATGTGAAATGTGTTTGTGAAAATGTGAAACGTATCCAATTTTCATCATAGTGTTGTGATTTACATATGAACTTTTCATTGAAAGTGTGCTTTCATGAATTGTTATTGTATATTAATGATTTGTCATAAACAACCAGACATTTTAAAGCAGTTCACCTGAACATTTTGTTATTTAAATGTAACCGAAGAATTTGTCATTGTCTGAGGTTATTTTTCTGTATATGTGTAGCAGAACTCAGAATTGGAGGGTGTGTCACGAGTCCGAGTGACCAGCAGGAGGAGACCACAGAAGGTGGAGAGAGTGGTCGGGCTCGTGAGCTGTTCCCATGTGGAGACACCCAAGGTTAGTGGCAAACTAAATACTTTTTAACCCTTCCCAGACTGATGTATTTCAATACATTCACCTTCTTCCTCATCATTTCTGGAATTTCTTTAAATTTTGGCATAGTGTGTTACTGGGTAAGACCTTTTAACCAACTTCATGCTGTTGAAAAAGTTCTATTTAAGATTTGATTTGATTGAACAGGGTTTGCAGTAATCAGGCCTGGATGTGTCTAGTCCAGCTGAACCCCATTATGAATGCACTTTTTTGCATCAATAAATAACATTATTATTTAAAAACTGTATTTTGTGTTGTGTTTTATGTTAGATTTTGTTTTAATATCTGAAACAATGTATCATGAGATACACACAAAAACAGAATAAATCACAGCACTGTTCTGTTAACCTGGATCAGTGACAAACCCCCTTCTTTGAAAGGTTGGCATAAGATTATAAGAGAAATGATCCCATTTGAATTCCTAACATGTGTTATTCATTTGTCAACTGAGGCTTTGTATCATATCTGGACTCCTTATCTTGGTAATATTGATGCTCCTTTAAATTATATTTTGACATATGGTATGTCATAATGCTCTTGTCTTTTATACATGGTTTGTTTTTCTTTTTTCTTTTCTTTGTGTCTCCCTTTCTTTTGCTGTAAGTGCTGGGCCTTGTTCGTTTGGTTCTGTTTGTGTTGCAATTGGTTAAAATGTTAATAAAAAAATTATTAAAACAAACAAAGAAACAAACAAAATAACTTCTAAGCAACTAAAGGCCTCTCTCACACTGGCTAATATTTATGTTCATGAGTCCACCATCAGGAGAACACTGAACAACAAATAATGTGCATGGCAAGGTTTCAAGGAGAAAGCCACTGCACTCCAAAAAAAACATTGCTACCCCTCTGCAGTTTGCTAGCAATCACATGGACAAGCCATTAAGGCTATTGGAAAAGTGTTTTGTGGCTGGATGAGCCCAAAATAGAATTTTTAAATGAGAAGCGTTATGTTTGGAGAAAGGAAAACACTGCATAAGAACTTTATCCCATATGTGAAACATGCTGGTGGTAGAATCATGGTTTGGGGATGTTTTGCTGCATCTGGGCCAGGATGACTTGCCATCATTGATGGACAAAGAATTCTGAATTCTACCAGTGAATTCAAAAGAAAATGTCAGGACATCTGTCCATGAACTGAAACTCAAGAGAAATTGGGTCATGCAGCAAGACAATGAGCCTAAGCACACAAGTCGTTCTACCAAACAATGGTTAAAGAAGAATAAAGTTAATGTTTTGGAATGGCCTAGTCAAAGTCCTGACCCTAATACAATAATAAAATGTTGAGGAAGGACCCAAGCAAGCAGTTCATGTGAGGAAACCCACCAACATCCCAGAGTTGAAGCTGTTCTGTACTGAGGAATGGGCTAAAATTCCTCCAAGCCGATGTGCAGGACTGATCAACAGTTACTGGAAATGTTTAGCTGCAGTTATTGCTGCGCAAGGGGGTCACACCAGATACTGAAAGCAAAGGTTCACATACTTTTGCCACTCACAGATATGTAATATTGGATTATTTTCCTCAATAAGTAAATGACCAAGTATAATATTTTTGTCTCGTTTGTTTAATTGGGTTCTCGTTGTCTCTTTTTAGGACTTATGTGAAAATCTGATGTTTTAGGTCATATTTATGCAGAAATATACAGCTGTGGCCAAAAGTTTTGAGAATGACACAAATATTAATTTTCACAAAGTCGACTGCTTCAGTGTTTTTAGATCTTTTTGTCAGATGTAACTGTTACTGAAGTATAATCACAAGCATTTCATAAGTGTCAATGGCTTTTATTGACAATTACATGAAGTTTATGCAAAAGAGTCAATATTTGCAGTGTTGACCCTTCTTTTTCAAGACCTCTGCAATTCGCCCTGGCATGCTGTCAATCAACTTCTGGGCCACATCCTGACTGATGGCAGCCCATTCTTGCATAATCAACGCTTGGAGTTTGTCAGAGTTTGTGGGGTTTTGTTTGTCCACCCGCCTCTTGAGGATTGACCACAAATTCTCAATGGGATTAAGGTCTGGGGAGTTTCCTGGCCATGGACCCAAAATGTCGATGGTTTGTTCCCCGAGCCACTTCGCTATCACTTTTGCCTTGTGGCAAGGTGCCCCATCATGCTGGAAAAGGCACTGTTCGTCACCAAACTGTTCTTGGATGGTTGGGAGAAGTTGCTCTCTGAGGATGTTTTTGTACCATTCTTTATTCATGGCTGTGTTCTTAGGCAAAATTGTGAGTGAGCCCACTCCCTTGGCTGAGAAGCAACCCCACACATGAGTGGTCTCAGGATGCTTTACTGTTGGCATGACACAGGACTGATGGTAGCGCTCACCTTTTCTTCTCCGGACAAGCTTTTTTCCAGATGCCCCAAACAATCAGAAAGGGGATTCATCAGAGAAAATGACATTACCCCAGTCCTCAGCAGTCCAATCCCTGTACTTTTTGCAGAATAGCAGTCTGTCCCTGATGTTTTTCCTGGAGAGAAATGGCTTCTTTTCTGCCCTTCTTGACACCAGGCCATCCTCCAAAAGTCTTCGCCTTACTGTGCGTGCAGACGCACTCACACCTGCCTGCTGCCATTCCTGAGCAAGCTCTGCACTGGTGGTGCCCCGATCCCGCAGCTGAATCAACTTTAGGAGACGGTCCAGGCCCTTGCTGGACTTTCTTGGGCGCCCTGAAACCTTCTTCACAACAGTTGAACCTCTCTCCTTGAAGGTCTTGATGATCCGATAAATGGTTGATTTAGGTGCAATCTTACTAGCAGCAATATCCTTGCCTGTGAATCCCTTTTTGTGCAAAGCAATGATGGCTGCACGTGTTTCCTTGCAGGTAACCATAGTTAACAGAGGAAGAACAATAATTTCAAGCACCACCCTCCTTTTGAAGCTTCCAGTCTGTTATTCTAACTCAATCAGCATGACAGAGTGATCTCCAGCCTTGTCCTCATTAACACTCTCACCTGTGTTAACGAGCGAATCACTGACATGATGTCAGCTGGTCCTTTTGTGGAAGGGCTGAAATGCAGTGGACATGTTTTTTTGGGATTAAGTTCATTTTCATGGCAAAGAGGGACTTTAATTTTTTTTTTTTAACTTTAATAACTGAAATTAATTGCAATTCATCTGATCACTCTTCATAACATTCTGGAGTATATGCAAATTGCCATCAGAAAAACTGAGGCAGCAGACTTTTGTAAAAATTAATATTTGTGTCATTCTCAAAACTTTTGGCCACGGCTGTAGACAATTCTAAAGGGTTCACAAACTTTCAAGCACCACTGAATATGTGCAAGTGATTTCATATGTGGATGTGTGCAAAATTCTTAGAATAAAAGGAAGCATTTCAGTGTGAAAGGAAATCTGATGGGTTTGCAATGGCAGACCGAGGTTGTACTACAACAGAAGAAGTTAAAATTTTGCTAAAAGTTTTTGCCTCGCCTTCTATAATTAGATCACTTGCTTATTCAGAAGAATCAAATGCTTTCTGCTCAGCTGCATTAAGATACAGAATCTGAATTGCAAACTTTGTTCTGGCCTTTGACACCTGGTGTACAGAGCATCAGTAACAGGCAAACGATGCCATTAACATTTTTTACAGGCCCAGGACACCACACCATCGGACTTTCAATATATTTATACTGCTTATACTACTGACCAGTCCAGACTATGATTTAGTTGTAAAGCATAGACATAACTGTTAAGTCTTGCGAATGTCAATGTATTTAGCATAATTCACAATATTATATACAGTTGTGCTTGAAAGTTTGTGAACCCTTTAGAATTTTCTATATTTCTGCATAAATATAACCTAAATCATAATCAGATTTTCACAAAAGTGATATATATATATATATATATATATATATATATATATATATATATATATATATGTGTGTGTGTGTGTGTGTGTGTGTGTGTGTGTGTGTGTGTGTGTGTTATGTGCATTTAATTGCAGTGGGTCCAGATATGTGGGCAGTATGGAGCAAATTAGTTTTTCAAAGTATTTGCTTATGATGGGAGTCAGAGCAACAGGACGCCAGTCATTTAAGAATGTGATGGTGTTCTGCTTCAGTACAGGGGCAATGGTGGATGTTTTAAAGCATGTGGGGACTGTAGACAGGGAGAGGGAGAGGTTGAAAATGTCCTTGAAAACCCCCACTAATTGGTCCACGCATACTTTGAGGACACGACCCGGGATGCCGTCTGGACCCGTGGCTTTGTGAATATTCACTCATTTGAGATCGAGTTTCATCCACACCAGAGACTGTAGTCAACAGTAGACAGTAGTCAACATTAGCCAATGTGAGAGAAGCCTTTAGTTGCTTAGACGTTACCCTGGGTTCCTTTGTGACCTCGTGGACTATCACATGTCTTGCTCTTGGAGTGATCTTTGTAGATTGACCAGTGCTGGGGAGGGTAAAAATGGTCTTGAATTTCCTCCATTTATACACAATCTGTCTGACTGTGGATTGGTGGATTCCAAACTCTTTAGAGATGATTTTGTAAACTTTTCCAGCATCAACAACTTTTTTTTCTGAGGTCCTCAGAAATCTATTTTGTTTGTGCCATGATACACAAACATGTGTTGTGAAGATTGGACTTTGATAGATCCCTGATCTTTAAATAAAACACGGTGCTCACTCACACCTGATTGTCATCCCATTGATTGAAAACACCTGACTCTAATTTCACCTTCAAATAAACTGCTAATCCTAGAGGTTCACATAATTTTGCCACTCACAGATATATAACATTGGATAATTTTCCTCAATGAACAAATGACCAAGTATAATGTTTTTGTCTTATTTGTTTAATTGGGTTCTGTTTATCTACTTTTAGGACTTGTGTGAAAATCCGCCTTAGTTGGCACATTTGCCTCGCATCTCCAGGATTGGGGTTCAGTTCCTGCCTCCGCCCTGTGTGCGCGGAGTTTGCATGTTCTCCCGTTTCCTCCGGGTACTCCAGCTTCCACCCCCAGTCCAAAGACAAGCATTGTAGGCTGATTGGTATTTCCAAATTGTCTATAGTATGTGAATGGGTGTGTGAATGTGCCCTGCGATGGATTGGCACCCCATCCAGGGTGTTCCCCGCCTTGTGCCCCGAGTCCCCTGGGATAAGTTTCCCCGCAGCCCTGTGTAGGACCTGGGATAAGTTTCCCCGCAGCCCTGTGTAGGATTGCTAATCCTACACAGGGCTGCAGGGAAACCTATCCCAGGGGACTCGGGGAGAAAATGGATGGATGGATGGATGGATAATAATAATAATAATAACAACAATAATAATAATAATAATAATAATAATAATAATAATAAACATTATTTCAACAGGCATCCCTGGAGCAGCAAGTAATCTGAAAATGGAAAATTCACTTTGAAGTATTAAAATCTACAAATATAATTAAGTATTAATAAGTAAGGTTTTATGTCTAACTCTACTCTATGTAATACTTTTTTTTATTATCACACATACTTACACTGCACATTATTTTGTATGATAAATGTTGCATGTTCAATGAGTAAAACTTACATACAGGGTACCAGGAAAGACTCCTTTGTTTATTGTTCATTACAGCAGATGTACTTTCTCCCCATTATCATAAATTACCTCCCTCATAAGTTGTCCAGTGTGCCGGTTTTATGACCCACTTAGTCTGAGAACAATGGTCTCCGTTAGTTATGGACATAGTCTGGGACCTAGGGGATTGCTATGTAGAGAAGGTGTGTCTCAGGCTTTAGTTTAACTCTCCTACTTTTGATTTTAAGCTGTTATTCTACAAATAAAACAGAGATGGACATGTGGGAACTTTGCCAGCAATATAAACCCTAGAAAAATCTTTTCTTTCAAACGCATCAAATCAGAGAATTGTTCAGGATACTCATGACATACTTTTTCATGCATTGTGCTAGTTTTATATTATTTGCATGCACCATGAATGTGTAATTCAGGTTTTTTATGCATGCTGTGTCAGGGACCTTTGCCACAACCTTCCTGCTGTCCAGACAGAGTCACAAGACTTCATCCATGAGCTCCTGAGAAGCAGACTCAACACCACAATTTCTGATAAAGAGTGCTTTATCAGAAGTCTGAATCCCAGGACTCTCTCTGTGCAATCTCTATTGATGCCAAAGCTGATGATGTCACTTCATGGTTGAGGACCAACCAAAGAGACACTATTGCAATGTAACTATAAAGCTTCGCTATGCATCTTCTTTGATGTTGGCATGGTAGTGTAGCTAGAATTAGTTTTACCCACTCTTGCCTACACTCTCTGTTTATGTCTGTCATTCAGCTTCATTCTGCTCATCATCCAATTGTCTTATCTATCAGTATTGTCATTACATTTGTATATATTTTCCATTGCCATATTTGTATTATATTGATGCACATCTTTCTTCATTCTCCTTGTGTGTCTCTCATCACAAAAGAGTAAAATATCCTTCAGCAAATTATTACTATTTTTTTTATCTTGGTGATGCAACCATCATCAAGTCATTTCTCATTCTGAGATTTTTTTTGTCCATGGTATTGGTGCACAGTTTAACAGGATTATTATCCATCTGTTTTCCGTACGTAGAGGCTGGAGTTTGAGGCACAAGGTGGGGGACACCCTGGACAGGGTGCCAACCCATCACAGGGCACAATTGCACACATATTCACACACTACCAACAATTTGGAAATGCCAATTAGCCTACAACACATGTCTTGGGACTGGGGGAGGAAACCCCCAAGGCATGGGAAGAGCATGCAAGCACCAAGCATAGGGTGGTAGTGGGATTCAAACCCCCAACCCTGGAGGTGCAAGGCAAGCGTGCACCCTTAGTATTTTTTTGTTAATTAAAATGAATAATAATTTCTAATATTTAATTTTATAGTGATAATCTACCCTACACACTTGCAAATCATGACTCACGTGTGACCCGATAGGCTTGAGAGGCAACTTTTCACCGGCATCCCATTAGGATTATGTAAAATGAATAGATCATGTCCTGAGCTGGATTTAGCACAGCATGCTCACGTTTCTGGATGGTGATGCCAGAGCTTCACGTAACCTCAATTTCATAAGATCCTTTATACACCTCCGCCAATTCAACTGAGGGGGTGGTAGTGGTGCATTGCCTTCCACAACGACATCTAATCAATCTGCTTTATAATCTATCGATTTATGTGTCTGCCCTAACCATTAACCATGACTTGCTAAATAATAAAGTTTATATAAAAATATAGATAATATAGATGATAATACTAATCATACTAAAATAGATACAGAATGGTACAGAAAGTCAGCATCTTCGGCATTTTAAGCAGCCATTAATGTCAAAACTGTATTATTAAGGATGTGATTATGAACTTTATATCCATTAGTATACCACAGTGCTGTTGAATGATCAGTTTTGAAAACATTAATAATTAACTGTAGAAATTGCAATCGCTGCCACATTACTGCATTATAAGAGAAATAAAGCCCCGTTGATGATTCTTTTCCTATAAAAGCAAGCCCCCTTGTGTGTTATTACTCAATTTGGGGTTCACAAACTGATACAATAGTTTGTGTTTGTTTTATGAAACGACCACCAGGATGATGCTCAGTTAAAGGAAGGGATGTACTGAGCTCCTCAGTGGTGATTTGTCAGGAGGTAATGCAGCAGGCGGCGGTAAACTCCCAACCAACGTGTCCACGCTACAGAGCAAGGAGTAGCAGACGAAGAGAAAGCGGAAGTAAGCGAAGAAGAAGACGAAGGTGCACAATTTGGTGAGTTGTGAAGAGGGAAAATAATGAGATGGTGGGGCGGAAAAAAACCCAACATATTCGAACTATTGTCGTTTCAACTCCAGGTTTAAATTGTGGAAATATTACACGTTTCACGGAAGATAACGAGCATCATATTTTGTTGCTTTTCGAGCAACGCAGTTCATTTTGTTCTGGTGTTTGTGCTAGTTAAGCTAGCAGGCTGTGTTAGGGAAATTTGATAGCTAATTGTTTGAAAAAAAGAGATAGCTTGTTAGTTGTATTAGCTGACTTAATTCTCCATGATTGAACAGAAATACATTTATTTATCTATCTATCTATCTATCTATCTATCTATCTATCTATTTATTTATAAGAGTTGTAGCTGCAGTTGTCCTTATCTCTGTGGTGGTGTGGTTATGCAGTTTCCCTACATCAACATTATTGTAACACATTTTAAACTGGCTATTTGTTTTCGTGCCTTTTTTGTGATGCCCTATAATGTTTGTTTGTTTGTTTGTTTGTTTACATCTTTTAAGCATGAGAAATGGATCAGAAAATTCCTTATGATGACTATCAACTGCCAGTTGTGTTTCTGCCCTCCTATGAAAATCCTCCTGCATGGATTCCTCCTCAAGATGTAAGAAAGTATTGTAACGTCCGTAATCTATACGTTTGTAACTATATATTGAACTGTACCTATTCTATATATTTCTCTTTTTTTAAATGTCCTTTTTGTGGGTTTTTTTTTTTTTTTTCTTCTTTTCTTCGTGTCAGAGGATAAATCACCCTGATTATAACAATGAGCTTACCCAGTTTCTGCCACGCACCATAATCTTAAAGAAGCCTCCTGGAGCACAGCTGGGCTTCAATATCCGAGGTGGAAAAGCTTCCCAGCTTGGTATCTTTATCTCGAAGGTGAGTCCTAGCTGCTTATGCTCCACTTTCGTCAAGCTAAGATGTTAATTTCTTTTCATCTTTACAATTCATTTTAACAAATAGTAGGAGCAAGGGCTGTTGTTTAAGTGAGGGATAATCCATGGCTAGGTGTGCTTCGTATTGCGTTGTTCTCTGCCTCCACGTCATGCGTTAAAAGGTATTCATTAAAATTAAAATATAATGCACACCTTGCCATGGATTACCCCGCTTATACCATGGTCACTTGCCAGCATTGACAAGTTAAAGCTGCCATTGATGTTTGCAGTGCAAAATTTGACTGAAAGGATAAAAATAGCGGTTAATTTCCGTTAGTTATTTTATATCCGGGTCGTTAGATCTAGAATTCTGCCGGCACTAAATCATACAAAGCGATAAAGTAGTGCAATAAGATTACATTTATTTGAATGAATTACAATAAGCAGTTATTAGAGCGAGCGAGAGAGAGAGAGATTGTGTGTGTGCGTGAATTACCTGTGTCTGTGCCTCTTCTAATCATGAAGCTGTGAGTTTAACTACTGTATGCAACTGTAACTGTATGTTACTAGGGTTACAGTTGTTTATAGGCAGTGCATTAATTTGGAACGGTGATTAAACTGACTGGAACTACCTGTGCGTAATACAGTTTGAACGCACACCATCCAGCCAATCAGAATCGAGTTTTCAGACAGATCATGGTGTAACACAAAAAATAGAATTATAATTGTGAAGTTTTCTGGGACAATCAACACACCGTCGCATATTGATTTCTCCAGATACACGCTTTCTCAGTCTGTCTTTCTTTTACGCGAAGCATCAAATCAAAATCAGCTAGATTATTGTGCCCAGTGCAAGCATGTTTCTAAATATAAAGCTGATAGATACCTTGGTTATAGTTAGTCAATTAGGTTTAAAATAAATCAACATCAAATGAATGTTATCCTATGAGCTACAGACGTGATCAGTGATGTATTGACAGCAAAGTCTGTTCGACTAAATCTGAAATCCAGATGTAGCATAAAAGATTGAAAAAACAAACGGACATACGCTTCAAGGACATGATTTTATTTTACTAAAGAATCTATTGTGTTTTAGTTTGTTAAACGAGTATTGTATTTGTACGTTTTAAACAGTTATGAGAAAAATCAAAAGATTTTTTAAAAAATGAATCAAAGAAATAACAAGATATGTGTGGAGGGGTCACAATTATCCGTTTGGTTATTGACGGAGGTCTTTGTGGAAAGCCTTGTGTAAATAAGAGTGCATAGATCGTTCAGTAATTTCTCTCCTTTTGCTTTTTTGTTAGGTGGTGCCGGATTCTGATGCTCACAGGGCAGGACTTCAGGAAGGAGATCAGGTGCTATCAGTTAATGAAGTGGACTTTCAGGATATAGAACACTCGAAGGTAAATGATCTGTAATGAGGATTTTTTAAAAATCTTTTCCCACCACATGTGATTCTGCATGTTATGCATAAGATATGTAAGGAATAACACACAACATCAATTATTTTTATATAACAGCAGGGTCTGAATTGTGTTATTTCACTTATACCACAATGATTTGCCAACTCTTACAATGTTTAATTTGTTAATGAATGGCACAATGCACATTTTAACAGTTATAGTTAGATTTAATGTGGTAGAACATCTGAGACAAGTTTGTTCCTGTTCTTATGTTAAAGTCTCTCTCTCGCTTGCTTAATCTGAGCATACCCAAGACTGAGGGCGCTTACGACTGAGACTTCTTCCTTAAATGTTAAATAAGTGTCTAAGAAAACACTTAATCACATCAAGAGAAAGAGTAATCATAAACATGTTTAAAAACAAGTGGTCGTTTCACAAAGTCATTCTTATGAAGAATGACTCTGTGAAACGACCACTTGTTTTTAAATCTATTTATTATTACTCTCGGATGATGTGGCGCGTCCTCCGTACGAGTCCCTGTGTATGAGCCGTTACTACAGAACCAATAATGTAGTAGTGCTTTAATATTAATGTTCGTGATGCGAAAATAATGTACACCTTTTGACCAGTCAGATTTGAGCATTGAACCATGCTGTGGTATAAGTGAGGAATAAAACCCAACAGTGCATGGTGTTATAAGAAGATAATCAGTGGAGTGGTCTGATGCAGCCTGATGCAAATGATTACCGCCCTGAAGTCGATTCTATTCCTATAACCGCACATCCAGAAGTCAAGTATCTATTGTGTGTGCTGTTGTAGAAAATTGATTAAAAACCTCTGACCAGAGATGCACCAGTACTAAATTTCTGTACTGATACCGATATAAGGCATATATGCCTTTATGCCTTATTTCAAATTACTGATAATTTAAATAATAATTTTATTCTCTCTGTATCTACATGTTTTCCATGTTTCAGAGAAACTGGTCTCAGTTATAAACAGAAAACACATTAACTCACATTAACATCCCACTAGGCCTCCACTACGGAGAATTTTTGTTCGTCCAGAGCGACAAACTCCATAACTCTCCGAGTAATGTCTCGAGCTTTTGTGCCGTCCGGACGTTCTTGTGCTGTCGAATAATTGCGCTATAGACAGCGTAACCTTAACCGTTGGTTGGAATGAAGCTTGTCCCTTTTTAGCTGAAGCAACCTCTGTTTTAGCTTTAACGAATTCGTCATATTCCTTGCCGTGTTGAGCTTTAAGGTGGGTAATCAGATTAGTTATGTTTTAGCGGCAGAGCTTACAAATTGCAATTGTGTTGTCATTTTCACCCAAGTAATTCCACACAAGAGATTCTTCACACACAGCACGAGTTACAGGCTAATTGTCTGATGTGTTTTTCCGCCCCCTTTTGATTGACAGGATATAACTGGCCCTTATCATCTGCTGTTTTTAAACGTTCGGCCGATGTCTGATAGCACGGATAATTGCTTTTATTGGCCGATACTGATTATTGGCCGATATATCGCTGCAACCCTACTTCTGACCAATCAGATTCAATAATTTAACAGCTCTGTGATATGTTTTTAAGGGGATTTTTTTTCTTTAAGTCAGAACATTTTTTTATATTCAGTGTTCACTAATATCCAAACAATTAGGACAAGGAGATGTCCTCTACACTATCTGTGTATTTGGGGGGATTTCAAGGAAACACAAAAGGAAGGGGCTGTATATGTGAAATTTTAAAATTCACTCAGTTTAAGTAACTTTTGCGTACAATAATTGACTATACCTATGTTTATGCTTTAGGCTGTGGAGATTTTGAAGACGGCCAGGGAGATCGTGATGAAGGTGCGCTATTTCCCTTACAGTAAGTTCTCTTAGTTATATTCCATTGTTATTCTGCTGATGTTGTTCTCATAAAAATAATGTAAAAGATGTAGAGTAATAATAATAATAATAAAAATAATTATACTAAGTAATATAATAAATAATAGAGTACATAGTCTAAATATGTCTGTTAGAATTTTTACCAGTTTTTCAGTGTGTTTGATCCTACCTGTTAGATTACCAGAGACAAAAGGAGAGGACAGTACACTAGGTGGGAGAGCAATGACTGAGTGGATTACTGAGGTGCTGGCGAACATGCAATGCACCAACCGCGTCCCAGCTGCTTTCTTTGACTAATGCTGCATTCATCATTCATGTGCTATCAGAGGTATGAAAATATTAGAATATGTACTTGGGAAATTCACAAGAATTTACCCAACCTATGTTTTGCCAACCCAGCTTTGAGCATAGACACTACCTCACATCTCCTTGTAGTGCAAATATATTGTTTCTGTTACTATCCCATTCAAGTAAGAAACAATATACAGGAAAGAACAACACCTTAAGGATGCACTGGATGTGATTATGGCACTGTCTGAAACAACTAATACAACTACACTATATGGCCAAATGTTTGTGCACACCTGACCATCACACCCTTATGTGGGCTTTCCCCAAACTGTTGCCACGAAGTTTGAAGCAAACAATTACATCAGCTGTCTTGTGTATGCTGTAGCATTATGAAGTAAATTCTCCTCACTGGATCTAAGGGACCTAGTCCAAACCTGTTCCAGCATGACAATACACCTGTGCACAAGGTGAGGTCCATAAAGACATGGTTTGCCAAGGTTGATGTGGAAAAACTGGAGGGGCCTGCACAGAACCCTGACCTCTACTCCACTGAACACTTTTGTCAACGCCAATCCTTCTCACTCAACATCAGTGCCCAACCTTGCTAATTCTCTGGTGACACAAATCTCGACAGCCATGCTCCAAAATGTTGTGGAAAGCCTTTAAAGCAGCAAATAGCGAATCAACTCTACAGTATATTACAGCCTATGGTGTTTGAATGAGATGTTCAGCAAGCATATAGGGGTCCAGTGGTCAGGTGTCCATATATGTTTGGCTTTATAGTTTAATTGTATTAAACAGTCTCCTTTGAAAATATTGAAATGGCAAGGCCAATTCTTTTGTTTTTTTGCTATATACTGAAGACATTTGGGTTTGAGATCAAAAGAAAAATCTGAGACGATAGATCAGAATTTCAGCATTCATTTCCTGACATGTACATCTAGATGTGTTAAACAACTTAGAATATGGCACCTTTTGGTTGCAGACCACACAATATTTAGGTGAGCAAAAGTATATAGTCTTAAAGTAAATGACTCTTCCACTTTTTTCCCCCGATGAAGTCCTTTGTTGTAAATTGTAAATTGGCAGAACTTCCTGTTCGATGGTTGTTAGTACACCAGTGGTTTCTTTCTTTTTCAGGACATTCCAAATTGCTGTATTGGCTATGCCCAATGCTTGTGCAATGGCTCTAATAGATTTTCCCTCTTTTCTCAGCTTCAAAATGGCTTGCTTTTCTCTCATAGACAGCTGTCTGGTTTATCTGTCTGGTTTATCCTTTTTAACAACAAATGCAGTCTTCACAGGCGAAACCCAAGCCTCAAACCAAATGTAATTCAGGGCTATTAATTGTTTAACAAGCAATGTAAGAGGGCTCACCTGGGCAACAAGGAACATCTGTCAGTCACACATTCCAGTATTTTTGATCACTTGACAAATGAATGGGTTCAAACAAAAGGTGCCATGTTCTAAGTTGTTTAACACGTCTAGATGTATATCTGGAATTGAAAGCTGAAATTCTGATCTATTGTATCCATGTTCATCTTTTGATCTCAAACCCAAATGTCTTCAATGTATAGCAAAATCAAAAGACCTGGCCTTGCCATTCCAATACCCTTGGAGGGGACTGTATTTCCTAACCTAGCACAGATCTGTCAGACTCCAGTCTAGGAGGCCCACAGAAACATGTTGTCAAGCAAGATATAGGCCTTTGGGGAAATGTACATTTGGCTACATTCTGGTATGAAACTATATAGATGTATCAAATGTAATATAACGTAGCAACATGTCTGTTAAATGATGCAATGTAGCTGCATGTTTAAAAACCATGTCATGTCCACCTGACATTTGGCAAATGTATTGAGCAGAAATTCAATCCCTTTATGTGCAGTTGAGTATCTTATAATAGGAACATTCCATGACCTAGTTAGTTTCTTTCAGTAGCACCACAGCAAGTTATCCTGCATTTTTCTGTAATGAGTTCGTAGCATTACTACACTCAAGTCCAGTAATAACTTTATAAAGCAATAAAAAAACAAATCACTACTACTACTACTACTACTACTACTACTGACGATATTTTACAGCATTTTTAATTTTATGTCCAAATAAGTGTTTTACATTTAGAAGATTAAAATGTTTAAGAAGTAATATAATAATATAAACAAACAACAAATCTCAGAATTAAACTTTTAATTTAGTTTAACAGTACTGTATGTTCATCTGTGTTCTATATATTATTCTTTGTATCTTAGCAAGAACTGGGCACTATTTGCAAAGGGTGCTTGGACCCCACAGATTACCGCTTGTGGCTATAATTATTTATTTTTTCTCTTTTACAAATGATCATGCAAACCAAACCATAGGTCCTACAGACATGAAACACCATTACAGACTAATAGATGATTAGGGGATCATCTATCTATCCCCATCTATCATCAAGAGGATCAATTGTGAGAGATCCTTCAGGTTAACAGTAGGCCTGCTTCAGTGGATAGAATAGGCTATACTGGTTCAGGAGATCATCAAAATATGCTGGAGCTAAAATATTTAGTGATTTAAATATAATAAGTAGAACTTTGTAGATAATGTACAACATGATAGACAGTAAATGTAATTTTAATCTTTTCTTTGTAATTATATGGGCTGCCACTTCCAACGTTAGCTTAAGTTTAAGTAGAGACAGCAAGCGGCAACTTGTTACAAGTGTCAAATCTAAAGGTTATTAAAGCATGTACTACTTTTTGAGCATTGTATAGGGTTAGCATACAGAAATAGCAGTGTCTTTAGGGTGCTTTTACATGTGTTAGTCTGGTTGCAGAATCTGAATCAGAGGGAAATCTGATACCTTTGATTTGTTTGCTGTTTGTTCGTAATAAAATAGCATGTAATAAAATAAACCAAAAAGCAAATAAAATGATGTCTGAGGGGCATACACAGCTGAAAATTCACACCCAAAACTCCTTTGTTCATTGGTCGCAAATACAGCGACTGAAAAAGTTAACAAAGATTTACCAAGTGTGCGTACATATCATAAAAATCCCCCGAGCACAGAGAACATCGAGTTGGCCCTCAATAAATTACTAGATAATTATATACATACAGTTTAGGCCAAAGGTTTACTTGCATCTAGGCTAAAGACATTCAAGTTAAATTTTTCACAATTCCACACATTATATGTTGCCATACATTTCCTGTGTTAAGTCAATTAGGTTTTCTACTTTATTTCCATAAGAGGTCATTTCAAAATAATAGCTAAGAGACAGATTTGTTTCAGCTTTTATTTACCATATCAGCTTTTCAGTGGGTCAAAAAATTTAACTTTGTTAGTATTTTGTGTCATTGCCTTATAATTGCTAAACTTGAATCAAATGCTTTGGGTAGCCTTGCACAAGCTTCTCACAATGCTTTACCAGATGTTTTTCCCCATTCCTCCTGACAATTGGTGTAACTCATTCGGGCCCTCCTTGCTCAGACAGCTTTTTCAGTTCAGTCCACAAATTTTCTATGCTATTCAGTTCAGGGATTTGTGACTGCCCTCTAATATGTTAACTTTGTTGTCTTTAACCTATTTTGTTACAACCATGGAAGTATGCTTAGGATCACTGTCCTGCTGGAAGTCCTAGTAAGGACCAAGTTTTAACTTTCTGGCTGATGTCTTGAGGTTTTGCTTCAGTATTTGTTGATGATCCTCCTTCCCCATGATGCCGTCTATTTTCTAAAGTGTACCAGTCCCCTTTCCAACAAAACATCCCCAGTACATGATGCTGCCACCCCCATGCTTCACAGTTCAGATGGTTTTCTTTGAATTAACAACCTCAGCCTTTTTCCTTCATACATCACACCGATCATTATGGCCAAACTGTTCCATTTTTGAGAAAACACTCCTCCAAAATTCTGGTGATGACTTGCAGACTCCTGTCTGCCTTTCAGGCCATGGTGTTGTATGGCTTTCTTAATAGTGGATGTAAATAGTTTGGTACCTGATGCCTCTGACTCCTTCAGCAGTTCCTTTGTTGTTGTCTTGGGGTTTGGTTGAACCTTTTGGACCAAAGTTCGTTCATCCCTGGAGTTAATTTGTGCCTCCTTTCTGAACGATGTAGTGTCTGTGTGGTTCCAAGATGTTTACATTTGCATACAGTTGTTTGTACAGATGCTTGTGGCACCTTCAGTTGTTTGGAAATTGCTCAAAAGGAGGAACCGGACTTTCAATGGTAAAAAGGCACTGTCTCTAAAAGTAGGCTCTTAAATACAGCCACAGGTGCACTACCAGTTAACTCCTAATTATGCCACTGGCCAATCAGAAGCTTTTAAAAGTCATTACATCAATTTCTGGAATCTACCAGACTGTTTAGAGACAGTCAAATTGGTGTAGCATTTGACCCACTGATATTCAGATATAATGAATTAAAACTGAAATAAATCTGTCTCTAATCAATTGTTTTAAAATAACCTTTGATGTGGAAAAAAGTAGATATCCTAATTGACTTGCCAAAAGAAATGTATGGAATTGTGAAAAACTCAGATTGATAGTCTTTTGCCTAGGTGTATGCTAACTTTTGGCCTCAACTGTAACTAGTTTAAAACATCTTTGTGTAGCGTCCACCAATTATTTTTTGTTTGTTTCTTTTGTTTGTTGGTCCAAATATCTAGAGCACATCGCATTTCTGCAGCACTTCACCTTTGTCTAATGGATCAATTTGTGCCTCATGGCTCAGTTTATCAGCTCGCGTCTACAGACAAATGCCTCTCGCAACCCAAAACAGCATGCAGTTGGATTGATTCACGGTCAAATCGCTTTCTCACTGCAGTCAAACTGTGCTAAAGTTTGATTGGAACTGGACCAATCCCACCTTGCTCAGATGATCTTGGACCAATTATTGTGGCTCGCCCCTGAGTGTGACTGCACTGTTCTCACCTGCCTAAATGAAACACGCCAAAGAGGAAAATGCACCAGGGTTCAGTTCAGATCGACTAAACACTGCATCTGTGAAAGCACCATAGAGTCTTCCAAATTACAAAGCTCCTTAATCTGGCTGAAGTGATTGGTATAATTCTATGCCTCAGCATAGAAATGAAGGCCAACATTGTAAGTGAATTGTGAAATGTCCAAGGGACTGCACCAGCAGTACCAAAACAAAAACATTACTACAATCTGAGGCAGACAGTGGATCACTGACCATTTTAGCCAGTTCTGTACTATGATGCCTTAATTGAAACCAGACCGAAATACATCATGCTTAATATCAATGAATAAGTAGACTGTTAGTGGTGTGAGTTCATGCTTTGTACATAGTGAGGGTTTAATACGAAAGTTTGTACACATCTGAAACTCAAAACAGATAAAATGTTGACTTATTATATTTTGCAGTAACAAGCTATATATTATTTTGGCTATAATTTGATTGATGCATTTACGTGCCCTTGGGTTATCTGTTCATGACAACAGTAGGGCTCCATGAGTAATAATCAGATTTCATAGTGTAGCGTTGCTACAACAAAAGCTATTCGTTTACTTTCCAGTAGTGACAATGCTATGCATTTGTAGTACTTGAGTTGTGGCCCTCTGGGACCGGAGTTTGACACTCCTGAATTAGGTGATGGATGTTATGATGAGTAGTTTTATGTACACTCTGTATTGTTTGTGCTATAGTATGCTTATACTACTATATACACGATGTGGCTGTATACATACACTACATGGGTTCTGAGACAAATGGGGGAGAATGACCACAGATTAAATCATTGTGTGTGTTTCAGTCTGTAATTTGTCTGTATTGTCTCATGTTTCTTTTTATTATGAAATGATTTTCTCTGTATTAATTTACATCTGAATATCCTGCTGACTGACATTATACTACTGAAAGATAAAACCGTCTTAACTAATTAAGGACAACCAATAATCACAGCACATATATAGCATTGGTATCTACTGTAATGAGTAATTTATTCATAAATTGTGATCAAATCCAGAATACTTGTCTGTGCATGGATTTGAGGCCCTAACTTGATGCACTTTGCATTGGGTGGTAACTCTTATTGATATTAAAACACAATTCACTATTTAAAATGTTTTTGGACCTGGCATTAACTGCCAAACTCGTATGTACAAGTAGGACCTTTCAGTACATCATTTGTATCCTCCTGTATAGAATCTGTGTTTTCACTATATGTACAGCTATATCTGAGATATAGCTTTATGGGAAGTGTGTTCATCACCAGACAGAGATGCCTTAGTGTTTCAGAGATTATGTCTGTTCATAGAATTTATTGTGACAAAAAATAAAGTCTTAATAAAGCTTAACTGATTAAATGATTTATTTTAAATATCCTTGTAATAATCTTTCTAATAAAAACTTGAGAACATTGTTAGATGCAACCATTTTAAAACAATTAATTAAAAAAAACAGAAATGAGGAAAATTATCCTAGTAATATAATCTACACATCCGTCCCTATTCTTCTCCCAATTTGTGTACAGATTATCTGTTTGGTAGGGAAGACCTGTTCCTGTGAGAAAAGAACAATATCTAGGGACATCAGTGTGTTTGTGTAAGCATGATAATATATTGCTTTTGTCATCAGTCTCTTGCATTCCTGTAAACCAGTGTTGTCAGTCTTACCCTCACTTCATGCTATGCACGTTTATAAGTTAACACATGCAAAAAAATCAACTCCTCAGCTAACTTCTAGGCCTTTGATGAGTAATGCAGGAAAAGTGTGTATATCTTACAGTCTCTAGGTTTGGGAGCCACTAGTCTAAAAAGTATATACGAGTAATTTAGCAATAAAGTAATATATAAATCTGGCATAATGAAAACATGAGTCATATTTTGACAGATATGCACGCATAGTAATTAAATACTAATCTTCCCTGGATAGTCGTGTAAAATCAAGTTCACTGTTCAAACACACTCAAGACAAGGTGTCTAAACAAATTCATAAACAAATAAGGAGGCCTCGCTAACTCCATCAGTCCTCATAACCTTCCCACTATTCTGCAGCGTTCAAGTTTTAATAAATCAGCAAAAGAGAAATAAATAAACAGCTCCATAACACTTCATAATTTAATTATAGAAAATAATTTACCTTCTCAGGAATAATAATTTACCTTTACAGAAAAAGGTCAAACATTCATTTTCCTTCATTTGTTATGTTATTTTAAATTAAGCAATGAATATGTTGCCAAAAATATATTAGCTTAGCTTTTCTCTCTTCCAAGAATAAACACTTTAGACAATTTACCACGTTTTAACTTCAAAAGGAGTACATGTTTATAAACCATGGCCAGCCTTCACATGATTCTTCCTTTTTGCATTTTGTAAAAATTTGTGTAAGCACAGCTTAATGTTGTGCTACAGATTTAGACCACAGTGCCTATAAGCACTCCTGATCTAAAAAGAAAAGGGGACAAGTACCCATGAACAGCACTGACTACATGACAGAAACTGGAAGTTTAAAAGCTAAAAGTGTCCATTTCTTCATCTCATTTTGCTGTTCTTCAGCTGCTATCCTCGTTCTCCACAGCATCACGAGTTGAGACCTCATCCACATTCTCCAGCGAGTCTCCACGCTGGATGCTCAGCTCAGCTGGATCCATCATTGGAAGTTCACTCTGGATAGGGTAGAGCCATGGCTTATGTTCTGGATAGTTCTGGGCCTTCCAGGCAGGGTAGTTTTGACCTGCGTTATACACACTTTTCATTACCTGCAGAGTGACGGAGCAAGGGAGGGATTAAGAAAGTAGCAAGAGTATCAGCACATACAACAATGAACACTAGTTCTTTCTGTTTACTTATGAGGTTGCATAAGACCTACGACATTGGAATCCTGCTTTTCAGGCCTTGTCGTGACTCGTGGAGTACAACTGATTCCCCCCCCCCCCAGTATCGTTTTTTGGGGGTCAGGATGACTAATGTTTTAATTCTTATTACACAGAAGACAAATTATTACATAAAAGACAAAACATTATATAAACCGACATCCACAGTAGCCATAATTTCATAAGTTAACTCCTGGCCTTTTAATAAGATTGTTAATCAAGACTGAATTTGAGTCTAAGAACTAACATTTTCATAATCTCTGTTTGGCTAAAAACAAATGATGCACTTTGGTCTAAATACTTTTGGATGGCAGTAGCATTGCAGTCAGCTTAGAATCCAGACAGGCAGGTTTAGCTAGATTCTACAGACGTTTAAGAAACACACCAAACAAGAACTTGATATGTGTCTCTATGGATACAGCAATCATCAGAAGTTGGAATGGCAGGTTTCTAGGCGATTCTACACATGTTCTAAAGTCCAAAGTAAGTCACTCATTCTAGGATATCATGAAATGTTTCTACACTACAGATTATAGCATGGTTACAGACAGATCCATCGCTAGTCATATGGACATGCCATTATTTAGTGATATTTAGCTAATGAGTTCAGAGCCCAAGCTCAGCAGGGAAATAAGACGATGGCCGATTTTCTCAGCGACAATTAAAAATTTGGCCGTTGAAAACAAAATTTTTTGGATCATTACGATCACAATTAAGGGATCAGACTATTTGTGATCCTCATCCAATGGTTCTCCATTTACACCAGTGGTCACCAACCCTGTTCCTGGAGATCCACCTTCCTGAAGACTTTAGCTCCAGCCACAATCGTGCCCACCTGACCATCAAATCATTGCCTTAAGAAGTTTTGATCAACTAAAACAGGTGTTAGATTTTGGTTGGAGATGAAACCTGCAGGAAGGGGGGGTCTCCAGGAAGAGGGTTAGTGACTACTGTTCTACACCATTCTTTTTGAGAAGGCAAGACCTTAGAGCAGCTGCACTAGACTAAAACTGCAGCCCAAAACACAACACACCACTTTCACAATGATCAAACCTAAAAAGTTCAAATTAAAATAAATATAAAAATGTACTTACTCTGGGCGCTAGGACCTGAGTTGCCTTATTTACTGCCCACTTAGGAAGAGAACCTATTGGAAGAGATTATCAATAGGACACGTCAGCACTAGTGGGTGAAACAGTACAAAACACAAAGTATGATCACTGTACAACTCAATACCATTGTTTCTAGTACATCACAGTATCACATCTTTAAACAAAACATTTAGGTAACATAATACAGCAGCAGAAGTGCAAGTATAAAATTATTTGGTTTGGGAAAGTGCTGATATATATATATATATTTTCTTTACAACACACTGCATATTCATGTGTTCATCATAAACAATTTGTCAAATATCATTTTCTCTTACAATGTGCCTTCTCTTTTGATAGTTCTTTGATCAAAAGGCTACCTTGATTGACTGGAAGTAACATTTTGTGATGATGTTACATATGCTGACAACATATATAACCACTTTACCACAATATACTATAATTCTGAAATATCTTTACCCCACTACACAATGCTCCGTCCTCTTTATATTGGCAAGCAGAACATGAGATGTCTGGACAGGATTAGAGATCTTATCCTACCTTTAGGATCTGCTTGTGAGAGATAAATGAAGGAGCAGCTGTTCGGCCCGGTTGGTTTCACCAGGTAACCCGTCAGAATAGAGATGGCTCTCACCAAGTCTTTACGTGGAGGGTATTTCTATAATAAACAAGAACCAACATGAACCACCCATCTGGAAAAACACTAACAAAGTTCACTATACAGAATTCTAATGAAACAACTACAACTACTGTCCAGCTTGCGCTTTTAAACGTTGCACCAATATAATGCCAACGTGAAAGTTTGTAGTATGCACAGAGAGGATAATGATTTATATGCGATGGCCAACATACCGGATGCTTGACAGAGTAGTTGACAATTATATATTCATCTTCAGAAGCATGCCAAGAGCGGACGGTAACCACATCTCGGTTTTTCAGTGGTTTAGGACAGAGCCCTGTGGATCACATGTAAAATGCTCAAAACCTTTTAAGAATATGGGCTACAGTTTTTAACTCCTAATGCTTAGCAGAGGTTACAGGAGTTCAAGAGAACCAATAACATTACCATACTCTTAATCGACGTGGCCCTTTTTTTTTTTTTTTTTTTTTTACACAGGACACTGGCAGCACACAGAGCGGCTATTTAAACTAAAAATAAGTGCCTTTTTTTTTTTTTTCCCCCAAGGCACTAACTAGAAACATTACAAAATACACTTATGCTATATTGTGCAGCGTATGCCCTTAATCTAAACAACACATGGGCAATATCTCATTCTGGAGCCTTCTGCGGCAGTGTGAAGTTCCTTTCACAACTTGTGAAAGTTTCAACTGCCGCAGGGCACAGAAGTGAAAATCTGATTGTATTAACAAACTTCGTGATCATATAAAGTGGTAATGCATGTTTATAATATTAGCAAAATATTTGATATGTTATAGATTATTTGAGACTTCTGGCTTTTATGAGCTGAAGCGTGACACACAAGCCCCGTCCTCTCAGACACGTTTACTGGAGTGAGAATTCTGAGCTGGTAAAATGGGATCACTGGCTGTAAGAGTTTGCACACCCCTGCACTAGTATGCCTACATGCAAAGTCATTAAAAGAGGTAACAGTTAAGGGGACACGCATGATCATGAGAGTGTTAAAGTGACTATAAGGACCTGAGAGATCCAAAAGCCTAAAGAAATTGTAAGGTGTTATATATGACCAGACTCACACGAATAGTAGCCCACATCAGCATTGGGAGCGAGACGGGCTATTTCAAAGCTCTCAAGCATCGCAGGGTCCCACGTTTTTCGATAGATGTTGTCGTGAAGAACGTCGTACATTGTAGCAGCAGACACATCACTTATGGCAATTTTACACTGTGGAAGACAAACAATCCTGAATCCATGACATTCATGTATGTATATGTATGCATGTATATAAATAATGTGCGTGTGCGCATGCGCGGGGGATGGCACAACTAGAGAAAGTAAATTCTACACGTTTTCCAGGTGTAACTGGTGTACTAATACAAAGATATTAACGATATCTTAATAAAGATATAGATTTATTAAGACATAACGATTTTATAGGGTCAGTGTGGCATGTGCACATAATCACAAATATCATCAAAACTTTTCTAACTCTCACTGCCTCCACTAATGCTCGTCCAAATACATTATTGTACCGTATGTGTCAAGAACCCTTTTTTTCCCCTCTGTGTAAATTAAAGTGAATAAAAGTAACACTGACACACGCCGGTTTTAATGACTGTCCTCACTAACACGTACAGCAAACTCGGAATAACCTGACAGTTGCAAAACGGTTGATACTAATTAGGCTAAAGGTTCATCTAAACCGCCGTTTCACCTAGGGATCTATGCAAAGTCACCACTCACCTTGACTTTGTGCACTTTGGAGTAGATGTTTTTGTTCCCTTGGGACGAGTTGGTTACAGGGGGCACCTCGACCCACACCTCCATTCCGTTCTTATTGTACTTGTTCATCCAGTTCTCCGTCGCCAAACACTGTCTCCTGAAGTCTGAGAAAAGCGCCTCACCTGGGATAATCTCCGAGCCCAGAGACATGGCTATAAGCGACCTGAAATTCCCAATAGCAGGAAATCGTTTGCGAATTCCTCTTTTCAAGCAGAACAAAAATGAGACGGGGGGGAAAAATTTTTTTAAAAAAACCCCCAACTTGACACGGGACAACAGCGTCAGTGTGTGAATCTTCCTCTACTGAGTGTGGGCTCCAGTTCCTCACCACGCTCCGCGAGAACTGCGAACGCGCTTTTCACTTCCGGAATGAGTACAGGTGTAAACGGTTACCCGCAGCACGCGCACCGACCGCTCACTCTGAAGCCTGTTGCCGGTCGTTAAGGTAACGTTGTACCTTCTGACGACTTAAAACTTCTGTAGTCCGTAGCGTAACTTCTCGCTTTTTTATAAGTAAGACTGCGGTCTCCTGTCACTTCCTCCTTATTTTAGGCGTGTCTACTGAGTTCTGGGTGTAGTCAGTGATACTGGCATATACCGGCAATTAGCCCGAATGTTTACGGTCCGGAAATAAATCCATAACGTAAGACTTGACTCTTAAGGGGGTGTGAACCGCACTATTCATTAACCGAAACCGACCGAGTGAGGCGTTTGCTTTGTCGATAAGGTTATGTGATGGCGCTGTTTCAGCTTCTCGGGCATAGTTACCCAACAGCGATACTTCAGGTTTTCATTTTATACACTTAAACCGCTTTCCTAATGGCGTCATTGAGGACTTACACACACTCCGGAACGGTTTATTATGATGGCACACTCCGGTACGGTTTATTATGATGGCACACTCCTGTACGGCCATTCAGTTGCGCTAGAAACCGTAGCTACAGTTACAGAATTCCTCTTTCTGTCTGAACGCACGCGCACAGTCGTGAAGATCATGTTACACGAGAAGCTTTAAAAAATAAATAAATAAATAAATAAAAACACAATCTTTGATCAAGATTAGCGCTTGGTGAAATGTCTTTATTTCATGTCGTACACTTCAGTGTTTCTTTACCCTTTTTTTTTTATTAATTAATTTTTTTTTTTTTACAGCAGATAATGCATTTTTCCACATAAATTTCGCTAAACACTAGTAAGACAGCATATTTCAAATAGACAGACACACTTCAGAATAGCACACAGCGGAGTATTCAATCAGTGACGATAAGTGTACAGCTGTTCAGGAGAGATGTTCCTTGTAATTAAATACTTACATATCGAAACAAATGTCAAATGCTAATATTTCAAAAACAAGCTTGCTTGTGTAGTGGTGCTGTCAAAGAATGTACATTTAAGTGCATGTACACAACTATAGATCCAGTCTGGCCAGATCCTTAAAACTACACACAGAGCATACAACCGAGAGAAAAATGAGCAGAGTGAGGAGAAAAGTTACACAACCGGGTCTCTGTGATACAGTAGCCAAAGCAGAAATGCGAGCCATAAATCAACTGACTGTTTCCCAAGTGTTTAATAACCGCCATGTAGGCCAATAGGCCAAGCACACGACACATTTTCTGTTCTTAGTGAGATAAATAAATTAACATATAAAACCAACAGTCTTATAAACGAGCATTAGCAACACATGGTTAAACTCTTCAAGACGTTTCTCTACACTAAGCAATAGCTGTGCATAAGGAAGGGGGACGGGGACTCCATATACTCAACAGAAACCTCTGCAGCTTTATGCAAATCAGCAGGCCTCTCTAAACCACAACGTTGTGATTTGGTGCTTTTTCCTGTTCAAACCCTTAGATAGCATGCTGGTCCTGTAATGGTTTACTGAACACAAGGCGGAAAGGGCGCAGCGGACACGGACACCAGATGCAGCTGCTGAAATTCAGTACACCCACTAGTGTGCAGCTCATTTCCTTGCTTCCAAGAAACCATCCAGGTATCAATTAATTACAGTTTATGGGGAGTTATAATACAGGGTGCATGTTTAAAGAATATCTAGTATCTGGCATGTCTTCTGAATGTATATCCACAGCTTTCCACCCCCAGCTAGATGCATTTATAACCCATGCAATTTACCGATGAAGTGTGTAAAAAGGGGCGAAAGAGAGATAGAGTCTGACCAGAATGAAGAGGTATTTCTAAAATGATCCTATTTATATCGAGGCTTCTTTGGCCGACACTTCAACCCTGAAACAAAAGACTCTAAAATTGTACTGATCCCTAACACCAAATTCAATTCAACCAAACATCCAATTACAGTTTTGTTGTATTCAGTTTGTTTAGGCTTTTTGTACATATTTAACATATTATGAGACTTCTTAACCTCGCGATCATCTAGAGCTAGAAGAGGTCCCTCAATATCCATGTCAAAACTGGCCCTTCTGCCACCATATGAAAAACGATGTCTCAAAAAAAAAAAAAAAAATCAATTGTCAAATCTAGAATTGTAAAATAAAAAATCATCAGTAACACACGCTTACAGTTCAACAACAGGCAATGCTATTTAGTTTGCCTTTGCCTTTCTGTTCACAGATATGAAATAGCAAGGCATTATGAGATGAGGATCTTGGTCCAACATAATTGAGTCAAATAATCTGAAAGAAACCGACAATAATGAGCGTGACGGCACTGAAGCTCAAAAAGGTGCGAGAGCAATTGAGCCGTGTCAGTCTGCAATCATACACAATGCCATGCAGTCAGGATAGATATGAATCCAATGAGGGTATAACCTATGCTTAAATTTCTTTACTGTTTTTCCTTTAACATATATATTTTCGATAATCTGTTTTAATACAGAATAATAGCACATCCACACGGTTACTCCGAAAAGTCACTGAGTCAAGGGGAAATAAAAGGCTCTGAATAATGGCACAGGGCCACTGAGAGACAAGCTGTTGGTGGGGAGGAGGCCGAGCTGGTGTGAGTCTGGAGCTGTTACTAGCATGAGCAGCTGCTCTCAGTCACCGGCAGTTCTGGAGATTTCTCCAGTTTGATGTCGATCACTGAGAGAACGCGGTTAAGGATGGACAGATCATACGCATTCACAGACAACGACTCTACAGCTTTCATAAAAAAATCAACAAGACAGGCTGACTGAGATTAACAGTCAACAGTCTCCCTAATTTGTATAGCAAAATGTGGTTTTTTTTTTTGTAAATTAGAAATGCTGAAACCATGGTCTGATGTTTAAAATGTTTGCCAAGTCCTATAATGAGATTCTCATAGAATAAAGGACACGTAAACATTTCAGTACATGGTGGGCACAGGTAACACACGGGGTATCCGACGTGAGCACATATAATACACATAAAATGCGTCTTAAAGGATACTGTCCTCCTTACTTTTCTCTGGCGCGCTATCCATCCCAGGCAAGGCTGCAGCAACACGTCTAAAAAGCTGTAAGAAGGGTGAAATTCACCATTTAAGCAAACAAAGTTATTAAACATAAACACAGACAGGCTAAGTTACATGTACATATCACTACGAGTTATTGGTTAATTAGGACATTTGTAATATGGGAACTAAGGACGTGCATGGGGTACTCTATTGCAGGTATTCGTTCTGCACCGAGTCCACATTAAGTCAGTAAAATATGAACGAAACACTTCCTCAATATTTTAACGCGAAGAGCAGCACTATCATGGTGCGCAAGTCAGAGGTGCCATCAGGACTAAAGCCTCAGGAGCGAGCTGTTTCACTCTCGTGATAAGATATGAAGCTCGAGGGACAAAAGACATAATTTCCAATAATGTTAAGTATAATTTCAGATAAAAGCTTTCAAGACTTTTTATGTTTCATTCACTGTTGTACTAAATATAATATGTAAATGACTATACTGACCATCAGATTATTTTTCAGTCCCTACAGGATGTTGCGGCCAAAGATTACTTTGTTTTGTTGCGGATTTTTTCAAAGTTTGCGGTGCAATTTGCACAAAGTTTTTTGTGGAAAACTACCCGAATTGCGAAACTGCAATTCCACAAAATAGTTTCGCACAGTCTTTCGCAGTGATGTTCGATGCACGTGAATCGAAGAGGGCCTTGGCTGAATGTGCGTTGTGATGACGTCATATGACGCGACTTGGCCCAAATCTGCGGAAAATCTGCGGTAATTTTGAAAAATCGCAGACTCCTCAGAATATTGTGGATATTCTTGATTTTGCGTTCATTTCTGCGATCACAAAATCTTGGAGGGACCGATTATAAACATGTATTACCACTGACCATTAATACAATGAGATTTTCACTCCTAACTTATGTGGCCTGTTAGAACTTTCAATAAGTTTGAATTTTACTGATGCCAGAGTGCACTAACAGGCTGAATATTTATTAAAGTCATTCTGTAAACTTTTACTGTGTATTTAATTTTTTTTTTTTTTAATCAAACACCTGTGTCACCCCCCCACAGGAAGAAAGTTATGATACTCGATTTTGCCACTTTAAATACATTTCCCCCTCTCCTAGCTCTTAACCCAATATCCTTTCCTTAGCTCTTAAAGATATTTGAATATTAAAATTAGAAAGAAGGTACATCCCAAACGGGATCAAATGATTATAATGGCTGCATGATCTACAGATCCTGATTACTAAAGTGAATACTTAAAGAGTTTCAATGTGTTTTACTGGGTAAATCAAGTCATCCAAATGAAAGCATGCTGCACCAACATGCAGAAGACCCTCAGGGCAAGCAAACAAACCACAACCTACAAGCAAGAGCAAAGCAGACCCAGCTGTAGCCCTTAGCACAGTCATTTTGCATATAAACTGTGGGGAAAGTGTCTAAAAGCACTGGGTGAGGCTGAAAGGGACAGCAAAACAAAAGCGAGTGAGAGGTAGTAGTGGAAAGGGTTGGTTGATGGGCTGGGCTGTTCTCATTTCATTGAGTCTATACCTGTTTGACATTGTAGCCAGTTTTTGCACTGGTTTCAATGAACATGACATTCAGTTCCTTAGCCCTCTGCTCGCCCCCCTCCGTGGTGATCTGTCTGCTCAGGTCCGAGCAGGGAGGGTGGAACATAAACAGAGAAGAGGAAGATGCCAACAACAACAAAAAGGAGAAGAGAGAAAAAAAAAAAAAAGAGAGAGAAAAACTCAACTTTAGTTTAGTAAGAGGAAAAAAGGAAAGATTAGTTTTCCTACGATATGTTTTTTAAAAGCCGAGAGTAAAACGAAACAGCAGTGCGGGCAAGATTCGGTATCAAAAAAGTCAATAAAGTAAAACGATGATCATTAGAACATTCATACAGAGAAACATTCATGAAGTGTGGTTCGTAAATTAAGATCGTATGGGAAGGTGACGGAAACGATCAGCTCCTGTCTACACACCTATGCTGGAAGACCCACCTGCTTGACGTTATAACCAGCCTTGGCGCTGGTCTCTATGTACATCACATTGAGCTCCCGTGCTTTTTTCTCTGCAGCTTCTACTGAAACTTGTCTGCCATAGTCCAGTGTAAAGGGAGAGGGTGAGGAAATGGTTCAAATCATAATGGAGAATGGAAAGACAAAAGGGAATCAAAATAAAATCAAACCAAAACGTCATATTAAAGGAAAATTAATAACGATTAAAAAAAGAAAAAGAAAAAAAGATTAACATGACTCCAAATTTGGTGATGAAAAGGAGCCATGTCAAAATCATAAAGAGCAAAAGGAGCCATTAAAATGAAATGAGTCACTGAATACATGTGCCATACAACTTGAAAAAGAAAGACGTTTTTGTCGCTGGAGGCTGAGAGAGGATTCTCTCACGAATGAGAAGGTCCATTATAAAACAGTACAACCGTTTAAATAAATAGGTCGTTTTTAATCGATGCTATACCTTTTATCAGCCAAGTCTGTTTTGTTGCCAACCAGCATGATAATGACATCACTTCCTCTCTCCGTTCTGACATCATCTATCCATTTTGAAGTTTGCTGGAAGGAGTTAAGATCTACAGGAGAGAAACAACCCTTTCAGTTCAGCTGTGGCGAATCGTGGCGTCGTTTATTTCGGCTTTGATTAATCACTGCATAAAGAGGTGACACACTAAAGGCAAGCTCTCAGAGGAAACAGAGAATGTAGACCATTAGTATAAAAGCTGGGCAAACAGTGAAAAGCAGTTTAGCTGAAGCGTGAAATCCTGACGAGCTGAAAACTCAAATTTGTAGTTTATGTAGTGCATTACGTGTGATGTTTTAATCTCAGAAACGCTTTAACATTAATACAACACTAATTCTGACATTAGGTGCTAGATTATGCTAGCTTAGGGATACAGAGCTCTGCTAAAACAAATGAGTGGCTCTGACTCACTGGTGATGTCATACACCACTACAGCGATAGTGGAGTCACGGATGTAGCTGGGGATGAGGCTACGAAAGCGCTCCTGCCCTGCAGTGTCCCACAGCTGCAGCCGAACCTGAGGACCCAGTCAACAGCATGCAACAGAGAATAGCAGCAGCGAAACAAATGAGTATTCGGTAAACAGAACAGATTGGAAGAAAGCTTGGTTAAAAGAGGGAGGGACTCAGAAACCAGAGAAAACAAATCTTTACAATTGAGACAGATGCACAGTTCAGTGAATCTAGAAGAGTTCAAGATGTTAAAAAGGAATCATTCCATGCAACCAAGCAGTTATGATTTCAGCGATGAATTTCTTCATTCCTGCTCCTGGCAAGGTGATTTAGAAACGGCACTCTCTGTGCTGAAGTAATGCTGGACACTCTGCTCTGTCATGCATGAACACCATCTGGGTGTGTGGTTTTTGCCGTGAAATGCACTTGATGTTTTTTTTTCCTCTCCTAAATAAATGACTTTTTCCTGTGGCTACTCTGTTGGACACTGAATTCAATTAGTTTACAATCGGTCCGCATTAAATATCCAAACATTCATCCAGTGTCGCTCAGGGAGACATTGTGAGTTGTCCAACATACTCATAGCTGCGTGAGTGCACTGACCCCCAGCCAGCTCCCAAATCTACTCCACCATGTGCTGCAGGCATCATGATGGGGCGGAGCAGGAGCCCCAGCTACCTACTTGCTATATCATAGACCACCACAGCGGCTGCTGAGTCACGAATGTAGCTGGGGATGAGGCTACGGAAGCGCTCCTGCCCTGCCGTGTCCCACAGCTGTAGCCGAATCTATCAGCATCCGTGCAACAAGAGTCACAAAGACCCCATTGGGCAAACAGCCATGAGTGGACAAAGACACAACCAAACCAAAATGAAAGACTAAAACAAAAAAAAAGGCATGACACAATGGCTATAATAAAGGTACATGCGTGCACATCTAAAACAAATGAAAACCGAAATGCCTCTGCTGTGTTGTACAGAATTAAACAAGTAAGGCTAGTTTGATGGATATGAAAGATTAAGCTGCAACATGCTATTTACAAAACATTAAAACATTACAGGGTGGGCAGCCTCTGGAAAACAGGTAACACTTTAAAAATAAGTAAATAAATAAATCGGTGTTGGTTTCAGGGGAGGTAAACGAAATCAACATCTGTGTCATCCAAAACAGTACAGACAAAAATCTACACGGGGACAGTTATGAAAGCATTCTGAATGTTATGAAGGATAAAAGCCGCTTACCGTACGATCTTCCAGGTACATGGTTTTTGATAGAAAGTCAATGCCAATTGTTGCCTATAATAAGAAATAATTATCGATGAACTTCAAAGCACACAGTACGGTTATCAGAGACGCATCAAAACACTGTCACTACAAGCTGCCTGGGTAGGTAAAGCTGTAAAGCTGTAAAGCGGTCCCATTTGAGAGGAATCGTACAGACAACAATCCTTTTTTTTTTTTTTTTTTTGGACAAATCTTAAGGAGACATCATGGGTCCTAACCTGAGAAAGCAGTTCTTTTCACCAGATGAAAAAAAATGTAATAAGGAACAAACATGACGGTGATGGTGTTTTTTTTGTTTGTTTCTTTTTAAATACAATATTGTAAGAATATTGATAATTACGACAAAAGGTTACACAGTTAACACTGTATAAACATTTAATATCAGTACGTACCTACTTCGTATATGCGTTAGTATTCAAGCTATCTTTTCATAAGCGCTTCATGAAATCATGCTTAATACAAAAACACACAAACTGAGGATGCTGCCATTCATTTTTATTTTTTTTGCAGTGATTGATGTGGTTCTCTGTTGTACCTGGTAGGTGTTATCAAAGCTGTCATACATAAACCTGGTGATTAGAGAAGTCTTCCCAACTGCAGAAACAAGAAAAAAATTATTTATTGTTTTATTTATTTATTTATTATTTTAAACTTCGAATTGTATGAAAATGTTCTTCATATGTCCGTGTACACATCATCATGTAACATATAAGCATGTATTCGCTGATCAGTGGAACACTGTGTGAACTGTAGTCGCTGAGTTGGCAACATGGGTGGTGTCAGGTCCTAGCTAAGGATCCTTTTAATAAAAAAAAAGAAAAGAAAAAGAACAGACATGCTAGCTACGTGTAAGCGATTTTAATACTGACACGTTGCTTCGAAATAATGAAAACAAAATGGAGATGGTGTGTCATGTGAAACGAATCACACATCGGACACATCGCTGATTAAACCAGAAACCTAATCATGCTAGTCACAAACTGCCGTTGACAGAAAATTAAACTGCTAACGCGTTAGCAATCACCTGTAGCCAGCAAGCTATGCTTGAATTAAACCTTGCCTACATATAAACAACCAGTCCCATCAAATGCACATATTTAGACGCTATTTTGCTTAGAATAAATTTATTACACGAATGCTACCATTTTGACATCCACGTTGTACAGAGAGTCAGCTAGCTACACCGTGTTACCAGTAAGTCAGTGATATTTAGCTAACTGGCATTAGCTGTCTGCGTTGTCTAGGAATGTAGGAAGCTAGCGACGGCGTTTAGCAACCTCTGCTAGCTAACTAAAATAAGACTTCGCTTTGAATACACTGCCTGTAAACGCAAAGATGTAACGGGGTTGTTATATACCGTACAATATGGTGACAAGCCATATAAACCAGTTAATGTATCCGAGTTAAGGCTTTAACGCGCAAACTAAAGAAAATGTCGAGCTTATGTGGGCAGGGTTCAAGCTAATCTAAACGAAAACACAACGAGCAATGATTACAGAATTATTAAATGCAGCGCACTGTGTAAGTGATCCCATGATACGACAGGGGCTTATTATTGTTCATAAAAGGTAATAATTCTCTGAAGTCGATGAGGGTATTTCTAACTATTCAGATGCTAATATTTCTCCATATTTTACCTCTACGAGGCCTCTGGCTAGCTAACTTGCTAATTTAGCCCCGGCTGTCAGCTGGATGAGCAGCATCCTTTGACTCGGCCTGTCTAATCACCATTGTCTCTGCATTTTTATCGGGGAATATTTCGTCACTCACCGCTCTGCTCGCCCAAAAAGACAAGCTTGAACTTTCGCAGAGGATTGCCGAACTCTCCGCCGCCGGTGGTAGTAGACATATTTATCAAACAAAACAGACAGCGACTATGCAAGACGTGATTCACTGTGCAGGCGAAGGACACTGTACACTCCAGCAGCAGCAGGAGCCTGTTAGCCAGCTGGTGTTTTCTGTACTTTAGCGCCACAGAGTGACCAAGGATTGAAATACAGGTGCTCTTTTCTATATTTTCAACGCATAAACTGCTACTTGTGTTTCACAGGACTGAAATAAACACACATTAAATATACACTATATAGCCAAACGATTGTGGACACCTGACCATCACACCCATATGTGTGTATTCCCCAAACTTTTGCCACAAAATTGGAAGCACACAATTATCTAGAGTTATCTAACACTGTAGCCTTATAATTTCCCTTCACTGAAATTAAGGGACCAAAACCTGATCCAGTATGACCATGCCCCTATGCAAAAAGCGAGGTCAATGAAGGCATGGTGTGCCAAGGTTGTAGTGGAAGAGCCCTGACCTCAACCCCATTGAAACACCTTCGGGATGACATGGAACACCGACTGCACACCAGACCTCCTCACCCCGACATCAGTTCCTGACCTCTCTAATGCTCTTGTGGCTGAACGAACACAAATCCCCACGGCCACGCTCCAAAAATCTAGTGTAAAGCCTTCCCTGGAGAGTGGTGGTTATTATAACAGCAAAAAGGGGGACTAAATCTGGAACGGGATGTTCAAAAAATACTTTCAGCGGTGATGTTCGGGTGTCCACAAATTTTTGGCGATATAGTGTGTATTAGGTACACCTACAGTATCTCACAAAAGTGAGTACACCCCTCACATTTTTGTAAATATTTTATTATGTCTTTTCATGGGACAACACTGAAGAAATGACACTTTGCTACAATGTAAAGTAGTGAGTGTACAGCTTGTATAACAGTGTAAATTTGCTGTCCCCTCAAAATAACTCAACACACAGCCATTAATGTCTAAACCGCTGGCAACAAAAGTGAGTACACCCCTAAGTGAAAATGTCCAGATGGCCAACACCCTGAAACTGAGCTGCAGCACGGTGGCCAAGACCATACAGCGGTTTAACAGGACAGGTTCCACTCAGAACAGGCCTCGCCATGGTCGACCAAAGAAGTTGAGTGCACGTGCTCAGCATCATATCCAGAGGTTGGCTTTGCAGAATAGACGTATGAGTGCTGCCAGCATTGCTGCAGAGGTTGAAGGGATGGGGGGTCAGCCTGTCAGTGCTCAGACTATACACCGCACACTGCATCAAATTGGTCTGCATGGCTGTCGTCCCAGAAGGAAGCCTCTTCTAAAGATGATGCACAAGAAAGCCCACAAACAGTTTGCTGAAGACAAGCAGACTAAGGACATGGACTACTGGAACCATGTCCTGTGGTCTGATGAGACCAAGATAAACTTATTTGGTTCAGATGGTGTCAAGCGTGTGTGGCGGCAACCAGGTGAGGAGTACAAAGACAAGTGTGTCTTGCCTACAGTCAAGCATGGTGGTGGGAGTGTCATGGTCTAGGGCTGCATGAGTGCTGCCGGCACTGGGGAGTGTACTGTGACATGTACTGTGACATGTACTGTGACATACTGAAGCAGAGCATGATCCCATCCCTTCGGAAACTGGGGCGCAGGGCAGTATTCCAACATGATAACGACCCCAAACACACCTCCAAGACGACCACTGCCTTGCTAAAGAAGCTGAGGGTAAAGGTGATTGACTGGCCAAGCATGTCTCCAGACCTAAACCCTATTGAGCATCTGTGGGGCATCCTCAAACAGAAGGTGGAGGAGCGCAAGGTCTCTAACATCCACCAGCTCTGTGATGTCGTCATGGGGGAGTGGAAGAGGACTCCAGTGGCAACCTGTGAAGCTCTGGTGAACCCCATGCCCAACAGGGTTAAGGCAGTGGAAAATAATGGTGGCCACACAAAATATTGACACTTTGGGCCCAATTTTGACATTTTCACTTAGGGGTGTACTCACTTTTGTTGCCAGCGGTTTAGACATTAATGGCTGTGTGTTGAGTTATTTTGAGGGGACAGCAAATTTACACTGTTATACAAGCTGTACACTCACTACTTTACATTGTAGCAAAGTGTCATTTCATCAGTGTTGTCCCATGAAAAGATATAATAAAATATTTACAAAAATGTACTCACTTTTGTGAGATACTGTACATTGTAAACTTTACCATATAGGTGCATTTTGTTGGTATTTAATTACTGACTGCAGTCTATAGGCCGCAGGCTAGCTCAGTCTGTAGCGCATGAGACTCTTAATCTCAGGATTGTGGATTTGAGCCCCATGCTGGGCACCGAACCCAGTCACTGGGGTAGCACAAGCTAGTGCACTCTCAGTGCTGGTCCCAAGCCCAGATAAAATAGGAGGGTTGCATCAGGAAGGGCATCTGGCGTAAAACCTGTGCCAAATCAAATATGCAGGTCATAAAGCGGATTTCATTACCGGATGAGCCACTGTGGCAACCCCTAACAGGTGCAGCCGAAAGAAGTAAAAGTCGTCGTCTATAGGCTGCAATGTACAATCTGTCAGCCTACATCCATCAGTGCACACGGTCCTGGGGTACCTCCTGTCCTGCACATTTGAGTGTTTTCCCTGCTCTAACACAACTACCTTCTCTCAAAAAGGGCTGTTAATTAGCTGATTAGTTGAATAAGGCATGTTAGAGCAGCAGAAACACTAAAATGTGCATCTGTGCTCCAGTGAAAAGGGACCACCATAGCACCACCTCTGAGCAGATATTATTTGGGTGGTGTTTCATTCTCAATCAGCAGACACTGACATGGCAGTGGTATATTAGTGGTTGTGGGTGTGTCGCGCTGAGCATTGCTGACGTGTTCAATATTGTGTACACTTACTGTCTACTTCATTAGACGTGCCTACCTCATACAACTTAACACAGTTAAAGACTATAGTGCATCTTTTTTCCATGTACAGTTGGTTTGGTGTTAATTGTGTGTTAACCTCTAGACCTTCATTATTTTGAACTCAGCAGTGACACTGTTGTGTTGATGCATTTGTAACAAAAGCAACACCCGCTAACGTCACCACAGCTGTGACAAATAACTATAAACGAGGCAGCCCATCTTAGCTGAAATGAATTTTTTTTTCATTTATCTACTACAAGGAAGTCATTTTTATGATGTTTGTAATAGTGTTGTTTAGCTAATCTCAGCATTTTTTAAATTCTGGATGCCATCACTGTATATATTAATCCGGCCCAGGACAAAACATTTTCGTCAAATAAGACCATTCCACATGACAATGGATCCCTTGGGCCTTTCCTCAGTTGTGCCCGTGATGGAGGGTACTGGACGTCATAAAGGCTGTGTTTATAGAATATTACTTCATTTGTTTGCTATTAATGCATCAACCTTGTCATTAATTTAGCACGGAAGGAAGTATGACATGTTCTCCTAAAAAAGACACCAGCATACCCACCTTAGCAACTGCAAATCTATCAGATCATCTCACGTATTGGCCCTAAAACCTTAGAGCTAGTTAACCGATTTTAATGAATGATCAAAATAATATATATAATTTATATACTGTATAGACATACAGATAATAGGTTTTTTTTAAACATAATGGGTTATAGAGATATGCTTGTTCATGTGCATAGGCCAATATCATACCACAGTGTTTGTCATCAAGTTCTTTCCTCTGTAGCATCCAACAGTAAGCTCCAGAGGATATATAATATACAGTATAATGAATAATTCGATTTTGGGATCATCAAGCCTTTGTTGATTAATTTTTTAACCAAATTTACACAAACTTACACAACTTAATATTTTTATAACTGGATTTAAGCAACACGTGAGACTGCCAAAATCCAATGCATGCTAAGACCCATTACTGTATTTATTGTTTTACACCCAGTGGCTCTTTATAAAAAACAAACAAACAAATAAATAAATAAATAAATAAATAAATAAATAAATAAAAGCAGATAATTGAATCACTAAACAACAGTTTCTGACAGATTTTTTTTTTTTTTTTTTTTTTATTGAAAGTGTACACAGATGAAATCTTACCACAATGAAATATTTCACACCTTTGTGTTAGGACAGGCGCCAGAGGGTAACTGATGAAAGATGCTAGGATAATGATGCAGTCCGACGACCAGAATGACCACCTACCGACAGCATGATTGATCATCAACACGTTTCTACTTCAATACACAAAATAGAGCCTTATAAATTATATATAAATATGGACGGATATCTGTCTGCCATTGCATATTTTAAACTGCAAAAACAATATATCTAAATGTGTAGTATTTCCAGGATATGGTTTTGATAGAAATCTGCAGAAATGTGTAACTGCCCATGGACCTGTAATAACTACAAATGAAGAAAAAAGGCCAACAGAGAAAGCTTTTACACTGTAGAAGCATATAAAACATGCAAAGGCTGATTAGATAAGGCAAAGCATGAAATGAAAAGAAAAGAAAAAAAAGGGGGGGGGGGGGCTCTGAATGTGACCTACATGGTATTCAGAAGGGCTTCTTTAAACCATGACTTTTAAAATTCAACAAATTAGAGGAGAGTTAGAAATGAGAAATTAGTGTCGCATCACTGGACCTCATCAAACTTAAAATCAGCCTAACTTCAGTAACTGTGCACTACAAGCAAATTATAGATTCATTCCATATTCATTCGTTCCATTCCAAAGAATCTAATAAATTAAACAGGTACAATTTTTCTTTGGGTCTTTCTATCTCACAGTCAGAGTCAATACAAAACACACCTTCACGGGAGAAACCCAGATGTGTAAATGCAAAAGATTGGGGGATAAATGAGGAAGGTTATGTATGCAAAAGCAATATATATATATTAATTTATAAAAACTGATGTTTTTACAATAAATAATTTTTTTTCCCCCTTCGTGCTCTATTTTACTACCAGAACTTCAGTATCCAGTTCCAGTATCTTCACAAAGTCTATAAAAATATTAGTGTGGGATTGTTTGGTGTGCCTAAATAGAAAAGAGTTAATATTTCTTGCAGAAAATACCATGTAAAGCCCACATATGACCATGTTCAACTGAGAAGACAACAAAGTTTCAAAAAAAAAAAAAAAAAAAAAAGAAAGGCTGACAGAGTGAAAGGCAGGAAGAGGAAATGGGTGCTTAGTTCTTGAGGAAGCTGCGATCCCCTCTTCTGACAGGCAGCCACGAGAGATTTAAAAGAAGCTAGAAGAAAGGGGACAGAAATGCAAGTTAGAGAAAGAGTCAGCCGGAAAAAAGAAATAACTAACTATGGGAGGACAAGGTTTACACAAATGAATCTGAAATGTTCACAATTTTGACAAAATTGACAGCCAAAAGCACTAAATATTTTTATACCATATTCAGTATTGTGTTTACAAACACGAATTCAGGTGAAGTCCCACTTGTTAACGTCTTTAAGCTGCGGCATGACAATCGTAAACCTGTTAAAATCAGAGTGATCCTCGTGGATGGGTGTGGGCTGTTTATTAAAGTAAATTCAAATTCACACTTTAATTAAAATCCACTGAAAGTCTGTATATTTTGTATATTCATAAACTGATACACACTGTATATACACGTATGTACATACATGTATTAATCAGCCTGAAATATATTCTCAGTGCATTTTCGGGATCTCCCTGAAGAGGCTAAACATGGTAAGCATACTAGTCACACAGCATTGCATATAGTACACTTCAAGCAAAATAAGCACAGCCTTAGTTAAGCATTCTTTGCAAATATTGCTGTAACCAAAACAAACAAACAAACAAACAAACAAGGCCTTTTGTACACAAGGAAGCCGTTCTATTAGAAACCCCACAAGAGCTGGCATCCATAATGTCTTCCTATGGCCTTAGAGTAGCAAATAACCAAAAACTCAAGGTCAGGTCCATTAGCAAAGCTGTGCGGGCGAAGGTACTACTCAGTGCAGAGCCAGGGATTACTGCAAAGGAAAGTAAATACACACACACACACACACACACACACACAAAGCAGTGAGCAGGAAGAGTGTAGTCAGCTTCAACATACGACCCACCAGAGAACACACGGTGCCTCAAATTAAAGAACGATACTTCAAGTCTGCTCACACCCATCCCGCCTAGGATTTAAGAGGACACACCTGCTGAATGCCATTCATCAAAATACAACAGACCATCCTGTTTCCACCAGTACACTCATCCCTTTTAATGGACTTGATTTAAAAACAATTTAATAGACTTTTAAAATATAGTTAATATACACTCACTGTCCACTTTAATAGGAACACAATCACCTGCACATTTACGCAGTTATCCAATCATTCAAATCATGTGGCAGCAGCACAATGCATAACATTTAGCCAGAGCCATATCACCCTGCTGTTCTTGCCTGGGTTCCCACTGAATCTAAGCAGGGTTGAGCCTAGCCAGTACCTGGATGGGAGACCTCCTGGGGAAAACTAAGGTTGCTGCTGGACGTGGTATTAGGAAGGCCAGTAGGTGGTGTGGTCTGTGTGGGCCCTAATGCCTGGGTATAGTGACGGGGACACTATACTGTAAAAAGAACACTGTCTTTCGGATGAGACGTTAAACTGAGGTCCTGACTCTCTGTGGTCATTAAAAAAAATCCCAGGTCACTTCTTGTAAAGAGTAGGGGTATCATCCTGGTGAAATTGGCCCTTATCTATCATGGCCCCCTAATAATCTCCAGCCTTGAATTGGCTATAGCGCTCCTCTCCACCAATAGCTGGTGTGTGGTGGGGCATTCTGGTGCACTATGGCTGCTGTTGCATATCCAGGTGGATGCTACACACTGGTGGTGGTTGAGGAGATTTCCCCCCATACTATGTAAAGTGCTAGGTCAAGAGCTTCAGTTAATGTTCACATCAAAATGAGGAAAAAGTGTGATAACAGTGGCATGATTGTTGGTACCAGAGGGGCTGGTTTGAGTGTTTCAGAAACTGCTGATCTCCTGGGGTTTTCACTCACTAGAGTTTACACAGAATGGTACAAAAAACATTAAGTGAGCAACAGTTCTGTGGGTGGAAATGCCTTATTGATAAGAGAGGTCAGAGGAAAATGGCCAGATGATCATTCTTTACAACTGGGGTGAGTAGAAGAGCATCTCAGAACACACAACACATCAAACCTTGAGGTTGATGGGCTACAACAGCAGAAGACCACATCGGGTTCCACTCCTTCCTCAGCCAAAAACAGGTATCTGAGGCTATTTTGGGCACAGACTCACCCAAACTGGACAGCTGAAGACTGGAACCCGATGTGGTCTTCTGCTGTTGTAGCCCATCCACCTCAAGGTTTGATGTGTTGTGTGTTCTGAGATGCTTTTCTACTCACCACAGTTGAGCAGTATTTGAGCTAGTGTAGACTTCCTGTCAGCTCAGACCAGTCTGGTCATTCTCCTCTCATCTCTCTCATCAACAAGGAGTTTCAGCCTGCAGATCCTCTGCACATGGGATGCTTTTTTTTTTTTTCACACCATCGTGTGTAAACTCTAGAGATTGTTGTTTGAGAAAATCCCAGGAGATCAGCAGTTTCTGAAACACCCAGTCCAGCCCATCTGGCACCAACCATGCCACAGTTAAAGTCTCAGAGATGAGACTTTTTCCCCATTCTGATGTTTGATGTGAACATTAACTAAAGCTCTTGACCTGTATCTGCATGATTTTATGCATTGTGCTGCTGCCACATGATCGAGTAACTGCATCGATGAGCAGGTGTACAAGTGTTCTTGTTGAAGTGGACGGTGTGTGTGTTTAGTATATTTGTGCTAATGATGGAAAGTAGTATAAAGAAATTTGATGGTCACAACTAAACAATATAGGATCCAGTTAAAACTGGAAACAAGTGTTTTTTTGTTGTTTTTTTACACACACATGACAATGTACACTTAATTTCCTGTTTAATATGTACACCTATATATATATTTTTTTATAAGCACTTACATTTAACATATATAATTACTGACTGTAGCCCATCTGTCTCTGTACACAATTTGTCAGCCTCATTGACCCCCTACAACAGTGGAATTATTTGGGTGGGGTTTAATTCTCAGCAAAGCAGTGACACTGACAGCAGTATCTTAGTGGTTGTTGTGCTAGAACATGAATCAGACACAGTAGCGTTGCTGTACATGGTTACTGGTCACTGCATTATACACCCACCTTGTTCAAACAATTTTACAGTTAGAGACTACAGCTCAATTTTCCATGCACAGTTTGTTAATCATCCTCTACCCCGTAATCAGTGTAAGGTTCTGACCAACAGCGGTCACTTTCCACTAAAGGGGGTTATAGAGAGCTAACAAAGTGTACATAGTTGCAGTCAGTAACCACTTATGAAGTTACCTATATATTGAGTGTGCTTGATAAAATACTAATCAAGATAAGTGGAAGGAATAAAGTGACCACTGACTGTATATGATGCATTAGTGGAAAATTTCTGTGAAACAAATTTGGATGTTTTTTTCTGCTCTTGTGAAGCTATTTGAATGGAGCAAAGTATGTTGTCCAAAAGTAGTGATGAACTGAAGATCCATTTTTTATCTAAATCCTGAGAAGGTTTTTTTTTTTTTTTTGGTGTTTACAAAAAAGAAAAACAAGAAAAACATATCTGCCCAAAATATTAGAATTTAACTATAATCAAAATAATATAAAAATATTCATATGTGGTATTATATTTTTAAAACGTGTACAATGCAGAATTTATGGTATGATACTCGTACAGAAGGAGTGTTGTCCACAGTTTCAACGTTTGGTCAAAATGGCCCTTTATTTGTTTTAGAAGACTATTTTGTACACTGACAAGTGCAACAGTGATACCTTGGCAATACTTGTTAAAAATCTCTAAGTACAAAATTTTCTTTTTGTAATAATGTGTCACAAAATAGTTAAAGAAGCAGATATAAGCAGGTGCTGATACTTAAAATGTTGCACAGCAAAAGCTCGCCTTAATGCACCTCCTATAAGCGTGCTCATGGCATGTATCAAAAAAATTAAATAAAATTTTTAAAAAAACCACTGAGGTATGACTGAAGATGACTAGAAAACATTCTGATAACATGCAACAGGATAAAATGAAAAACACCGCATGCCAAACTCAGTACTACCAAGATCCTAAAGGTGTACATTACTGCAATGGTTTAATGAGATCATTTAAAATCATTTCCACCTATTTCAAGTGTGAACTTAATGAGCAAATACACCAGAGTGATGTACACCTGTAGTATAAGCAGTACAGGGAGAGTCTTCTTGGTTGAAGTGCTTACGCCCAACCAACAAAGCCATTACAGCTGTAACTGGTGATGAACAGCAAACCATGCCCAGCTGATGTCAGTCTCATTTTAGCCTGCTATTAACACAACAGTAGTCACACTCATTAACGTTAATAGCAAACCTGGTCATGCATTACAGATCAACCAAAACAAGTCATTATAAAGAAGAGAAACAGTGGCTCTTATAATGAAACGAAAAATTAAAAAAAAAAGAAACAATGCATTTAAGTCAACGATTCCATTCACATTAATGATCCCTCTTCAGCGTGGTTATATATGAGGCTTGGGAGAGGAGGGAAAAGAGGGGAGGGGGAGTGGAGCAGCATGGCTCAGTAGCACTGAGGGGGAAGAACTCATTCACAGCTGGCTGGGAGAGCACTTTCTACAGGAACCCTGAACTGCAAATGAGAGAGAACGAGGATTATTTTCTCTATGGGTTACATTCATACGATGTTCACTCATACACAAATCTTAAAGGTTAATGCAATGCGTTAGAGATGTTGAAAGGGGTTATGGGAAAAGTGTATGGTGGAACTTTCTTGAAATTGAAACCTAACTTTTGTTGTTTTATGTTTTCTCAAACAACCAACGGGAGGTTTCAATTGTGCGAACTTAAACTTCTGTACAACAGGTGACTGAAGTCCAGTGGTCAGAAGTCTGAACGATTAAAAGGGCTCCCTGACCCAGAACCAGTGCTGCCTCATATAATGTCCACAATGTCTACTGTTCCTCAAACAAGCTGATCATTATACAGTGCTGTGAAATGATTTCTTCTGGGTTTGTGTATATCTCATACTAAATTGTTTCAGAAATTAAAACAAAATCTAAGATAAAACAAAGGCAACCTGAGTAAACACAAAATACAGTTTTTAAATGATAATGTTATTTATTGAAGCAAAAAAGTTATCCAATACCAAAATGTATACCGATTTGTATCCCGTAGTCACTAATTCCCCAAATCTGTGAAACTGCATTCATAATGAGGATCAGCTGGCCTAGACACAACCAGGCCTGATTACTGCAAACCCTGTTCAATCAAATCAACACTTAAATGGAACTTTTTCAACAGTATGAAGTTGGTTAAAAGGTTTCACTCAGTAACACGCTATGCCAAAACTGAAAGAAATTCCAGAAATGATGAGGAAGAAGGTGATTGAAATACATCAGTCTGGGAAGGGTTACAAAGCTATTTCAAAGGCTCTGGGACTCCACAGAGAAAGCCTGTGAAACTGTGAAAACCACAGTGAGAGCCATTATCTCCAAATGGAAAAACTCGGCACAGTAGGGAACCTTCCCAGAAGTGACCAAGCTTCCAAGATTCCTCCAGGAGCACAGCAACTTCTCATCCAGCAAGTCACAAAAGACCCAAGGACAACAGCAAAAGACCTACAGGCCTCTCTTGAATCAATAAAGGTCACTGTTCATGACTCCACAATCAGAAAGACACTGGGCAGAAATGGCATCCATGGAAGAGTGGGGAGGTGAAAACCACTGCTAACCCAGAAGAACATTAAGGCTCGTCTGAATTTTGCCAAAACACACCTTGATGATCCGCAAAACTTGTGTTCTGTGCATTGATGAGTCAAAAGTGGAACTGTTTGGAAGACGGGTCCCGTTACATCTGGCGTAAACCAAACACAGAATTCCACAAAAAGAACATCATACCTACAGTCAAGCAAGGTGGTGGAAGTGTGATGGTGTGGGGATGCTTTGCTGCTTCAGGGCCTGGGCAACTTGCAATAATTGAGGGGAAAATGAATTCTGCTCTCTACCAGAAAATCCAAAAGGAGAATGTCCGATCTTCAGTCTGTAAATTGAAACTCAAGTGCAACTGGATTATGCAGCAAGACAATGATCCAACGCATAGGAGTAAATCCTGGCCCTAGAAGTAAATGAAAGACTCATCTCCAGTTCTCGGAAGCGTTTGGTTGAAGTTATTGCTGCTAAAGGTCAAACCAGATTTTAAGTTTAAGGGGGCACTAGTTTTTCACATGGGTGATACGTGTTGGATAACTTTTTTTTTGCTTCAATAAAATGAATAAATAAACAAAAACTGTACTGTGTGTTTACTCAGGTTGCCTTTGTTTTATGTTGCATTTGTTTGAAGATCTAAAACAATTTAGTATGAGATATACACAAAAACAAAAGAAATCAGGATGAGGGCAAATACTTTTTCACAGCCCTGTAAATAACTACACCCTCACGTAGGAATCAGAGGACTCAACTTCACAGCTTGCCCAAGAGCAGTGTTATTTTAGGGCCAAGTGTTGTACCAGAATGATCCAGCTGTGCAGCAGAGAAACAGTCACTTGTATGGAATCATGGGATAAGGAGCATCATAACAGAAGCATTCAGAAGACATATGGGACAGCACATCAGTTAGGGTCAGTAACAAACTAAGAGCCTGTTAATAGTGCCAGGGTAGCCACGGCCTCTACCGCAGCTCTGCCAGAGTTTCGACTAATGATATAGTCTAAAAATTTTTAGAATGAAAGGGGGAGATTTACTATGTTTTTGTAAACCCTCTTTCCCTGTCACAATTTACTAAAGACACTTTATGAGCTTATAATGCAATTATTGCATTAGAGAAGAATCCCTATCAAAGCACAAAATATTAGGCAGCAATTACTGTAATTAAGCACTTAGACTGCCTGGAATTTCTGACTGTGTACACTATAACGCTCTTGAAAATATAACTGGATTTTCAACATTGCTACAGTAGTTATGGCTCAGAGAAGACATCAATGGCCACAGAGACACACACATTAATGTACTTTTGATGACCAAAGACACACTGTCACCAGCCAAGTCATATTATTATTAACTAATTGGAAGAAATAGAAAAATTATGTCAAAAATAGTCATGGAATCCTTGCACTGCAGCTGCTTTTGCTTTCTGTCATCAGATTATTTTCAGCATACTGTGGACTCTGTTCTTGGGGACTCACCTAATGCACTAGCTGGAATTTTTTTTAGGTCACTTTTGCAACATGTTCAGAATCACACACAGTGTCTGAATAGCCAGGACAGGGGGAAAGAAATTAAACATGAAATCAACATTTTAGTTTCCAAATGTGTGATAGACAACTCACATTCTGTTAGTTCTACCAGCCAAAAATGACCATGTGTTCAAAAACAGAAAGCACTCCCCGGAAATATTCAGGATGTGCAAGATTCCAAAACCCTAATACCAAATATTAAAGTAAAATAACCCAGGTTTGCTTGATGACAGCGAGACAGGTTTTTTTTTTTTTTTTTTTGCACCAGCCAAATGTTAATCAGGCAAGGTGCACCCGTGTTCATTTGCCTGAAATGTTCCTAGTCGATCGCCTGCTAAATTAGCCACACCTGCTAGCATGAATTCTGACTAAAAAGTAAGCGCAAATGTTGCACTTGCCTAGACACTGTTATACTTGCTTAGACACTGTTATACTTGCTTAACGCATTCCTGGGAGTATTTTTCCTGATCCACTGAATCTCTAATTTCACTTTTAATAACCACAATGACTTTGCTACAATGGTTTCCCCTAAGATACGGATTAAGCTGTGCCTTAATGTTTAAAAGCCTTACCAGCTTAAGGTGTCTCATGCAGCATGCAGCAAGCAGATGAGGAATTAACTGGAAGAAAGCATGGATTTAACATGCAGAAACTTGACCACACAATATAAAGAGAGCACAACAATATTCCATCATGCATGCCATGCCATGCCCTGCTTGGTTACTGAGGAGAACTGTACATTTCGAAAACTGTCACACACACACACATCCTGCAGAATAAACAGTGTTTCCTCAGTAACATGTGAATATGAAATGAACTGAAATGTCATAAGAATAGTGGGCAGCCTTTGAAGAAACCTGTGAATTCGCTCAAGGAGCGAAAAAAAATTTTTTTTTTTTTAAAAAGCCAGTGAGAAAAATGAGAAAGGGGAAAAAAATGTAAACCTTCTCAGTGCAAGTGTCTTCCTCCTTTATAATGGTCTGGTGAGGTGGCCAAATCAGCTTGAATACACAACCATGAGTGATTACCAACATGTTAGGAGCAGTGGTCACTTTGAGTGCAGTTTACGTTTCTATCATTCTTGTCGGGGGAATGGCTTAACAAAGATATCCAGTCAGTGTCAATGTGATAACAAGAATACTGGATGTCATGTGTACACTATAATGCTGTGATTTAAAGGAAAACTCCACCCTGAAGAACATGAAATATGTTTGTATTGAAATATCTGTGACGTGCTTAATGATTCAGGTGCAAATTAGTTGGTTGATGCTGTATTTTCGTTATTCCCGTGAGAAATTTTGTGTCGGCGCACCGACGTCACTGGGAGACAGTGCTAGAGTTAACGTTAAGTGGTAACGGTCAGCTTCCTGGTTAGCTACTAAAAACAAGAATTTCTTTTCTCAATGTCAGATTAATGAGACGAACGCAGAAGTAGTGTAGTCACCAGGCATTGGACTCGCAGTTCCAGAATGCAATGCAGCTATATGACACAGCTGCTCTGAATTACGACGGGGACTCGGCTGGGCTCGTTAGTGGTGAGAGAGGTGAGCAAGCTGTATGAATAAAAGACTAAAGCATTGTTGCACATGACGTTTTGGGTATAGATGAAGCGAGGGCTAATTCCCACTGCTGCCACTATGAGCAGACTGAAGATCACACTGATTATAAATAATGTTATGCAATACTGTTAAGTCAGTCAGGGTGGATTTTTCTTTAAAGCTTTAGTTTACATAGTCCTATGAAAAAGTGCTAACAAAAAAGCAAGTGAGCAGTCAATAATAGAATTATTTACAAATACTGTTATTTGTTAAATATGAAAATTCATAGTTATAATAAATTATGCAAGAGTAATAATTAATAATGTGTATTGAGGCACAGGAAATTCTAAGCTAATAAAAGACAATATTTCTGTATGTATTTACTTATATCTCAAAGCTAATATTGTTAACAGCTCAGATTTATTATATTCAAGTAGAAATATTTCCTCCATGATTTGGACTAAAAGTAGTCATATTTTATTCCTGGCTAATCAGAAATTTAACAGGCAAACTGGATAATAAAAAGCACTACATTTACAATGTAAACTGTTTTTACATGTAGCAACTCACATCCACTGAAAAATATGGGTGTGTGTCTTATATTGGTTCCACTCTCTAATGTTTCATTAGACAATGAGAGTTAACCAGATCATTAAAAAGAAAAGCAAGAATATCAGCTGTTCTAAGGTTGTCAGGTCGATGTTTTGAGGGAAAAGTGATAAGGTCAAGAGGTCGATACTTACTTTTTCCTCTCTTTGTCCCTCTTGAGTGTGGTGGAGCTGCCTGCTTGCTGGGCCTGGGACTGCAGGAGTTCAGCTGCAGTTTTCTTCTGCTTGAAGATGTTCAGCTCGTCATCAAGGGCCTTCTTTTTATCTTCTAGCTTCTTCTTCTCATCCTGGTGCAGCTTCTTCAGACGGTCAAACTTTTCATGCAGCTAAATATGAGGACCACATGTTTAATGGTCAAATGGCTTCCTTAGTGAGGTGAAGGAATGACATGGCACCATTTCATTACACTGTTCAATTATCTTTTTGTTATTTCACGGACTCACTCTTGTTTCTACCAAAGAAATTTCAAGACCTATGTATTAGAGGAGTAGACACAAAATACTCAAAGGCAGATACAGTGCCCTCCACCAATATTGGCACCCTTGATAAATATGAACCTCATCAGGCACTATAGGAGAAGACTCAGAGCCGTTATCTTGGCAAAGGGAGGTAGCGCAAAGTATTGACTAAAAGGGTGCCAATAATTGCGCCACACATATATTTAATAGATTTTTAAAAAAGAAACCTGTGTTGTGTTTGCAATTGTTTGATATCCATGAGAGCAGAGTATTTTTGTGATTTTTTATTTTTTTTTTAACAAAACATCAAAAGGTTAAACAATAAAGACAATTTTTCACAGCCGTGTTTGCTCATACTTACCAAGGGTGCCAATATTAGTGGAGGGCACTGTATATTCAAACTTTTTTCCTCTGGGGGGAGGGGTACTTAACAGTCCATTTTTTATATAATCTTTTTAAAAATGACCTGTATAATGTCCTGTGTAAAAACTGTTTGACAGTCCTGCCCCCTTCCAGTCAGTGCAGACATGTTCAGTCATTCCAGACTGACATGTCAATTGGCTCATCTGCCTCAAAAAAAGAAGACTGCTCTTTTGGAGTATTTTTTGTGTAATAACACATTCTAGTGTACTCCAATGTTAAATTTCAGCATTCCTATGCACAATATGTAAAAGTTATTATACAGTCTTCTAAATATTTCGTTTTTGGTATTTTCCATCTCACCCCTCACCCACGCCCTATGCAATTCCTTTTCAGTTTGAATACCCATGCTCTAGGTATATTTTATACAAGTCAGTTAAAAGTAAGCAAACCTCCTTCTCTGCCTCCTTCAGCTCAGCCTCTTTCTCCTTCACTCTCTGAACAAACATCTGCCTCATCTCTTCTTCCTTCTTCTGCAGCTCACCCATGAACTCATTCCTCTTGGCCTCATAAGTCTCCTGCAAACTGTAAGGAAAGTGAATGTAGTCGTGATTTACAACCCAATTCTTAATTATTCCTTTCCATTGTCAATTAAGTTAACCAACATAATCATAATAAAAACTCTGATGTAACCTTATCTCTCCTCACCTGAAAGGTTTGCTGTCAGGATCTGTGTCTTTAAAGCCCATCTCCTCCAGTTTGCAGCGGCGGTAGAGCTCATAGTGGCGTGTGTGTGTCTGCTCCCTCAGATCCTCCATGTTCACTCGGATCAGCATCTCCCTCAGCTTCACAAAGTCGCAGTGGTTCTCATTTTCCACTGAAATCAGTGAATTCTTTATGAACAGCAGGGAAACGAAGCCTTGCCACCTGATTATTCCAACTGTCATTTGAACATCATCCGTTTAAAAAAAAATCTTTTTCATGAACCACTGAATTTTATTTAACAGGTCTCAACCACAACACATCCTGCTGACTCATTTCATTCGGCCAGCAGATGGTGCTCCAAAAGCCACGCTGAAGGCATGAAAAGTGGTAAGTTAATATATTCATGCTTTCCCATTATACATATACACAAAAAAAGTTTATGCAAATACACAGAAATATCTCTATAAAAATATTCTCCTGGTACTTCAAAAAACCAGGCACTTTCAACAGCAATATAATGTACCTTTACACTCTCTTTCTGTTTTTTTCCTACTAGTCTTGGATCACCCGAGGTCAAAAAGCTTTATAAATTGCCTTTATTTACATTCAGACAATGCTTATGACTCGAGTCACTCAATGATACAAGGACAACAGAGAGTGATCATATTACATTCTTAGAGATCATTACATAAATGTCATTACGTATACATATAATGTCATTATTTTAGCTCACAGGGGGGCAGATATATAATTAAATAATTAGCTTAGATATTTTGCCATATATATATATATATATATATATATATATATATATATATATATATATATATATATATATATATATATATATATATGCCACTGCATTGTCATACATCAGACATTAGTGAAAAACACACAACCAAGAATTACCATTTTCTTTGCTAGGTCAAGCTAAATTAAGCATTAGCCCACTTTCAATGAATGTATGGCTTGTATGACTTGAAGGGGGTGAGAAGAACACCATCACAATGCCAGAAACAGCATGCTGGTTTGTGGTTTATTGTGCCATGGTGAGTGTCAACAAATGCCAAATGCTAAGTTTGAGTATGTGACCATCATCACTCAAGTGAAGTGCTACTGTGACTGTTCTCTACCTCTTCATACAAAAAGCAGCCAAAAAATAAAACAATAAAACCATTTTTAATGTGGTGCAGTTACGTGAATAAGAGTCTGGGTCTGCACTAACACCCTTGATACTGAGAGCGGATCTCGGCATTATTTCCTCTGTAAGACGTGGCTAGAACTTACCCTGAACAGTTCCCCAAGGGTACTGCCGTGCTTTCACCATCTTGTTCCCGATCTTCACTTCCTCAGTACTTCCCACTACTGCAAACGGCAAATGACCCTACACATCCCAAAAAGGACATGCAAATCAGAAATCAGTGGTGTTCTTGCAACCAAAATTTTTACATACATATTTACAGAGAGATGCATTATTTGACACAGAGGAGGGTGCAATCAGGAAACAAATGTGTATGCAGATAAATGGGTATGCTCGATATTCTTGAAGTATTACCAATCACATTAAAATATTCTATTCTTGCTTGGTTTGCTTTGGTATTTCAAAGTGAATGCTGTTAAACGATAGCAGTCTATAAAGCAAATTGCCACCACCTAATTATGGCAATATTTACTCTCAGGAAAGATACTACTGAACCACACTCAGTATCTACATTTATTTACTGCCTCACACAGAAGTCTTTGTTCTCTGTGTGTGTGTGTGTGTGTGTGTGTGTATGTGTGTGTCTTTCCCACACTTCCTCTAGTGACAGCACACTGATTATACATTCCTGTCCTTCTGTGCCATTTCCTCACAGAAAGAGAAGGATAGCAAGCTATACACCAGATGGGCTGTTTCACTGACAAAGTGAAATAATCTGCACACTATACAGTGTGTGTGTATATATGTATATATATATATACATATATATATATATAATGTGTGTGTGTGTGTGACCATCCTTTGCCTTCAAAACAGCATCAATTCATCAATTCTTCTAGGTACACTTGCACACAGTTTTTGAAGGAACTCTGCAGGTAGGCTGGCCCAAACATCTTGAATAACTAACCACAATTCTTCTGTGGAATTAGGCAGCCTCAGTTGCTTCTCTCTCTTTATGTATGTTTGGGGTCGTTGTTATGCTGCAGAATAAATTTGAGGCCAATGCCTCCCTGATGGTATTGCATGATGGATAAGTATCTGCCTGTACTTCTCAGCATTGAGGAGACCATTAATTCTGACCAAATCCCCAACTCCATTTGCAGAAATACAGCCCCAAACTTGCAAGGAACCTCCACCATGCTTCACTGTTGCCTGCAGACACTCATTCGTGTACCGCTCTCCAGCCCTTTGGCAAAACAAACTGCCTTCTGCTACAGCCAAATATGTCAATGTGTCATATGTTGTGAGAATATTCAAATTTTGTAATCAGAGAAAATATACACAAGCTACAACAAACATCTCACACTGATTAGTTGCTAAATCCAAACAGCCTATATTTGACTAATAAAGATTTCGCATGGAAATGTAAATATAACTCAACACTCAGAATTTCTGGTTCAAGTAATCTTTCTGACTCAATAATTAAAAATGTTATACATTTTCCCCAAAAAGACAGTTAAAATATTTACATATGATACTTGAATAGGGAAAATATCATTTTTAGGGCTATACTTGCCTTTCAGTGAATATTTTTATTCTTGCATGATTCGCATAAAGAAACCAATTTCACCATTAGGGTGAAATTTGATACATTTGATTTGTTTGCTATTTGGTTTTTTGTAGTTCCAGTGAAGGGAAATTCTAGGCAATAGTGTGCTTACGTTCGGGAAGCAGTTTGAGGAAGACCCGCATATGTGTGTCCATATACTTTTGGTCATATGGTGTATTACAAGATAATTATAGAGATGACTAGTTTTTATGTATAGCTTCCATCATTTATTTTCTCTTTTTGTTCATCAGTCCAAATCTCCAGATCACATAACATTTCCACAGGACTTAGCTCAGTCATTTGGCTCCGTTTTTTTTTTTAGCTTAGAAGCTCACATCTAGAGAAAAATGTTGCCAGCAACGCAAAATAAACAGCATGTTTGGTTCACATCCTGTATTTCGGTCTATTCACGATTGAATCACTTTCTTTCCACAATCGAACCACACTAGAGTTCGACTGGAACTGTACAAAGAAGACCTTGTTCAAACGGTCTCGGACTGTTCTTCTGCACCCGAGTGTGACCGCTGTGTTCTCAATGCTGGAGTGACTTACGTTCATGGTGGAGTTGATCTCTGCCACAGTCTCATCATCAGTGGGGAACTGGTAAGTCTGCACTCCGTTGCTGACGAGCTCACTGGTGATCTTAATCTTGAACTTGGCCAGTTCACTCTTTGAGATGGCATCTGACTTAGCAATGATGGGGATGATATTGACCTGCATTATTGGTGATAAACAATACGCTTTCATCAGAAGCAGATAAAAAATAAATTCATTCCTGTAGCTTTTTCCTGTTTCGTTAAATGACAGAAGCAGAAAAATTCCAAGCTATGTGTGGAAAGTATTACCACACAAGCCTTTACGCTGATGCATATAATGCTACAGTCAAATATAAATGTAACTTCTATAAAATAACTATCTAACAGCAATCATTTAGTGAAAGCCACTCATGAAAAAAAAAAAAGCTGTCAAAGATGACACCACATAGATAGAGCTCAAAATTAGCATGACTGTCCCAGAATCACCTCAGCAAACTATTTTAATCATCCCAGAGGAAACTTAACTGTCCCAAATACGAAACCCGACCTTATCATGACAAAAAAAATGTAATGAAATGATTAACAATTGTTTAACTGGTGTAAATGTTTATCAGTATGATGGTTAGAGAAGGTCTCAAAGCAGGAGAGCAAACTAATTGCAGAAGGTTAACAATATACAGTACTTATGTAGTGTTAAATATAGTACAGTATATATTGTTGCATCGTGAGGTGATTGCTAACCCGTGCTCAGCAACAACCGCCATACAATTTAACATAGTAAAAGAGAACACACCAAGATAGATTTATGGATGTTTGTGCAGCTTATCTCCTACAGGTGGCCAGTGTAGTGTCATTAAGAGAGGTGTAACATACAACTTTTTGGTGACTGTCATATTTGTTTAGCAAAATTGGTGGTGATTTGCTTTTTGCCATAAGACCAAGACTAACTCAGCTGCACTACAGAATTGTAACTGCATAGTAGATTAATAGCATAAGGGACACAGTGGAATTAATAGGGGTTAACTGAACATTCAGCCTTCATTCTTGGCTCACACACTGAGCACTCAAATCGACCACCTACACTGCTCAATGGAGCTATCCCACGCACATTGGCTTGCAGTACTTTAAGTTTTCATTGTGAGAGTAATACACATAGGACTAGTAGTGTATACTATTTTTATTATTCATATATCTACATATACTGCCTACTTCGCCCACCTAGACAGCCATCACAGTGTATACAGTCCCCTCTGAAAGTATTGGAACAGCAAGGCCACTTCTATTGTTTTCGCTATACGTTAGACAAACATTTGGGTTTGAGCTCACAAGATTCATTATTTTCAAGATACTTTCATTTCAGGATATTTACATCTAGATGTGTTAATCAAATTAGAACATGGCACTTTTTTGTTTGAACCCACCCGTTTGTTCAAGTGATCAAAAATATTGGAACTTGTGACTGATAGCTGTTTCTTGCTGCCTGGGTGTGCCCTGTTAAACCGATTGTTTAAACAATTAATAGCTCTGAATGTCTACCCTTGGTTTGAGCCCTAGGTTTCGCCTGTGAAGACTGCATTTGTTGACTATGGGAGAAAAGCAAGCCACTTTGAAGCTGAGAAAAGAGGGAAAATCTATCAGAGCCATTACACAAGCACTGGGCATAGCCAATATAGCAATTTGGAAGGTCCTGAAATCAAAAGAAACTGCTGGTGTACTGACCAACAGACACCGAATGGGTTCTCCAAAAAAACAAAAACAGTCAGTTACATCACCAACAACCTCTACAGAGCAGGGGTGAAGGTATCACAAGCCACCATTCGAAGAAGACTTCCAGAGCAGAAATATAGAGGCCATACCACAAGATGCAATCCACTCATCAGCAGTAAGAATCAGAAAGCCATATTGGAATTCGCAAAGAAATACAGAGATGGGCCAAAAAATTTCTGGAACCAAGATGAACCTCTACCAAAGTGATGGAAAGGACAAAGTGTGGAGAAAGAAAGGATCTGCTCATGATCCAAAACACACAAGCTCATCAGTCAAGCATGGTGGAGGTAGTGTCATGGCTTGGGCTTGCATTGCTGCTTCTGGAACAGGCTCATTAATCTCTATTGATGATGTAACTCATGATGGTAGCAGCAGAATGAATTCAGTTTAAGTTTACAGAAACATTCTGTCTGCCAATTTACAGAGAAATGCATCCAAATGAATCAGGAGGAACTTCATCATGCAGAAAGACACAGACCCAAAACACTGCCAACACAACAACAGACTTTATCAGGGAGGGAAAGTGGGAGGTTTTAGACTGGCCAAGTCAAACACCCGACCTTAACCCAATTTAGCATACATTTCACCACCTGAAGAGGAGACTGAAGGGAGAAACCCCCCAAAACAAACAACAACTGAAAGAAGCTGCAGTACAAGCCTGGAAAACAACACAAAAGAAAAATGCAACAGTTTGGTGATATCATTGGGTCACCAGCTTGATGCAGTCATTGCAAGCAAGGGATATGCAACCAAATATTAAGTGTTATTTACTTTAAGACCATCTGTTCCTATACTTTTGCTAACCTTAAAAATTGGGTGCTCTGCCACCAAAGATGCCATGTTCTAAGTTGTTTAACACATCTAGATGTAAATACCAGGAAATGAAAGCTGAAATTCTGATCTATCATCTCAATCATCTTTTGATCTCAAACCCAAATGTCTTCAATGTACAGCGAAAATAACAGAATTGGCCTTGCTGTTCCAGTGCTTTTGGTGGGGACTGTCACCAAATATGTCCTTGTCCTAATTAGTGTTTTAATTTATGCTTGTATATATGGTCATGTGTATTTGAACTCTTAGATGAGCCTGATGGTTATTGCTACAACAACAGAGAGGAAGAGATGTATTTAGGGCAGTACATGCGAATGCAGAATGTGGTCACAGATGATTTTGACCTTATGACCACAGTGAACAATGACACAACACAATCCCATTAACAAAACAAAACAAAACAAATGGATAGAATACAATTTAATGAACCATAACCTTAAAGCCCAAGCAGTGCCATTAGCAAGGCTTTAAGCAGCACTAACCTTACTGTCCAGCTTCTTCATGGTCACCAGGTCCAGAGATTTTAAAGAGTGTCCAGTGGGTGCGATGAAGTACAGACAGGCATGGATGCGCGAGTCGTGATAACTGTGCAGGGTGCGCTTGATTTTCAGTTCTTCTTGAAGGTAGGACTCAAATTGAGTGTCGATGAACTCCACAATAGATTTGTAGCTGCAAACAGGAACAAATGTAGAGTAATGAAATTAAATCTAAAAGCGTGATTAAAGTAATAAATCTAAAAGATGAATGACTGAGTGATTGCAGGTTGACACCAGCTGGACAACAAATGATTCCCTCTGTATTTGAATAGAATCAATTTAATAAGAAACAGAAACCCGAGTGACCAATTTCTACAGATCTGTTCTTAACAGCAGAATTCCCACAGCTACTCAGTGAAGTAAAGTGACCAGCATCGGCTTGATGGTGGCGCTATAGTGCAAGCGTTTACTTTTTGTCCTATATCTCGAGAACCGCAAGTCGTACGCCCCAAATCCTTTTTTCCTCTTATTCCTTGACTTCTGTTGAATCCAGTTAGACCACCAACTTCCATAACTTGTTTTGCTAATTTGCATAATATGCAAAAGGTTCTTTTGCGAAATAGTCCTAGGATTTTTTACCGATCTTCACAAACCTATTCAGGGGAGTGTGATCCTCAATAATTATTAAAAACATGTTGACATTTGTAAACAATATGGCTGCAACATGTCAATTAATTATAACGAGGCAGAGCATAATTTACTCCAGGAGCTGTAACTCATGAATGCTTGTGTGCATCCAGACGAAACTTAAAAGCCATATACAGGGCAAGATTCTGAGGTCATGAGAAATGTATAGGGTGTGGTCATACATAGGGGGCAGAGCCAAGGTCAGATAACTGTTTCTCAGGAATGGTAAGTTCGATCAAGCTGAAATTTGGTCTGGTGCATCATTATGCTAATCTGTAATTGGAATTTTGATGATGATGACCTAATTACTTAAAAAGACATGGCCATCATTGGCCAATCAGTTTTCAGCGGGCATTTAACGGGTTAACACTGAGCTATCATCATGAAACTTGAATGGTAAGGTCAAGTATGGGCCCAGTACTAACTGAACTTTCTTGTTAGTGCTGATTCCTTGGCTCAACCCATATAAATTTTATATTTGAATCATTTAGCCTCGCCCACTCCAATTTACAATAATGTGCATAATATGCAAATCTGACTTTTGCTACTAGTCCTAGGATTTTTGTCAGATTGTCACAAATTTGGTGTCAAATGGAGAGTGTGAAACTTAATATTCATCAAAAACATGATGAAATTTGTATAATGTAACATGCCAATTGGGGTGGAGCTGTTTTACGTAAACAACTGTACTTCATGAATGCCTACACAGAATTACACAAAATTTAAATGCATGTATGACAAAGGAATCTGAGGTGATATGCAATGTTGTATGCATAACCACTGAAAAGGGGCAGAGTTCATTTGAAATAGCCATTTCTCTAAAACCGAAAGTCAGATTGGGCTGAAATTTGGTGTGCCGCATCAATGTGCTAATCTGTAACTGAATTTTTAATCACCACTTAATTACTTCAAAAACATGGCCAGCTTCAGCCAATCAGCTTTCAGCAGTCATTTCAAACAACTAGCATTGAGCTATTGTCACAAAACTTCATAAGTTTTTTCATGTATGGTCTCTCTATTGTTCTATGAACATCGGCAAGAACACCAGGAGCTATGTTTGCCAAGACTACAATTTTATTATTATTATTATTATTATTATTATTATTATTAGTTGTTGTTGTTATTATATGCTATAATCAAGGTCACTTGCATTTTTTCCATAATTCTTGGTCAAAGACTTTCTCAAATACTTTTTAGGTAGCATTTCGTCTTGCTGGAAAAGTCAAACAAAACAGATTCCATATGGTTATATGATTTTACAATCAATCAATCCCAAATATTCTCATTACTGAGCCAAACCCATTCGCACCTGTCCTCTTTGTTGATTTGGTCTCCGAAGCCAACCGTGTTAACGATGGTGAGCTTAAGGCGCACGTTGCTCTCCTGCAGCTCATACGTGTTGGACTTGAGCTGCACTCCAGGCTGGTTGTGCTGAGTCGGCTCGCCCTCAAACTTGGTGTTGAACAGGGTGTCCATGAGAGTGGACTTTCCCAAACCTGTCTCCCCTAAAATCACAAAATAGCTGCATTAGGTCAGTGGAATCTTTAGCTCTTGGATATGTGTATCGGAATCCAAGTGGGCAGCAGGAAAATACACGCAACACTTACTTACACAGTCGCTTATTATCAAAGTGATTCAAATTCAAATAGTCACATTCTCTCACATTTTTTTCTCACATCTTTTTTTTTTCTAAAAGATATTATTTACTTATTGACATTCAGTTATCTGTTATTTCATTAAGCAGACACTAGCCTACTAAATGAACAAATTCAGTCAAACATTTTCCACTTTCATCGTCTTGGCTGCTCATGGCTCTCATTCCTGCTCTCCATAAAAGCAATAAAAAGACTAACCACCCTACACCACCAGAATTTTAATTATATGGATAGCTCTCATTGGCTACCTCTTATATTTAACTTGCAAAGTACTTTCCCATGGGTCACCCTCCTGCCAGCCTGAGGAAAGTGTTTTCACATAGAATAATATAGGAACTTACCATTTTAAATCTGCTGTCATAAACTGTAATATCTTACTGAAGCTGAGCAAAGATTAAACTACATCCTAAACACTCAGTGATGGGATTAAATCACCAGCAGAGCAATTAGGAAATGGCAGCAGAGGCCTGACTCATTGATCATCCGACCCATTCTTACTAATCCATGAAGCAGGATCTGATTGTTCACTGAGTCACAAGCATTTCCTCTTCTCTCCATAATGTACGTGTGTTTCTGGGCACACAAAATAGTGTGAGTATGATGCATAAGCAATCAATAAACAAATAAAAAAATAAAAAGATGACTTTTTTTTGGACAAAATTCCACAAATACCTCTATAACAGTCTAGTGAGGATTAAATCCCCCTTACACATTATCCAAAATGACATGGTACTGAACTGAAAAATGACAGATTCCATGTCTGCCATGATAATCATGGTAATAGTACCAGACTTTAATTCAGACTAATATATTTCCAGCTTTTCCACTTTTGCTGTGCACATTCTTATAACCTCTGTTTATAAATTAACATACCATTAGCTGTTCAGCTTTTTCAATATCATTAACATAAACTGCCATCAAGTAACGTAAATTAACGCAAACTAACCTCTGGTTAATCCAAAATGGCACATATAAAAGCCATTATTTCATGCCACATATAGTGAAGTAGGGAGTAGGGTGCCATTTCAGATATAGCCCTGGACCTGGACTAGCCTTCCCTTGAATATTTTACTGGTTTTTCTTTTGCTGTCCCAACACTTCTGATCCAATTAGTTAGGTAATTAACATGCCCTCTTGGGTGTATTAGACCAGGGAAAACACAAAAATGTGCAGAGCCAGGGTTGGAAACCACTGTTCTAGATGCCTTCAGAGTACTGTGTTGAATGCATAACTAAAACATATACTGAAATGCCGGCACTATCTATAGATTTTGTGTTGAGTGTTTACACACAATCCTCAGAACGATACACAAAAACCACAAAATGATTACCACGGTCACCTTTACAAATAATGAACACAGCACAAAAGTACTGCTTAACTATAATTATATAAAAACAAATAATGGAGAAATGCTTGAGGGTGATCTGGTTATCTGGGAACCAAAAATTGGGATGTTTTCTCTGCCAAGCTTCATTATACGTGTTATGTTGGGGAGGACATTAAAAATGACCATACTAAGTTTTATGATCATCACTTAATTGGAATTTCTTGTATGAGAGAATATTCAGCTCGTAAAATTACATTAGCTTATGTTAGATGAGGAGACAACCCAACAAAAAACTAAACATACCACAACAAATGACAGAATAGTTGGGAGAACGTTTAATAAAAATAATATAAATAATTTAAGATCAAGTCTTCTAATTACACACTTCTAATTACAGCTTTGTAATTACCCATTCAGCATCAGGCCACAGAGTAAATTACAGAGAACATAAAGATTACAAATGGCTGAGCTACAAATGTTATGGTGAATCCAAATATTTCTCATGCCTTTGTCCCAGCTGCAACACCAGCACAGGGAAGTATCTCTCACCATCGACTTATGGAGCTTACAAGGGGTCCAGTAAAGTCTGTTAGCGATCTTGAACTAAACACATCTAAGAGTTCTTTGGGAGACTTCTCCCATTCTGTCTCTGAAATTGGCATTCCAAGATCAGCTACCCACATTAGACTAAACGAGATCTCTTAAAGTAATTTGTATGAAATGTGTCGTAATAGTATTATATAATAAAAGAAGACTTCATTGCCTTTGCTCTCGTCTGAACAAATCTGAGGGATAACATCCCACAGCTGAGGGAAAACTCAGTATAATTCTTCTGTTTAAATTTTTTATTTTTTTTTCTGTTTTTTCCACACTTGTTGTATAAGGACAAGGAGAGTAAAATATCAATCACATTTATAATATGTAGCAATATAATCTCAATATATTATTTTGTTCATATCACACAAGTTTGGCCTATCATGTAGACAATGAAATTCGTAAGCTGACAGGAAGACGTCAGTATGTGAATCAGCAGAACTGCAGTAGGCAGAAGAAATATGAGGAGCATTTTTGACACGGTTTTAATGGAAATTTCAACAACCACCTAGCAGGCAATTCAACAACTGTAACTGCATCAAAAAAAAAAGGTGATTGATGGCTAAAAACGGGAAGAATTCACCATGACACACTTACCAACGCAGAGGATGTTGAAGCAGAAACCATGGTTAACAGACTTGTTGACCAGCTGGTCCGGCATGCTGTCAAAGCCAACATGGCCAGAGAGTGGCACTGCACGTGCTCCCTCTCCCTAAAAACAAAACCAGGTCAATTTTCATTACAAATGTGCAGAGTACACTATATATATAGATTTTTTTTTTTTTTTTACTGTTTGTAACACTCAGTCAGAAGTGTATAAGCACTCAAATGAAACCGAAGACTGATCATTCCCCAAATCCCATAAATCAAATATATATATATATATATATATATATATATATATATTAAATCCATTTATCTAATAAAAGGTCCAAGGCTGTAGTGTGCCTGTGCATCTCATGTCCAAATGTACACTATGTCTAATGGCAGAAAATCTCTACAACAGAAGAAAAAAAAAAAAAAAAACCTCACTTGGCTAGGTTATTCTTTCCTTATAAGTTAATTCTTGATAAAAATGCTTAGGGAGCGCAGATCAGGTAGGGAACCGTTCACTTCCTCTTTCCTGTCTAACAGTAACGGTTTAAAACCACATCTACAAGTCTACTGCATAGCAGAGTTAATACTGGCACTAAACTAGCAACACTGATACTTATGAATCAGTCTTTTTTTTTTTTTTTTTTTTTTTTTAAATTAAACTTACTTTATATACACAACTATAATGAACTGGTCTATGGATCCATCTGCTCAACACTACTGCATTCATACATGTTTGCTTTTGCATATTTTTTTTTTTTTTACTGTCATGATTTCAGCAGGTCTGCACCTGGCCTACACAAAGTCTAACAGGAAATGATGTACTTCTCACCACACAGACATGATGTCTGACAAAAACAGCGACCATGAACGTGTTACATGTTATATATAGGAACCCAAGAATACAGTATCCAATGTGTTAGTGTTATTGTACAGAAAAAGGAACTGCATCTTTATATATATATATATATACACACACATAAAACTGAGTTAAAATGCATCACTATAATGTGTACACCAAGTCAAACAAAATTGTTAGAATAAAAGAGCATTACATATTATCATCTTCAGAGGATCTGAAACTTAATCTCACTAAAATATATATATTTTTTGTTTAACAGCAGGGTTAATGTCAATATATGGAGACGGTTAATTGTAGTTGGCTTTAGATTGATATAAAGCATAAATCATTCAACTAAACAGACAGAATAAACTCTCTGCAGCTGTTCCACACATATTCATGACATAATCCTACACTAATATAATGTAATATAAAATATATCATAGTATAGTGTAACTGAGTGAATGTATACAGTTATAAATGGGGAAACTATAGAGCCGCCCCTTCTGCAGTTAAAGCAGTGATCAGTCAGAGGACGGAAGCTCATCCTGTACCATGTATGGAATATTACAGGTCAAATAAAATTATCTTCTTTCTTTTTTTTTTCTGCAGTCGAATCATTCTTTACATCATCTGCTCGGCAGTAGACAACGCCCACTGAACCAACAGGACAGGATAAGGATGGGAAAATAAAATAACGGTACCGGGGGGCGGAAGACATGGCCGGCTGTTCTTCCTTTACAATTGGCTGGCGGACGCCATTAAAGAATCGATTATATGCTCTATATGTGAGAATCCATGTACATCCAGACCACTCGATATTTACCCAGCTGGTCGAGCTGCAAATGCTGCATTTGTCTATTCGAGCTGGTGTGCAGCTACATCAACATATAAAAACCATCAACATGTGAGTGCGAGGTCAACCCGAGAAAACAGAACCTGAACAAACAAAGAAAAAATGAATGTAGACCTAATTCAACCAAGCTATAGTCGGATTATATAACATTTATAGGCCTCCGGTAAATTTATTTTCAACCAGTGTATTTCCTCCGCGAGGACCGACGTGCTATTTATTGTGCAGCACCACTACATTTGAAAGAAAGCAATCATTTAACGGCTCCCCTTAAATAAACCAAAACACAAAATAAATCATTTTAGCAACTGTTCATTTTTGGCGCTGAGCTTTTGCTGCACATCTAGAAACAAAGCATCGTCCAGAAGCTTAAAAGCTCACTCACCGCTTGTCGGGCTATCTCAGTGGCCGCCATACTCCGTCTCTGGATAAAGAGTCTGCACAGGAAACGGCATAGCGCGGGCGCGCGCGCGCACACACACACACGCGCACACACACACACGCGCACACACATACACAGCGAAACCTATGGGCCGATTTACACATGAGGGAACTAACCACTATATTGTACAATACAAAGACGTGTGTGCACATATTCTTACATATAAAATCACACATACACACACGACTCAGTTCACAGTTCAATATTTTATTTTAGAATAAACCCAGAAAACGACTTATTTCTACAAAAAGCTTGTCCTGTGTAAAATACACCCCCCATTTACAATGGTTCATTCTCTCAAGTGAGGAAAGTTTTAAAGCTCATAGACATTAACGTAGCCATAATAGATATAATATTAAGATAAACTTAGGTAATCTGAAACACTCATATATATATATATATATATATACATACAGGTGCATCTCAATAAATTAGAATGTCGTGGAAAAGTTCATTTATTTCAGTAATTCAACTCAAATTGTGAAACTCGTGTATTAAATAAATTCAATGCACACAGACTGAAGTAGTTTAAGTCTTTGGTTCTTTTAATTGTGATGATTTTGGCTCACATTTAACAAAAACCCACCAATTCACTATCTCAACAAATTAGAATACTTCATAAGACCAATAAAAAAAAAAAAACATTTTTAGTGAATTGTTGGCCTTCTGGAAAGTATGTTCATTTACTGTACATGTACTCAATACTTGGTAGGGGCTCCTTGTGCTTTAATTACTGCCTGAATTCGGCGTGGCATGGAGGTGATCAGTTTGTGGCACTGCTGAGGTGGTATGGAAGCCCAGGTTTCTTTGACAGTGGCCTTCAGCTCATCTGCATTTTTTGGTCTCCTGTTTCTCATTTTCCTCTTGACAATACCCCATAGATTCTCTATGGGGTTCAGGTCTGGTGAGTTTGCTGGCCAGTCAAGCACACCAACACCATGGTCATTTAACCAACTTTTGGTGCTTTTGGCAGAGTGGGCAGGTGCCAAATCCTGCTGGAAAATGAAATCAGCATCTTCAAAATGCTGGTCAGCAGAAGGAAGCATGAAGTGCTCCAAAATTTCTTGGTAAACGGGTGCAGTGACTTTGGTTTTCAAAAAACACAATGGACCAACACCAGCAGATGACATTGCACCCCAAATCATCACAGACTGTGGAAACTGAACACTGGACTTCAAGCAACTTGGGCTATGAGCTTCTCCACCCTTCCTCCAGACTCTAGGACCTTGGTTTCCAAATGAAATACAAAACTTGCTCTCATGTGAAAAGAGGACTTTGGACCACTGGTCAACAGTTCAGTTCTTCTTCTCCTTAGCCCAGGTAAGACGCCTCTGACGTTGTCTGTGGTTCAGGAGTGGCTTAACAAGAGGAATACGACAGCTGTAGCCAAATTCCTTGACACGTCTGTGTGTGGTGGCTCTTGATGCCTTGACCCCAGCCTCAGTCCATCCCTTGTGAAGTTCACTCAAATTCTTGAATCGATTTTGCTTGACAATCCTCATAAGGCTGCGGTTCTCTCGGTTGGTTGTGCATCTTTTTCTTCCACACTTTTTCCTTCCACTCAACTTTCTGTTAACATGCTTGGATACAGCACTCTGTGAACAGCCAGCTTCTTTGGCAATGAATGTTTGTGGCTTACCTAGTGAACCAAACTGAGAGACCATTTTGAAGGCTCAGGAAACCTTTGCAGGTGTTTTGAGGTGATTAGTTGATTGGCATGTCACCATATTCTAATTTGTTGAGATAGTGAATTGGTGGGTTTTTGTAAAATGTGAGCCAAAATCATCACAATTAAAAGAACCAAAGACTTAAACTACTTCAGTCTGTGTGAATTGAATTTATTTAATACACGAGTTTCACAATTTGAGTTGAATTACTGAAATAAATGAATTTTTCTGCGACATTATAATTTATTGAGATGCACCTGTATACATATACATATATCAGACCATATTATGCAGTCAAAGATTCTCTTCATAAAACCCAATTCAAATACAATATTTATGTATTTAATTCCTATACTCTTGATCTTGCTTGAATATAGCTACTTTATTAAATTAGGTGCTATTACACTGTCTATTACAGTGTCTAACACCTGGATATCCTCTCAGCAAGACCTTCAACAAAAAGTCCTTCAACAAAGTCACAAAGTGCCATGTCACTTTAAAAAAAAATTTTTTTTTTTTTTTTTAACTTTTTCTCTACTTGCCTCTACGCACTAGGAAAATGAGCATGTGTCTCTCTGTTACTCTCTCATCCCCCGGAGCTATGGGTATTAACAGGGATGGAGCGTGCATGTCCCTCCATCAACCTTGTGCTGCCGTCCACATACCTGTTCACTCTGTCACTCCAGTCATGCGATAGCAGGATGTGCGTCCCTTTGTATCCCTCACACTCACTGGAGCTAACAGCTCTCTCTATTGCCATTGTGCCACCATCTGCACCAAGCTGTAACTCAGCACCAACCGTTTATAACAGCCCCTCACTGGTTAGCAAATCATGTCTGTCCCTCGATTCGCTCTCGCCAGCCAAATTTTCAGCTTACCGATTCAGAAACCACTTGCCCTCCATCCTCAGGTTGTGGACTTATGGCTATCTGGAACCTTGCAACTCATAGCAGCTGCTGTAGCACAACTGCTAGCATACTGAAGCGTGCTGCACAAAAGTGCTGTCGGCACTCACAGAGACGGAGCATGTGTTTCCCCATTCATTCAGTCTCACCCCGCTGAAACCTTGGTGCACAAAGTCAGAAACTGCTTGCCTACAACGCTAAAAGGTTAAATATATATATATATATATATATATACACACACACACAGTGCATCCGGAAAGTATTCACACCGCTTCACTTTTTCCACATTTTGTTATGTTACAGCCTTATTCCAAAATGTATTAAATTCATTATTTTCCTCAAAATTCTACAAACAATACCCCATAATGACAACGTGAAAGAGGTTTGTTTGAAATCTTTGCAAATTTATTAAAAATAAAAAAACAAAAAAAAATCACGTACATAAGTATTCACAGCCTTTACTCAGTACTTTGTTGAAGCACCTTTGGCACCAATTACAGCTTCAAGTCTTTTTGAGTATGATGCTACAAGCCTGGCACACCTATTTTTGGGCAGTTTCTCCCATTCTTCTTTGCAGGACCTCTCAAGCTCCATCAGGTTGGATGGGGAGCGTCGGTGCACAGCCATTTTCAGATCTCTCCAGAGATGTTCAATTGGGTTCAAGTCTAGGCTCTGGCTGGGCCACTCAAGGACATTCACAGAGTTGTCCTGTAGCCACTCCTTTGTTATCTTGGCTGTGTGCTTAGAGTCGTTGTCCTGTTGGAAGATGAACCTTCACCCCAGTCTGAGGTCCAGAGCGCTCTGGAGCAGGTTTTCATCAAGGATGTTTCTGTACATTGCTGCATTCATCTTTCCCTCGATTCTGACTAGTCTCCCAGTTCCTGCCGCTGAAAAACATCCCCACAGCATGATGCTGCCACCAACATGCTTCACTGTAGGGATGGTATTGGCCAGGTGATGAGCGGTGCCTGGTTTCCTCCAGACATGACGCTTGCTATTCAGGCCAAAGACTTCAATTTTTGTTTCTTATGGTCTGAGAGTCCTTCAGGTGCCTTTTGGCAAACTCCAGATGGGCTGTTATGTGCCTTTTACTGAGGAGTGGCTTCCGTCTGGCCACTCTACCATACAGGCCTGATTGCTGGAGTGCTGCAGAGATGGTTGTTCTTCTGGAAGTTTCTCCTCTCTCCACAGAGAAATGCTGGAGCTCTGTCAGAGTGACCATCGGGTTCTTGGTCACCTCCCTGGCTAAGGCCCTTCTCCCCCGATCGCTCAGTTTGCCCAGGCGGCCCACTCTAGGAAGAGTCCTGGTGGTTCCAAACTTCTTCCATTAAGGATGATGGAGGCCACTGTGCTCATTGGGACCTTCAATGCTGCAGAATTTTTTCTGTACCCTTCCCCAGATCTGTGCCTCGATAGAATCCTGTCTCGGAGGTCTACAGATAATTCCTTGGACTTCAAGGCTGTTGAACATGCACTGTTAACTGTGGGACCTTATATAGACAGGCGTGTGCCTTTCCAAATTATGTCCAGTCAACTGAATTTACCACAGGTGGACTCCAAACAAGTTGTAGAAACATCTCAAGGATGATCAGTGGAAACAGGATGCACCTGAGCTCAATTTTGAGTGTCATGGCAAATGCTGTGAATACTTATGTACATGTGATTTTTTCGTTTTTTAGTTTTTAATAAATTTGCAAAGATTTCAAACAAACCTCTTTCACATTGTCATTATGGGGTATTGTTTGTAGAATTTTGAGAAAAATAATTAATTTAATCCATTTTGGAATAAGGCTGTAACATAACAAAATGTGGAAAAAGTGAAGCGCTGTGAATACTTTCCGGATGCACTGTATATACGTATAAGGCAGAAGCTACACAGTACACCTCCTGAAAACCCTTTTGCTCCTTTTACCTGAGGCTCACAAGGAGGGGATATATGTGGCCATGTCCAGGAGAATGTGTCAAGGTAGATGAACTGGCAGCTGAGCTGCGTTGCTCAACTCTGGGGTCAAAAGCGACCAGGGAGGATCAGCCTCTGGCCAGCACACAGACACAGCCGGCAAGCTCTGGATATTCCATGAAATCCACTCTTAAAATGGCAGCAGCCCTAATGGGACCATCTGTAGCTTAACCAGTAACACTGGATATGCTCTTTTGCTCAACAATCATCACCAAATTTGAAGTACATCAATCCAAGTATTACATTGACAGCTATGTGGCTAGTTTCAGCGGCTGTCAGCTATGTGCCAAGGCCCAGTGCTATGAGCCTTGACTAGTACCTGAATCAGACTGAACAACAAATCCCCTGTCCACCCTAGTGTCACACTAAGGTGCCAAGTGCAGACAAGTGCAGATGTACTTACTAACAACTTGAGCTTGAACTTGCTGACAAAGGCTTATGATATTACCATGCATCTGATATGTGGGGGAAATTTCTTGGCTGGAAGCATACAAAGAATCCTGTGATGTCTGCCCTGTATATCTCGACTGCTCATTTGCACCTGTGGCCCAAGATGCCCTAGAGAGGAGTGCTAAGGTTTCATGATTTTGTGATGCCAACAGAACTATGAAGATCAGCCACACAGCACCAATAGCTTACCAAGGGAAATATCAGCACTCCAACACCAGAGCTATAAACATGAAACACGAGCCTCATCAGACCCATGCACATATGAAATCAAGCACCCAAGGACGAAATAAACACCAGGATGCTTCTGGTACACCGTGTGGGTTGGGCCCTGAACAACACCTCAAAAGAATCCCATGGCCCCACCAATGAAGAGTACAGGCACATCTCAATAAATTAGAATGTCATGGAAAAGTTAATTTATTTCAGTAATTCAACTCAAATTGTGAAATTCGTGTATTAAATAAATTCAATGCACACAGACTGAAGTAGTTTAAGTCTTTGGTTCTTTTAATTGTGATGATTTTGGCTCACATTTAACAAAAACCCACCAATTCACTATCTCAACAAATTAGAATATGGTGACATGCCAATCAGCTAATCAACTCAAAACACCTGCAAAGGTTTCCTGAGCCTTCAAAATGGTCTCTCAGTTTGGTTCACTAGGCTACACAATCATGGGGAAGACTGCTGATCTGACAGTTGTCTAGAAGACAATCAGTGACACCCTTCACAAGGAGGGTAAGCCATAAACATTCATTGCCAAAGAAGCTGGCTGTTCACAGAGTGCTGTATCCAAGCATGTTAACAGAAAGTTGAGTGGAAGGAAAAAGTGTGGAAGAAAAAGATGCACAACCAACCGAGAGAACCGCAGCCTTATGAGGATTGTCAAGCAAAATCGATTCAAGAATTTGAGTGAACTTCACAAGGAATGGACTGAGGCTGGGGTCAAGGCATCAAGAGCCACCACACACAGACGTGTCAAGGAATTTGGCTACAGTTGTCGTATTCCTCTTGTTAAGCCACTCCTGAACCACAGACAACGTCAGAGGTGTCTTACCTGGGCTAACTGTGCTTGACTGGCCAGCAAACTCACCAGACCTGAACCCCATAGAGAATCTATGGGGTATTGTCAAGAGGAAAATGAGAAACAAGAGACCAAAAAATGCAGATGAGCTGAAGGCCACTGTCAAAGAAACCTGGGCTTCCATACCACCTCAGCAGTGCCACAAACTGATCACCTCCATGCCACGCCGAATTGAGGCAGTAATTAAAGCAAAAGGAGCCCCTACCAAGTATTGAGTGCATGTACAGTAAATGAACATACTTTCCAGAAGGCCAACAATTCACTAAAAATGTTTTTTTATTGGTCTTATGAAGTATTCTAATTTGTTGAGATAGTGAATTGGTGGGTTTTTGTTAAATGTGAGCCAAAATCATCACAATTAAAAGAACCAAAGACTTAAACTACTTCAGTCTGTGTGCACTGAATTTATTTAATACACGAGTTTCACAATTTGAGTTAAATTACTGAAATAAATTAACTTTTCCACGACATTCTAATTTATTGAGATGCACCTGTATATAAGGGTATAATATAAGGGTATAATATAAGGGTATTCTCCAACCTGTTGGCACAAAGTTGGAAGCATACAATTTTCTACAATGTCTTTGTATGCTGTAGAATTATAATTTCCTTTGACTAGAACTATGGGGGCCAAACCTATTTCAGTATGACAATACCCCTGTGCACAAATTGGGATCCATAAATACATGGTTTGCCAAGGTTGGTGTGGAAGAACTTGAGCGACCTGCACAGAACCCTGATCTCAACTGCACTGAACACCTTTAGGATTAAGTGGAATTACGGCAGTGCACCAGGTGTTCTGTGGCCTTTTGCGTTCTTGTAGCTGAATGAGTACAAATCCCCACAACCACATTCCAAAATGTAGTGGAAAGCCTTCTCAGAAGAGTGAAGGCTGTTATAGCAGCAAAGGAGGGAACGACAATATTAATGGCCATGGTTTTGAAATAGAATGTTCAATACTCAGGTGTCCACATGCTTGTGGCCATAAAGCTACAACATACAAAAACACGAACACATGGTTTGGCAAAGTTGGTGTGGAGGAAAATGAGTGGCTTGCACAGAGCCCTGACCTCAACCTCACTCAACATCTTTGGGATGAACTGGAACACCGACTGTGTGCCAGACTTTCAGTAGCCACTAGCTTGACCTCAGTAGCTAAGAACTGTAGCTAGTTGGCAGTTAGCTAGATACTAGCACTCTATAAATAAAGCTTTACATATAATAAAATATTAAATAAGCTGGCATTATGTGGAGATGCTACTATTACAGTAGTAGTAGTACAATGTTATTATAAAATCAAACCTCTCATAAAATAAACATCTCCCATAGAATTGGCTATGTACCTAAATCTTTTAAACTAGCAGTTATCAAAACACTGATTAAGAAGCCTATCCTTGACTAATGTGGATTTTCAAACTGTAGGCCAATATCAAAAAATTTATATACAGTTCTGTGCAAAAGTCTTGCAAATGCAAAGAAATGCTGTAGAGCAAAGATGCCTTAAAACTAATTAAATTAAATGTTTATACATAAAAAAAATACAGTAAAGAGCAGTAAACAGTAGTAAATGAAACAAAGTCGATATTTGGTGTGACAAAAATAAAAATAAAGACAAAAATAGTAGTCTCTGGTACAATTTGTGCAGTTTTATAAGGAAATGAGCTGGTAAGTTTTATTGAGCATCTTGCAGAACCAGACACAGTTCTTCTGGACACTTTGACTTTCGCACTCGCTTCTTATTTTTGCAGCGAAACCCAGCAGCCTTCATTGTGTTTTTTTTTTTTTTTTTTTTGTCTGAAAAGTGTCTCTTACGTAATATGCTGCTTTCTTTAACGACATACAAACATTTTTCTGTAACAATTAATTTTGTGCTAGAAAACTAATGTTTGGGAAACTAAAATGTTTTTTTTTTTTTTTTTTGTACGGACTTGATAATGTAGAACACATCAAATAAAAAAATCTATAACAAAGTTTGTACTAAAAAAAATAGGGTGCCTAAAACTTTTGCACAGTACTGTGTGTAATAGAAAACTAACCGCTATTTAGGCAGGGCCTAAATTTTAGGAGATCCACAGTAATGTGCCCGGTGAGCAATTCTCTCGACTGCAAGGCAAATTAAAACATGTCTCAGTCTATTATCTGAATGTGGCCCACAGTACGCCATTGTAATCCTTCAGCTGTAATAAGTAACTGATTATAGTGAGGTGTTCCCTATTCTGTATTCTTAGTCAACTTGAATGGTCACGTGATCCGAGTGTCTGACTGTCGAGCTGTCAGAGATGTTATAGCTGACCTTTGAGTCAGGCAACTCTTCAGGGGGTGGCGCGTTTTGCTGTACTCAGATTGGGGCTTCATTTGGAAAGTAAAATGGACTTCGGTTCAGAGATGTTACATTCGGTAACGTATCTTCTAGATTATGGGTTTATATTCACGCAAAGTTGTTCGGGTATTTAAGGGGCGTGCCTGCGGGGTGCTCACTCGAGCGCGGGTGAACAGGTGAGAGAGAGGTGAGTCGGATTCATTGTCATGGCGCGGGTCAATAAAAGTGAAACTATACTAGCGTGTAACAGTTGGGGGAATTTAATTCTATTATGCTAATAGTTTACTTACTTGTAGGACTTAAAAAGAGGAACAATGAAGAGCTTAAATGAGGAACTTCCTGTATCTTGCTCTAATGTTTGTCTTCTCGAACAGAAAACGCACCGAATGGGGATTTTGAAGAGGACATGTTTGTGGATACGTAAAAGTCTTCAGCGCTTATGTAAACAAGGGGAAGTCGAGGCCGGTAATATAAACATGTGTGACAGCGCGGGCGGCTGCGAGCCGTCACAAAGCGACGCCATCAAACCCGAAACTCCCTCGGATTCTCAGATGGGTGAACCCGAAGCGCCATCACACGGACAAAAACATGAAGCTAAAATCCAAGCGAACAACTCGAATGGGTCTGAGCCGGGCTTTACAGCAGAACCGAGCGCAGAGGAGCGCGCGCAACCTAAGGTCGGCGCGCGTGCGGCGTCGCTCGCACTCAGCGCTACTGCGCGCAGGTCCAGATTTCAGAGGCAGCCGGAAGCTTCTGAGCCAAACACGTCAACCGAGGCCCAGGAGAAAGGCTCCGTCACTCCTGCCATGCGCAAAAAATACCTGAAGGACTTATTTTTGAACTACAGTTCGCATAGTGGCCTGTCGACGATCCTATCGCTCAAAAGCGCGAGCGAGTCGTCGAGAGACTGTGTGGATGCGACGTCGCAGGGTGCGGACGAGAGCAATGCATTATGGGTACTGGACCCCACTGAACACGCATGGATGCTGTCGGTTGTGGATGGAAATTATGACACTATAGCAGCTTTTCTCTTGGAGGACCCAGGTTTACTGACCAGGAAGGACTTTGTGAGTGGTTACACAGCGCTCCATTGGTTAGCCAAGAAGGGGAAACACGAGACGTTATTAAAGCTTCTAAAAGACGCTGAGAGGAAAGGGTACCCGGTGAACGTGAACTTGAAGGGCAGTGGGGGTCTTACACCTCTTCACATGGCTGCTATGCACAGCCAGTACATGGTCATAAAGATCTTAGTTGGTGCATTTAGTGCCAATGTAGATGTCATGGACTACAATGGAAAAAGGGCATGGCAATATCTAAAAGAAAATGCACCACCAGAGATGAAGGAGCTCCTCGGTGCATGGGATGAACACCACATCAATTGGCAACTAAATGCTAATAACAATAATGCAAGTTGTCCTGAAGAAGCTCCTACAGGGGACTGCCAAAAGGTCAGAGAGAGCAGAGACACTGTCAGTAGAAATGGACTATGGCGCTTTGGTTCATTTAGAAAGTTACTCTCCCCATTTTTCTCTGCAAGTAAGAACTAAAGGACATCACAAATAGGCTGTACCAGATATTACGTCCAACATCCTGCCAATATGCTCGTATTTACATACTCAAGCATATACATGTTTCAGTTCAACAGTGTGTAATTTTATGCTTTTATATTATATATAAATGCTAGTTAATTAAAAAAAAAAAAAAAAAAAGTGTAAATGTGTCTTAAACGTTCAGTTCGTGTCTATTCACCATTCCCTGCAAGCATGTTTATGTAAATTAAAGTACCAGTAATGGCATATAATGTACTTCAAGCTGGATAATCAACCCACTTCTCATTCAGTGTATCCATTGTGATTCGATAATTACATTATATTCCTCAAATGAAGAACATTCAGAAAGAAAGCGCAAGAGTCATTCAGTTATGGTGTGATCATTTATTCACCAAGGGCATTTTCAGAGTATCTGTACAAAAGAGATTTCTGATCCACATAACAGATGATGTCTCCAAATAACTGGGCAGAGGTGGTGATGCTTGCAGGGTGCAGATGTAGAGTCAAAGCTGAAGGGGCGAGCATGGAGCTTACAAGCCGAGCTTTGTCCTCCTCCAGTGTCTACGCTTGGAGTTGTACCTGCAGGCAAAAACAAGTCATATTAAAGCGACCCTGGACGTTGATTTTTAAGTTTACATATACACACGGTTAACAAATCGTTCTTTTATACTCAAAAGAAACCAATGGGGAGAAGAGAACAAAAAACAAAAAAACAAAATCCCACACATGGAAACATCTCTACCTCAACGAAGCAAAGACCCACAGACACGCATCACAAAAATGGAGAGGTGTATGAACAAGTAGTGCAGAAACTGAAATCCTAATTAAAGTTTTGATATGCTGCTTTTTTTTTTTTTTTTTTTAACAAACCAACTATTAGGATTTCAGTAGCCAAGTCTCAATTCGCCTGCTCAAACTGATTCAACAGTAGGCAAAACCTGTCCGAACATACACTATAGCTGGTTCCAGTTGCTACGTTGTCCTTTTTAATAAACCACACACGACGAATTCAAAGCCGGGCCCATTTTAGGAGCTCAAACTGCACTCCTAGCACTGAAGCAAGAAATGCAGACCAGAATTAAAACTACATACAAGTTCAAATTTTAGGGCAAATTACAAGCGAAATCAAAATATTAGTCTTGAGTGTAGTTTTCACATTACCGCGCTAGGACCACAACTCAAGAGGCCTCCAAGCCGACCGGTAGTGACGCTCGGGCGACTACCGCGTATCGAACACGCGCGAAAATGCGACAAATTATAACTCGGATGTTTTATCACCTGTTCACGACTGAACACGAGATCAACAATCGTCGTACAGGTTAAAAGCAAACTTTGGATACATGAAGAAAAACTCTTAACTGTAGCATTCCTGTCTTCCCGTGACCTGAAGCTCGGAGGCTTTTGCTGTACAGCGGCAGTTCGGTGTATGCGGGCAGATGATTAACGCGAAATCAAACAGAACCTCAAAAAAATTAAAAAATTTAAAACACACGTTCGGTTTGACTCCAGTACACGCGTTAAAGCTTTGCTGAACCGGGTGACGACCGCAAGGTGCAGACGTTATGGCACAGGTATGGGCTAAGGTATAAGTGGGATCGTGTAGGCAATATAAGGAGGCCTGGGGAGTGGAATCGTGTGACGTTGCACCTGAAACATATCAAAAGTTGTCCCTACTACAGAGTGTACATCTCACAGGTGAGAAGCTGGTACTCTGAAGCAGGTTTGCTCTCAGCAGGGTAATGGCAGTCCTTCCACAAAATGAAGCACTGTAATTGCGTCCTGCTTTGAATACGTCTGAACGAGTACAGAATGAGATTTATATCCACTACAGTATCACGACAGATTAGCCTAAAGGTGCATGGACCTTAGCTAACTCTTGTGTTGCTTTACCGCACGGGGAGCAGTGTGTGTGTGTGTGTGTGTGCGTGTGCGCGCGCAAACCACAGGCTTTTTCTCACCTGATCTTGTTGCCGGTTTTCATGCGGATCCACTGAGGAATCGGCCTGTTCTGCTTCTGCTTCTTGGCCAAGAAGCGTTTAATCCTGAAGGTCTTGTGCGACGCCTGAAACGGTGATAAGACGTGCATTAGCGGGGTAACGTTAGCCGTTAGCTTCCCGGCTACATGTACGGATTCAAATTTTTACCCCACAAGAAAGACGTTTAATTTTTACACTAAAAGAACACGGCCTGAGTAACTTTAACCAAACTAGTTTCGTTAAACGGGGACCAACATTTAAAAATCACATTACTACTGACCCTTGTAATAAAGCCGCTCGCAGTACAGCTAGTTACAGTTACAGCGACCCACTCCGACGGTAATTTTAGCTATTTAAACTCTTTAAAAAGCAAATAGTCGGTGTAATTCTTATATATATTGACACGGAACAATCGTTAGCACCAAATGGTAATGAAAGTTGCAACAAAACAGTTGAATCCATTAGGATGTTTACTGATTATCACTCACCATTCCAGACACACAATCCTTGCACCACAATGGCGGTGGCTGAAGAGGAGGAACTCTGTGAAACGGCCGTGTTGTATTTCCGAGTTTTAAGGGGCGGGGCTACGCGACCTCACAGAGACACAGCGACCCCGTGCGGAGAGTCACTGCAACGCTCCGACATCCGCAAACAGCCCCATCACTGAAACAACCCTCATATTATCTGTTCATCGTTCTCTGTGCTGTTTACGGTGGCCGACAGAGGGCCAACGCGCTGCAAAAAACAGACAACGCATGTAAAATCAGAAGACATTCAGACACATTCAATATCCACTCACCGTCCACTTTATTAGGAACACCTGTACACTTGCACATCCATGCAGTTATCTAATCATTCAATCATGTGGCAGCAGCACAATGCATAAAATCATCCAGATACAGGTCAAGAGCTTCAGGTAATGTTCACATCAAACATCAGAACGGGGGAAAAGTGTGATCTCTGTGACGACATCCTGTGAGCAGAGGGTCCGCAGGTTGAAACTCCTTGTTGATGAGAGACGTTAGATGAGAAAGATCAGACTGGTCTGAGCTGCCAGGGAGTCTGTAGCTGAAATAAGCTCTCTGTACAACCATGGTGAGCAACAAAGCATCTCATAATGCACAACACCTAAAACCTTGAGGTGAATGGGCTACAACGACAGAAGACCACATCAGGTTCCACTCCCGTCAACCAAGAACAGGAATCTGAGGCCGTCATGGGCACAGACTCACCCAGACTGGACAGTTGAAGACTGGAAAAAGACCGGGTGATTTTTTTCCCTAATCTTCAACTGTTCTTGGCTGATATGAGTGGACCCTAATGTGGTTTTCTGCTGTTGTAGCCCATCCACGTCAAGGTTCGGTGTTTTGAAATACTCAGATCAGCCCATCAAAGTCACAGACATCACACTTTTTCTTAATTCTGTTTGATGTGAACATTAACTGAAGCTCTTGACCTGTATCTGCATGATTTTTTGCATTGTGCTGCTGCCACATGACGAAATATCTGCATGAACGTGCAGGTGTACAGGTGTTCCTAGTAAAGTGGACGGTGAGTGTAGCTGCAAGCAGCAATTCAGGGGGCCAAGCACTTTCTGTAACCACCCCTTGTCAAAGGAGGAAGTTGTGAGTAGTTTTACTAACTTGCGAATTATAGCGCCCCCTAGAGGGGATTTAGACAAACTTCTTGAAGTCAATAAGGACAAGGTCATTTACTCATCTACAAAGTTTGGTCAAAATACATCATATCATTGCTCAGATACGCCCTCATGTCCGGTTTGGTGACTTCACGGTCAAATTCATTTCAGTGTTATGGATGAACCGTACTGAGTTTTGTTCGGGTTGGTCTCCTGATGCAATCTTCCAAATTGCATGGTTATTCGACAAAATGTGTGGTAGAAGAAGCAAAAAAACAACAACCAAAAACCCAGTTTTTAAAAACAGTTATAATTCAAAATGGTCAACGACCTGTTAGTTTCTTAGATCATCAACATTCTGAACCTTCAAGAAAATCAATAGAAACACGACTCCAGTTGCTGAGATATGCCCTCACGTTCTGTTTGGCAGCTTTGACAAATTGCTGTGAAGGTAGCTGAGACTGTCCTCTATCACTGTGCCAAATATAAGAAGTGTACAAAGCATAATATGGGCTGCCACAGACTACCATAGGAAGCAGAAGAAGAAGAAAAAAAAGAAAAAACACATGCAAATACAGGAAACACTGGCAAAATCAGAAACACTGCAATAAGCCAAAAACACAACAGAAATGGTTTACAACAAAACGGAAACGTTTCCGAGGGACGCATGACGGAAACACTCAGCAGACCATTCAAAAAAGAAGCAAGACTGGTCGGTTTTTAACACCGAGGCTCTTCATAAAAACACGGTTAATCTAGCTGCACTTCAAATTTAACAGTAAAACCTTTTAACAGTAAAAGATTATAAAATTTTTTGGCTTGTGTACAAATAAACACTGTGAATTTTTGTTAGTTTTGTTATTCAAATATACCATTTTGTAAGATAAATTGCTTTGGTTGTGTTGCAGCTCTCAAATGTTTATTTCTGCTTTTGGCACTATTACCGCTGGGGAAAAAAAAAACTAAAAAAAAGGTCTAAAAGCATCCTCCAAATTTTTTCAACCGTGGTTTCGTCTGGCTTAAGCAATGCTTCTTTTTTGAGAGGTCCACGAAGTGATTCAATCACGTGTCCCTCAGAAACATTTGTTTTGTCGTAATCCAGTTTCCATTGTATTCGGCTTATCACGGCGTTTCTGATTTGGCCACCGTAGTTATTGCCATATAAAGGCTGTAAATCTCTAAAAGCTCTGTGTGAGTGAAATATGTATTCCAGTTTAGGTAAATAATTGGAATAATACGTTTAATGTTCCATTTCCATTACCTGCTCACTTCTTTTTTTTTTTTTTTTCCTTCACTCAGTGGTAAACAGCAAATTAACATTTAATAAAGCACCCCAACTTCCAGAAGTCAAATTAATGACAAACTCAGAAAGAGCTAAATTTGCTTTTATTTAGTGACATGTTGTTTCTGCCCAGTTTACAGTATCTGTAACAAGATGAAGACAAAATATTTGATGCGTTTGTTTTTATCCTTCACAAGGTAAAGCTTTATTTCAAAAGGTGGGAAGGCCGCTCAACGAATTCAACAAGACGTGCAGTCAAAATCTTCCTAATTAAAAAAGAAAAAAAAAAAAAGTCTTAGTCTGTGCATCTCATATTCCAAAAATATTCTCTTCAAATCAAAAGTCTGCATGTGCGCTATAACATGCGAAAGTGTCTTGTGAAGCACAGAACTAACTGTTTTAAAATGAAAACATTTCAATTATATAAAGCGCAAATTATTTTGGAAGTGTGAAACAGGACACAGATTGAATTGGTAACCTTTAATACCAGAAAAGCAGAATATCCGAAGTACATCGCATTTGATTGTGTACCAAGAGTAAGGTCACTTGAAGTGCTCATGGCCCAAAAACTTTGGCTTCTTTCACTCTGCCCCACTGCTCAGCTCTACTATAAGCAAACACAAAGTAAAGGGGGCTTTATTTAGGCACTGTAAAGGTGGCAACGTCTAGTTCTGTCTCTGACAGACAGAGCTTGTGAGGGACAGGAACCTCTTGCTTTAGCAACACCGCTTCATTGCCTTGATTTGTTTCTCATCAGCATGAAGTGGTCTTTCTTCACTCTTCCCCTTTCTCTTGTGTATTTTTGGCATCCCTCTCAGCATTCTTATCCCCAGCCTGGCCATCTCCTGTAGCTCCTCTGTTGCGGCTCCTGGCTCCCGGTTGGTAAAGCTGAATGGCAGGGCGATCCTGGGGCAAAGCGAAAAGCACTCATTATGCAGAAAGAATGCACGTTTATGAAGCAAGCTCACTTACTGGTAGACACCAGGGACACTGCATCCATGGTGTCTGAGAGAGGAAGATATGCTTCCTGCTTTAATATTTATTGGTGCTTTAATAAGTGCCCACTTACAAGTGTCTAACATTTACTACGTTCAGGTCATAGACCAGTAGAGTTTTGTTTTGGTGTCTCTGAAGGCTTTAATAACTGAAATTGAATCAGGAGTACAAGAAAAAAAAAAATCATTCACAAACTATTGTGATATTTGATCATGAAATGATTACCACATGCAAGATAAACGTACCAAGTAAATATTTACCATTTTCTTGACTTCAAAAAGAGATGAGTAGCTGTTATAAAGCACTTTCAGTTGAGTATTTTACTAAAAATACATATTTAACACATTTATTATTTTAGTAACCAGCCAGGATGACAAAATACTCCTTTTCATATTCCCCGTGTCTATTTCATTGTATATGTAGACATGCATGCAATAATATATTGTAAAAAAAAAAAAAAAAAAAAAAAAAAAGTACCTTATTCCTTAAACGATCCTTTTTCACATTTTCCTCCTTTTTAGCATCTTTAGAAGACTTCTCAGATTTATCAGTTGACCTGTGACCTGCGGATTCGCCAGTATTCTCATTCTTTCTCTTTTCCCATACATAGTCCTTTTCCTTTTTGCTCTCCTCCTCTCTCTTTTTGTAGGTGTTCTCGCCATCGTGGCGCTCCCTCCTCTTCCGACGATCCTCGTCCTGCCTCTTGATTCGCTCCTTCTCTTTTTGCCGTCGCTCCCGATCCCGTTCCCGGTCCCTCTCTCGGTCAACTTCGCGATCCCGATGCTCCCTGCGTCCATCTTCCTCATATCTGCAATGAGTTGAGAAAAAGCGCTAATCCAATGACTATTTTGTATGATATGGATCCAAGTTAAAAGCTGAAACTAGAACAAAACACACTCAGTGGCATGTTTAGCAGACCACAGCTGCCTTTTTTTTTTTTTCCCTGAACCCAAAAAAAGAAAAGTCTAAGATGCTCTGAATACAAACTTTCTTGGCTTGTCCTCGCGGTGTTCGCCATTTTGACGTTTTTTTGCATCTGTTCCACCTGGAGCTCGGTCATCTTTCAGTTTCTCTCGCTCTGGCTTCTTGGGTTTCTCTTTTGGCTTTTCATTGTCACTATTCTCTTGCTTCTCTAGTTTCTTCAGGAGCTGAGGCAGACGTTAATAGATGAGAAAAAACTTCACACTCCAGGAACAAGTCAATATTTCAGAATATTTGCTTATTCAAGAGTCCTAAAAATGTGAACAGTAAATTAGGCATTTCTAGCCACTTTATTTAATAGTAAACACAAGAGTTGCATGTTGAGCACTGACAGGCTTTTCAGAAATTCTGTTCAGTTCTGTTGGCTATTCAAACATTACAACTTTGTCTGCCAACATCTCAACGTGCAACATACTCGGCATAACATACTCAACTGAAATCTCTATCTGCCCCCTTCCCCATACATGAGCTCACAGATACCCAGGACTGGCTGGTGTGGCTGTGACTGACAGGGGAGAGAGCGTATGCTGTCACTCCGACCTGAAGGACACAGACAATTTTGCTTGTGTGGACTCCAAGCTCTGATTCGTCCAGTTCCAACCAATAAAATTAGAAATAAACAACATCTATCGGTTGTCTCGGTAACTGATTCCAAATTAATTTTGCTTCCCATGATTTATGAATGTTATTGGGTCGAAAAATAAATGTTTAATTACTTACAAGTTAATTGATTCAAATAGCTTTGCTACTTTTGGTGACTATGCATTATGCAGTACTTTCTGATCCTCATAAATGCATTATTAACCACACAATGTTAATTCTGAATAAAATAAGCAAAGGTCATATGAAAGAAACCTTGTAAACAAATTTGGCTTGATGGCATACGTCATATTGTAACTACTTTTTGGCCAACATAACACAGGATAATCTTTTCTGACAGGGTAGGAAACTTGATAAATATGACCATAAATTTACAAAACAGTTGGACAACCTGATATTCAAGGACAGCTCAACACAATACCTAGTGTGTAATAAGCATTGTTCAACTGGGTACATTAAGGTTCCACTGTTTCTCATAAATAAATGATTACAAGTAAAAACATAGCAGCAAGCAGTGATGACGGGCCCAAGCACTATGGTGTCATCTCCACCCAGTGGGTGTATGAAAACAATGCACAGGGAAGGGAGTGCTGTAGGAGTAAAACACCCAAATATACAAAGAAAAGAGCATTAAAGTTTGATGCATAACCACGGCAACACTATTTAAGATATCAGAACTCCTTTTGCAATTTTACAACAGCCGTGTCTCAACAATATTCTGACCAAGTTTGAAGCGATTCAGATGAATATAAGTGGACTATTTGAAAACCTGTTTTAAGTGACACACTTCCTGCTGCCAGTTGATGTCCGTGACTCACAACAGTCACATCCATGTGCTCAGCCTCCGTGACCAAACGTACAGCTCAAGTTTCATCTAAATCACTCAGTGAATGCCTAAGATATGAGACACTTGCCTTTTCACCATAAATTTATTGCCTCGTCATGGCGAAACCATTAGAGATATCAGAAATCCCTTTGCAATTTAGCATCTTCAGTGTCTTGGCATAATGCTGACCAAGTTTGGTTCACATAAATCCCCTAGGAGGAGGATTTAAAAATGCAGAGCCTTCAATTTTCAAACAATCCACATTAAATCCAAAATGCCGACTTCCTTTTGGGTGAAGCTAATGACTGTCATTTGGAAAGTTGTCTGGCTTGATGAGAACAATATATGTACCGAGTTTGGTGACTGTAGGTAAACTGACCTCACCACTTTAGTCAAAAAGGGGCGCTACAGATACCCCCCCCCCCAACGCCCATGTCTTAGCTTTTGTCTACGTCTAACGGCCAACAACTCTAACGTGTGCCGACTTTCATGACATTTTAAGCATGCCAAGAGCCTCAAAAACACCAGAAGAGTATTTATGTTTGATGCGTTACCATGGCAACAATATTTAAGATCAAAAATCCTTTAACAATTTTACATCAGCCATGTCTTATTATTCTGACCACGTTTGATGTGATTTGGGTAAAGATAAGAGGATTATTGCAAAGCCTGTTTTAAGTGACACAGTTCCTGCTGCCAGTTGGTGGCGCTATGACCGTGATTCACAATAGTCACATCCATGTGATCAGCCCCCAGTACCAAACACACAGCTCAGGTTTCATCTAAATCATTCGATGCACGCAGAAGATATGAGACACTTCCTGTTTCCCTTGTGTCGCCATAACTGTATTGCCTCCCCATGGCGAAACCGTTCGAGATATCAAAAATCCCTTCGTGATTTTGCATCCTCATTGTCTTGCCATAATGTTCACCAAGTTTGGTCACAGTCACATGAATCCCCTAGGAGGAGTATTTAAAAGTTCACCAAAATGTCCGACTTCCTGTTGGGCGGAGCTAATGATTGTCAGCACAAAAGTTGTTCGGGTTGATGAGAACAACGTGTGTACTGAGTTTCGTACGTACACGTACAAGTGTGGATGATTTATGCACCAAGGTTTTGTAAAAGGGGGTGCTACAGACCCCCCCACCATGCGCATGTGCTACTCTTTGCGGGTACCTGATGGCCGACGACTCTGACGTGTCTGGCGAATTTTGTTTGCTGAGTTTTTGAGCATGTTAAGGGCCCCAAAAGAAAAAAATCTTTTGAAAAACAGTAGGGCCCTGCACACTTTCAGTGCTTGGGCCCTAATTATTTCTCACATCTAAACATAAGTTATGTCATGGGGCCAACACTTGAGTCTAATGTATTCCCACACACTGGTCATCCTGTTGTAACACTCCCACTCAAATGCATTTTTAAAGTGTGTGTGGTTTTTTTTTTTTTTGTGATGTAGTGCACACATAGTGTGGTTCATAAAACAGACAACTAAGTGATAAGGAAACTCCCTTCTAGTTATGTAAACTCTACAGATTTTGTCCGTCAGTTGTACCTTGATTTTTGGCTGCTCCTCTTTAGGTTGGTCCTTGTCCTTTTCAGGTGCCTTTTCTGCTTTCTTTAATTTCTCAGCTTCTTTGCGCTTCCTTCGGTCCTCTTCTCTCCACTTCCGCCGCTCTTCATCACGCAGGCGTTTGCGCTCCAGTTCTCTCCTCCTCCTCTCCTCTTTCTTTTCCTCTCTTAATCTCTGGAAAGTGAGTGTGAATTAGCATTTCTAATCATGCACAATACAAAGCTGCCCACATACAACGGTGCCTGATGAGAAGAAGATTAGTCAGCACAGAGTTAGTAGAACATCTTGTTATTTGCTGTGAAGAATTTAGGCACTGGACTCTATTCAGCACGCAGGTTAATGTATTTAAAACAATGATCAATATATGCTTAACAGGTCTGGAGTGGTGGAAGAGTTTTTTGTCCTTTTACATTCAGTCAAATGAAAGTCACGTCCTGGATAATTCATTCTGAAGTTAACAAACTAACATAACCTCTGGCACTTTATTTTCTTGGCGTCAACCAGAGACATAAATTTAGACATAACATTTACCTGCTTATTCTTAAGAAAGTCCAAAAGAGGAGTTGTTTTCTTGGCTGAGTAAAGAAAAAACAAAAATATGTACAAAAATATTCATCCTGGAAGTAATTTCAGGCAAATATAAATTCAGGTATATTTTGCTGTAGAGGTCAACAACCAACTTACCAACTAGTTCCTTGGTCTTGGCCTCTATTTCTTCTAATAATGTCTCTGTGGTTGAAGTAAACTTCTCCTCATCACCATTGTAGATCTCCAAAAACTTCTTATAATCAGAATCTATGAAAAGCACAGTCATATTAGCAACTGATCAATGACGGAAATCCGCGAGTTGTGTTTTTCTTTTATTCTGGGGTCTGATTTATTACCTTCTTCAATTGTTCCACTTTTGGAGTCCTTCTTCTTACTCCTCTTTTTAGCAATCTTCTGGAATGGTGCGAACTCAACAACTGCAGGGTATTCTTGTCCTTTAGATCAAAATAACATCATTCTTATACATTATATCACAAAATTAATTCGGCATAACAAATCGCAATGGAACGTAAACCTCAAATCATCTTGCAAATGGCTCAGGAATTTTAAAAAAAAAAGGGGGGGGGAGTGGGGGGATAAAAGTTGACGGTGACAAATATTGTAAAAGATTTATATACAAACCTCGATTATCAATGAACACATAACCATCAAAGCGGTCTCTGAAAAGAACAATGTCCTCCTGGTTCTTGAAATTTAGATATGCTCTTGCAAACAGATGAGGGTAGAGGCTGTAACCAAGCAGAACGACGTCCACATCAACTTTTATGAGAGCACGTTTTAGCTGGGATAATTAGTTATCAGTATAAACAATGTCATTTCATTTTCGTTAAGATTCCTACAGACACAGTGGCTGTCTGTGACACAGACCTGGTATCACTTGTGAAGAACTCGAGATAATCCACGTCTGGCAGAGGCTGTAACTGCTCCTCCAGCTCTTCTTTAGTTATACTGGGAGGGAGGCGGCGGATCACAATCTGAGTCCAACAGAAGTCAAATCATCATCAAAACAACGTGTTCATGACAAATCCAGTCATTTAAACAGGAGATCGAAATCATACATGTTTGTCTTATGCTTTAATGCTGCAACCAAAACACTTGTTATTTAATAATAATAATAATAATAATAATAATAATAATAATAATAATAATCTCACCTTTTAAAATTAGCTTACTACAAATAACTTATTTATGAAGGTATTTATTCCTATGATAATGCTAATTTTATTTAAATGCATCTTTTATTGTAAACTTGATTATGTCTGTATGGTGTCCTTGAGAGTCTTGAAAGGCGCCTATAAATAAATAAAAAAATATTATTATTATTATTATTTAGCTGTTTTAACTCTGAGGAAAAGCAGTGCGTCTTTTTTTAAAAAACTATTTATTTGTTTGTTTGTTTTGCAGATGTTCTTGTGGAATGAAACGCTATTCGTTAAGGTTGTAGAGCCCGGCGTTATATAGTTTTTGCTACCTGTTCCACCAGATTAGCTACAGCTGACCACATTTCCAACGATGCACTCATCAGTGACTACAGTACAGACACGACAGTAGTGAAGGAACCCTTAACTCTAACCGGGTGCTTGTTTAAACAGCAAATAAAGTACAAAATTGCGATACTGCGAAGAATAATATAACCACTTTGCTGCACAGCTCTATCTTACTGACGAAGCTAAGAAGCTAACAGCTCGTTAGATAGCTAGAAGCTACCTTCGTCATGGCCTCCCTTTTCTCTTTATTTGGCTTCTCCGTTGTTTCACTTTCTTCACATCTGATCTCCACTTTCTTCTCTTTGGGCCGCGTATTCTCCTTGTCTTCTTTCATGTTTCCAAAACGCAGCAGCAGTATTAACTACGGAAGCTGTGAGGAGTCGAGGCGTACTTCACCCAACTTTCTGTGGCAGTTTCTCGGTAACACAGACGGACGCTTCTGATTGGCTGCCTGGTCTCTGGCCTCCCAACATATAGTGATGCTGCTGTTCAGCTAGAAAGTATTAATTATTTTTCAAACAATATATATTTTTTAAAATATATGTATATATATATGTATATTTACGTCATTGTTTACACTTCCTTGCATCTTAGATGTATTATGTATCATATATCGATATCATAAACGCACCACAAGAGGGAGCTGAAAAATTACAGCGCCGTTTGCAAACAGGAAGTGGTGGAACGTCTAGCGGAAGTCGGTGCATGACCGTCAACGCTGCAGACATTTTGGTCAAAAAATAGGAGAGGATTTGCAGTTTATCTCTTTATTAGTGCGGCAGGACAAGATTCTTGTTAAACTGCAGCTAAGTCACATTTTACCTTCATCATGTGGTATGAAATACTGCCTGGATTTGGTATAATGACGGCATGTTTGATCATTCCTGGAGTGGCCACTACTTACATACACAGGTTCACTAACGGTGGAAAGGTGAGTGGTTACAGCTAACTAGTCTTGTTTACATTTAAGTTAGCAGCCACTTGATCCAAAGCGACGCACGTTTGAGCTAGCTTACAGTCCAAACATACAGGACAGCAGTGGAGGGTTCAAGGGCTTGCACTAGGATTCAGTGTCTCAGATACTGGGATTCTAACTCATTTTTCTAATCTAGCTCAGACCTTAAACCTGAGTCACCACTGCCCTTAATATTTATGTTTTTGTAAAAGGCAACCTAATGACAACATACTAATTAAAGTATTCTTGTCCTAAAATGAGACATCACAGTGCAGTTAGTGGTAATGTCCCCTTTTTGTGATTAGATTAGTAGGCAATAGACAACACTGTGTTATAATGCAAAAAAAAAAGGGACATCGTCTCTGCATCTTTTGATTTGATAAAACCTTAGAACAACCACAGGCTTTTATTATTTTTGCAAGACGAATGGTAAGTTCAGCTACTTGTCGCGTTATGCGCAATGGACATCTGTGCTGAATATTGGTGCCAGTTGTTCTCCTCACCTGACATTACAACCAAGAAGAGAGGCAACTCTCCTCATATTCTCTCATATTCATCTGCATATTAGTCTACTCAAGTTGCTCAGAAATTCAAAAATTCAGTAACTCAGAAACAAGAATTATTTCTGTCGTGTTTCTGAGCACTGCATATACTACGAGCAGCTACTTATATACATTAACTGGCTTAAAAACAAAGTTTTAAAACAAGCTACTTTTAAGACAAACCATTACCCAACATGTACTAAAATTGCTTCACCTTAATTGGTATGGGAGCGTTGCAGGCTTCAGTAGCAAATTATTCTACTCATAGATGTATAAATAAAGGGTTATAAAACACCAGTGCAGTCTATATGTAGTGTACCTCTGTATAAACCTTGCCAACGTAAATGTCACGTATCATTATGGACGTAAGATTAAGATCACTGCTTGACCTTCACATTGTCCTCAGTCTCTCTATTGATCAACATGCGTAACCCACGAACCTCACTGAGCCATTCGGTTACAAAAAGTTAAGTTTATGCTTTTAAGCATAAACAGTGGCAAATAACATTAAATCTCTTCCTTAAGAGTTTGGATCAGCTCAGTTTCACAAAAAAAGGTTGGTCTTGCAAGATTTATCTGTAGTACAAGGAAAAAAATAAAATAAAAAAGGCTTCATTCTTGGCATTTTTTGAGACTTAACCTAATTTTTCATTTAGGAGAAAAGGATCGCACGAGTTCCTTACCAGTGGTACTTGATGGAGAGAGACAAGCGGGTGTCAGGGACTGGACTATATTACCAGTCAAAGGTCAATTTCCTTTATTAAATTTATTCATTTTATTCTTTACATTTTGTATTTCATTGTTCTGATCAGATTTGTATGTCTATTTATATTAGGGTGGCTTTGTTGAAGAGCTTTCTGAAATGTTTTCTTGTTTTTACAGGGACTCGAAAACATTAAATGAAGATAATGCCATACCCCTGCCCCTGTCCAAAAGTTTTGCAACATGCATTTTGACTAGCCATCTATTAAAATAATTTATATACGTTATCTGTTTTGTGTCCATGGATTCATATTTTCTGAGCCACAACAGTTTATCCATCAGCAGTTAGACACACATAGTCAAATAATCGAAGCTTATTCATACGGACATCCAATTTCATCGTCCAGAAAGTGATGGTGCCATTTACTGAGCAAAAATGTATTATTTTAAATCTTCACTATATGGCCTAGGGGTCTTCCCCAAACTGTTGCCAAAAAGTTGAAAGCACACAATTGTCTAGAACAGGGATGTCCAGTCTTATCCGGAAAGGGCCGGTGTGGTTGCAGGTTTTCATTTTAACCAAGCACCAGCCACACCCGAGTCTACTGAAAGCCAAGATCAGCCGATTAAATAGGTGGAATCAGACGTGGCTCCTGCTTGATTCAAATGAAAACCTGCACCCACACCGGCCCTTTGCGGATAAGATTGGATACCCCCGGTCTAGAATGTATTTGAGTGCTGTAGCATTACAGTTTCCCTTCACTGAAGGGGTTGAGCCCAAACCTGTTCCAGTATGACAATACCCCTGTGCACAAAGAGAGATCCATGAAGACATGGCTTGCCAAGGTTGGTGTGGAAGAGCTCGAGTGGCCTGCACTCAGCGCTGACCTCAACCCCACTGAACACCTTTGTGTTGGATGAATTGGAACACTGACTGTGCCCCAGGCCTCCTCACCTGACTTCGGTGCCTGACCTCACTAATGCTCTTGTGGCTGAATGGACAAATCCCCACAGCCACGCTCCAAAATCTAGTGGAAAGCCTTGCCATGAAGGGTTGTTAAGGGTTATTCTAACAGCAGAGGGGGAATAAATCTGGAATGGGATGTTCAAAAAGCACATATGGGTTTCCACAAACCTTTGGCCATATAATGTACATTAAAGCTACGGTGCATTCAGAAAATATTCAGACCCCTTTATTTTTTTCACATTTTGTGATGTTGCAGCCTTATGCCAAAATGGTTTAAATTATTATTTTTTTTTTCTTCACATCAAGCTACACTCCATATCGACAAAGCAAAAATCAGATTTGTGATAACTTTGCAAATTTATTAAAAAGAAAAAAACTGAACTATCACATATGATATCCCTACCTCAGTACTTAGTTGAAGCACCTTTGGCAGAGATTACAGCCTCAGGTCTTTTGGGGTATGATGCAAAAAGCTTGGATTTGGGAATTTTCTGCCATTCTTCTCTGCAGCTTGAGAGGCTCTGTCAGGTTGGATGGGGAACGTTGGTGGTCAGCCATTTTCAGGTCTCTCCAGAGATGCTTGATTGGGTTCAAGTCCGGGCTCTGGCTGGGCCACTTAAGGGCATTCACAGAGTTGTCCCCAAGTCACTCGTGTTGTCTTGTTGGAAGGTGGACCTTTGGCCCAGTGTGAGGTCCTGAGTGCTCTGGAACAGGTTTTCAATAAGAATATCTCTGTATTTTGCTGGGTTCAGCTGAAAAACACCTCCATAGCTACCACCACGCTTCACCGTTGGAATGGCATTGTGCAGGTGATGAGTGGTTTCCTCCAGGCATGAGGAATTGAGGTCAAACAGTTCGATCTTTGTTTCATCAGACCATGAGAGTCCTTTTTTTCTTCAAGTTCCAAGCAGGCTTTCATGTGTCTTGCACTAAGGAGATACTTCCATCTGGCGACTCTGCCATAAAGCCCAGGTCAGTGACCTTTTGCAAGTTTCTCCCATCTCCACACATGATCTCTGGAGCTCAACCAAAGTGACCATTGGGTTTTTGGTCACCTCTCTTATCAAGGCCCTTCTCCCTCAATTGCTCAGTTTGGCTCTAGGAAGAGTCCTGGTTGTTCCAAACTTCTTCCATTTAAGATTTATGGAGGCCACTGTGCTCTTGGGAACCTTCAATGCAGCAGAAATGTTTTGTAGCCTTCCCCAGATCTGTGCCTTGACACAATCCTGTCTCTCAGCTCTGCAGGCAGTTTCTTTGACCTCATGGCTTGGTCAAAGTGTAGAAATATCTCAAAGATAATCCAAAGAAATGGGATGCACCTGAGCTAAATGTCAAAGGGTCTGAATGCTTGTCAATATGATATTTCAGGTTTTTCTTTTTAATAAATTTGCAAAGTTATCACACATCTGTTTTTTGCTGTCATTATGGGGCATGGTATGTAGATTGATGTGAACTTTACCATTTCAGAGAAAATATATCTCTCTCTTAAGCCCTATCTATCTATCTATCTATCTATCTATCTATCTATCTATCTATCTATCTATCTATCTATCTATCTATCTAATCTAATCTATCTGAACCAAATATTGTACACATTTGAGTAATAAGCCTAATATTTAATAGTATTATGGATTATGTTCATAAAATAAATGTGTTGAAGGAGTCAGTGAAACATATTTTACAGTTAAAGAGGTCCCTGGCTTCAAAAGATTTGAACCCCTGCTCTACAGTGAAGGAAAAAAGTATTTGATCCCCTGCTGATTTTGTACGTTTGCCCACTGACAAAGAAATGATCAGTCTATAATTTTAATGGTAGGTGTATTTTAACAGTGAAAGACAGAATAACAACAAAAAAATCCAGAAAAACACATTTCAAAAAAGTTATAAATTGATTTGCATTTTAATGAGTGAAATAAGTATTTGATCCCCTATCAGTCAGCAAGTTTTCTGACTCCCAGGTGTCTTTTACACAGGTAATGAGCTGAGATTAGGAGCACTCTCTTAAAGAAAGTGCTCCTAATCTCAGTTTGTTACCTGTATAAAAGACACCTGTCCACAGAAGCAATCAATCAATCAGATTCCAAACTCTCCACCATGGCCAAGACCAAAGAGCTGTCCAAGGATGTCGGGGACAAGATTGTAGAGCTAACACAAGGCTGGAATGAGCTACAAGACCATCGCCAAGCAGCTTGGTGAGAAGGTGACAACAGTTGGTGTGATTATTCGCAAATGGAAGAAACTGTCAGTCTCCCTCGGTCTGGGGCTCCATTCAAGATTTCACCTCGTGGAGTTTCAATGATCATGAGAATGGTGAGGAATCAGCCCAGAACTACACGGGAGGATCTTGTTAATGATCTCAAGGCAGCTGGGACCATAGTCACCAAGAAAACAATTGGTAACACACTACGCCGTGAAGGACTAAAATCCTGCAGCGCCCACAATGTCCCCCTGCTCAAGAAAGCACATGTACAGGCCCGTCTGAAGTTTGCCTGAATGATTCAGAGGAGAACTGGGTGAAAGTGTTGTGGTCAGATCTCTTTGGCATCAACTCAACTCGCCGTGTTTGGAGGAGGAGGAATGCTGCCTATGACCCCAAGAACACCATCCCCACCGTCAAACATGGAGGTGGGAACATTATGCTTTGGGTGTGTTTTTCTGCTAAGGGGACAGGACAACTGCACCGCATCAAAGGGACGATGGACGGGGCCATGTACCGTCAAATGTTGGGTGAGAACCTCCTTCCCTCAGCCAGGGCATTGAAAACGGGTCGTGGATGGGTATTCCAGCATGACAATGACCCAAAACACACAGCCAAGGCAACAAAGGAGTGGCTCAAGAAGTAGTACATTAAGGTCCTGGAGTGGCCTAGCCAGTCTCCAGACCTTAATCCCATAGAAAATCTGTGGAGGGAGCTGAAGGTTCGAGTTGCCAAACGTCAGCCTCGAGACCTTAATGACTTGGAGAGGATCTGCAAAGAGGAGTGGGACAAAATCCCTCCTGAGATGTGTGCAAACCTGGTGGCCAACTACAAGAAACGTCTGACCTCTGTGATTGCCAACAAGGGTTTTGTCACCAAGTACTAAGTCGAAGGGATCAAATACTTATTTCCCTCATTAAAATGCAAATCAATTTATAACTTTTTTGAAATGTGTTTTTCTGGATTTTTTTGTTGTTATTCTGTCTCTCACTGTTAAAATACACCTACCATTAAAATTATAGACTGATCATTTCTTTGTCAGTGGGCAAACGTACAAAATCAGCAGGGGATCAAATACTTTCCACTCACTGTACATAAAAGATTTGTGTCTGTGGTTTGACTGGGGAAAGGTGAAAGATTAACATCACTGTTAATATCCACCCAAATACGCTCATTTTTTTGTATGCAAAATCCAGAAAATATCAATAACCTAGTCAGACCAACTAACAAGAAATACACTATATGTCCAAAAGTATGTGGACACCTGGCCATCTCACACACACACACATGCTTTTTGAACATCCCATTCCAGATTTCCCCCTTTGCTGTTATAACCTTCACTTTTCAGGGAAGGCTTTCCACTAAATTTTGGACTGTGGCTGTGCAGGCCACTCGATTTCTTTCGCTCCAACATTGGCAAACCATGTCTAAATTGTAACCATGAGAGAACCGTGTAGAGATTGCTTTGTGCACAGGGGTATAGCCATGCTAGAACAGGTTTGGACCCCTTATTTCCAGAGACAGGAAACTGTAATGCTACAACATACATAGACATCCTATACAACTCTGTGCTTCCACCTTTGTGGAAAGGTTTGGGAAGGCCCACATATGGGTGTGATGGTCAGGTGTCCAGATACTTTTGGCAATACAGTGTACAGCCGTGGCCAAAAGTTTTGAGAATGACACAAATATTAATTTTCACAAAGTCTGCTGCTTCGGTGTTTTTAGATCTTTTTGTCAGTTGTTACTAACTGTTACTGAAGTATAATCACAAGCATTTCATAAGTGTCAGTGGCTTTTATTGACAATTACATGAAGTTTATGCAAAGAGTCAATATTTGCAGTGTTGACCCTTCTTTTTCAAGACCTCTGCAATTCGCCCTGGCATGCTGTCAATCAACTTCTGGGCCACATCCTGACTGATGGCAGCCCATTCTTGCATAATCAATGCTTGGAGTTTGTCAGAGTTTGTGGGTTTTTGTTTGTCCACCCGCCTCTTGAGGATTGACCACAAATTCTCAATGAGATTAAGGTCTGGGGAGTTTCCTGGCCATGGACCCAAAATGTCGATGTTTTGTTCCCCGAGCCACTTCGTTATCACTTTTGCCTTGTGGCAAGATGCCCCATCATGCTGGAAAAGGCACTGTTCGTCACCAAACTGTTCTTGGATGGTTGGGAGAAGTTGCTCTCTGAGGATGTTTTTGTACCATTCTTTATTCATGGCTGTGTTCTTAGGCAAAATTGTGAGTGAGCCCACTCCCTTGGCTGAGAAGCAACCCCACACATGAGTGGTCTCAGGATGCTTTACTGTTGGCATGACACAGGACTGATGGTAGCGCTCACCTTTTCTTCTCCGGACAAGCTTTTTTCCAGATGCCCCAAACAATCGGAAAGGGGATTCATCAGAGAAAATGACATTACCCCAGTCCTCAGCAGTCCAATCCCTGTACTTTTTGCAGAATAGCAGTCTGTCCCTGATGTTTTTCCTGGAGAGAAGTGGCTTCTTTGCTGCCCTTCTTGACACTAGGCCATCCTCTAAAAGTCTTCGCCTTACTGTGCGTGCAGACGCACTCACACCTGCCTGCTGCCATTCCTGAGCAAGCTCTGCACTGGTGGTGCCCCGATCCCGCAGTTGAATCAACTTTAGGAGACGGTCCTGGCGCTTGCTGGACTTTCATGGGCGCCCTGAAGCCTTCTTCACAACAGTTGAACCTCTCTCCTTGAAGGTCTTGATGATCCGATAAATGGTTGATTTAGGTGCAATCTTACTAGCAGCAATATCCTTGCCTGTGAATCCCTTTTTGTGCAAAGCAATGATGGCTGCACGTGTTTCCTTGCAGGTAACCATAGTTAACAGAGGAAGAACAATAATTTCAAGCACCACCCTCCTTTTAAAGCTTCCAGTCTGTTATTCTAACTCAATCAGCATGACAGAGTGATCTCCAGCCTTGTCCTCATTAACACTCTCACCTGTGTTAACGAGAGAATCACTGACATGATGTCAGCTGGTCCTTTTGTGGAAGGGCTGAAATGCAGTGGACATGTTTTTTTGGGATTAAGTTCATTTTCATGGCAAAGAGGGACTTTGAAATTAATTGGAATTCATCTGATCACTCTTCATAACATTCTGGAGTATATGCAAATTGCCGTCATAAAAACTGAGGCAGCAGACTTTGTAAAAATTAATATTTGTGTCATTCTCAAAACTTTTGGCCACGGCTGTACATAACTTGGTGGATTAAAAGTATATATTGATTAAACACACTTCTAAAAAGATACTTGATTTAAAAAGTAATGATGCACCATATCACTACTGGGGAATATAACTAACCGCTGATGCTACTGTAACACTACCGGCCAACATTGCTTCAAGGCTACTCTTTTAATCAATATTATATCTTATTGTGGAATGAAGGCCTGATGGGAATAGAGGTGGTGGGGATATTTGGTGCAATTTCTTAGTCTAAAATGCTTAAAGAATGTATTCATAATGCCCAGTGTTCCTGGCATAGGCTCCACATCCACCAGCATAAAGCAGAACATTCTTTTTCCAAGCACTCTTCAAAACACTACGCCCACCTGGAGGCCATGTTTAATATTTCTGCACTTACTGGAATTAAAAGATTCAATACCACCTTCTCCACCTGAGAATTCTGGTGGTAGTGCAATTACTTCTAAAATAACTACAATCCACTATTTTTGCACTGATGTTTTTAAAAGGTTGCCTTTTATAAGAGTTACCTTTTGGATCTCACAGGACATACCAATTCTGCTAATATTACCATTACCACAACTCCTTCTTTATTCAGCCCTATGAAAGTTGGATGACCTTTGAGATTGAGGAGTTTTCAGTGTCTTTATTTGTACATTTCAAATCTAGACTGAATGTTTATTACATGAACATTAATGTTTATGAACATTAATACAACAGATAATCTTCAGAAGCTTTTTTAATCGAGAGGAAAAAATAAAACACAGCAAAATGTTGATAAATGAATTCCTCAGTACGTTCAATTTTGCACATTAAAAACTATGACGAGACATAAGCATGAATTTTCAACTATTTCTACTAAATTATAATACACTGAACCCCAGAGCTGGCATTTTAGCACTGCGTTTAACATTCTACTTCTCTTCTTTTCCCTTAGTCTTTCTGTACACCATTTCCTTGAAACTGGAAAGGATTTTACTTTCCCTCTTTCTTCTTTCTTCCTGGTTGAAGGAGGCAAGGGCTCTCTTTTCATCAGCGCTGTAGATCTGGTTTTCCTTTCTCAGACGCACAGCCTCCATACGCCGATGTCTGTGGGGTTATCAAGCATGAAGAGTGATTAAACAGAACAAACCCTAAACAATGCATCTTCATGCAGCTCTGAACTGCATCATGAAAGCTGTGTCACTGCAGGAGAAACGGACGACTAAAAAAAAAAAACAAAACAAAAAAAAAAAAACAGGAATGTGTGGTAAAGGTGGCCATAGGAACACCTGGCTGCAGCGCCATAGGAACACCTGGCTGCAGCGCCATAGGAACACCTGGCTGCAGCGCCATAGGAACACCTGGCTGCAGCGCCATAGGAACACCTGGCTGCAGCGCCATAGGAACACCTGGCTGCAGCGCCATAGGAACACCTGGCTGCAGCACCAAAGGAAAGCTAAAAGTTTAAAAGCAAAATTCAAAGAAACCAAGGACGCGAACCAAAGAAGTGGCCGAATAATATGCCCTTTTTACAGTGAGCTTGAACGTATTATGTGACACATTGTTCCTTTGCGCATGCAGTGCAGTTTAGGAGTGTGATCTGTTCAGACTAATGTCAGATATAGGCCACATTGAAAACAAAGTGTGAACAGCCTAACAATCGGATTTGGGCCACTTTTGGCTGCTGTGTGAACATAGCCTAGGTGTATTACTTTGTGTGTATGTTGTTAGTCTTTTGTTGATAATCAATTAAAAACCCACATACCTGCTTCCACTCATCACATAGCCTGATTTCTCAAAGTCTGCAATCTCGTCACTGGTAAGGCCAATTTCACCTCTCCTTGGAATACGCTTGCCTGCTTTTACGTACTCCGCCATGGCAGCACCTTCACCGGGTAACAGAGCATGGCCAAAACTATAAAAGCAGAGAGAGGGAGGACAGCTTCGTTAAACTCCAGACATTAATGATATTCAGCAGCAGTGTACTGTACAATAATAACCTAATGAGTAATAACACACAAATGTAGATACTCACTCTAATGGTTTATCATCCTGGGCCAAGTGAGTTAGAGGAGCTTCAGGTCCAACCACATGATCCTCAAGACAAGTTTTCTCCACCCACAGTTTTCCGAGATCATCTTCTTCCTCTGCGGACTGATCACTGCTGGAACTGCTGGACTCTTTGCGGCTCTTTTTAGCCTTCTTCTTCTTTGATTTCTTCCTAAGATAATAAATATACATTAGAAGAGGACGTCATTACTTAGGGCAAGGGGCGCCCAGAGAGCCACAGCACTGCACAGTGTAGCATTTTACCTTCTTCAACACACCTGATTGATCTTATCAGCTACAGTGAGGGGAAAAAAGTATTTGATCCCCTGCTGATTTTGTACGTTTGCCCACTGACAAAGAAATGATCAGTCTATAATTTTAATGGTAGGTTTATTTTAACAGTGAGAGACAGAATAACAACAAAAAAATCCAGAAAAACGCATTTCAAAAAAGTTATAAATTGATTTGCATTTTAATGAGTGAAATAAGTATTTGACCCCTTCGACTTAGTACTTGGTGACAAAACCCTTGTTGGCAATCACAGAGGTCAGACATTTCTTGTAGTTGGCCACCAGGTTTGCACACATCTCAGGAGGGATTTTGTCCCACTCCTCTTTGCAGATCCTCTCCAAGTCATTAAGGTCTCGAGGCTGACGTTTGTCAACTGAAACCTTTAGCTCCCTCCACAGATTTTGTATGGGATTAAGGTCTGGAGACTGGCTAGGCCACTCCAGGACCTTAATGTGCTTCTTCTTGAGCCACTCCTTTGTTGCCTTGGCTGTGTGTTTTGGGTCATTGGCATGCTGGAATACCCATCCACGACCCATTTTCAATGCCCTGGCTGAGGGAAGGAGGTTCTCACCCAACATTTGACGGTACATGGCCCCGTCCATCGTCCCTTTGATGCGGTGCAGTTGTCCTGTCCCCTTAGCAGAAAAACACACCCAAAGCATAATGTTCCCACCTCCATGTTTGACGGTGGGGATGTTGGGGTGTTCATGGGGTCATAGGCAGCATTCCTCCTCCTCCAAACACGGCGAGTTGAGTTGATGCCAAAGAGCTCGATTTTGGTCTCATCTGACCACAACACTTTCACCCAGTTCTCCTCTGAATCATTCAGGCAAACTTCAGACGGGCCTGTACATGTGCTTTCTTGAGCAGGGGGACCTTGCGGGCGCTGCAGGATTTCAGTCCTTCACAGCGTAGTGTGTTACCAGTTGTTTTTTTGGTGACTATGGTCCCAGCTGCCTTGAGATCATTAACAAGATCCTCCCATGTAGTTCTGGGCTGATTCCTCACCATTCTCATGATCATTGAAACTCCACAAGGTGAGATCTTGAATGGAGCCCCAGACCGAGGGAGACTGACAGTTTCTTCCATTTGCGAATAATCTCACGAACTGCTGTCACCTTCTCACCAAGCTGCTTGGCGATGGTCTTGTAGCCCATTCCAGCCTTGTGTAGGTCTACAGTCTTGTCCCTGACATCCTTGGACAGCTCTTTGGTCTTGGCCATGGTGGAGAGTTTGGAATCTGATTGATTGATTGCTTCTGTGGACAGGTGTCTTTTATACAGGTAACAAGCTGAGATTAGGAGTACTGCCTTTAAGAGAGTGCTCCTAATCTCAGCTCATTACCTGTGTAAAAGACACCTGGGAGCCAGAAATCTTGCTGATTGATAGGGGATCAAATACTTATTTCCCTCATTAAAATGCAAATCAATTTATAACTTTTTTGAAATGCGTTTTTCTGGATTTTTTTGTTGTTATTCTGTCTCTCACTGTTAAAATACACCTACCATTAAAATTATAGACTCATCATTTCTTCGTCAGTGGGCAAACGTACAAAATCAGCAGGGGATCAAATACTTTTTTCCCTCACTGTATTTACCAAAGCCTTTATAAGATGAATCTGATGTCTTAGAAGGGGAAATTATACAATAGAAACATACATTAGGAAGAGATTCTTACTGACTTTTTACTTTTCTTCTTTTTCTTCTTCTTCTTGACCTCTTCTGTAAACAGCAACAACAACAAAAAAAAACATAACTGTTTATATATAATGGTCTGGTTAAAACAGAGGCTCAGTCAAAAATGGCTCCTGATTTGACACGTAATAAACTAGATCGGGGTCACTCAACTCCAGTGCCACTCCAAAACCAGCACACCTCATTTAGCTCACCAGCTGATTATTAACAATTATCCTACAAGAGTTGGTAATGGCATGTTGTGGTTAGGAAATCTCATGCAGGACTAGAGTTGAGAGACCCTCCACTGATTTATGCATGCTTGTGTGTGTGTGTAACGTTTAGCCATACTGTATGTAATACAGTATACTGGGAGTAGGAAAGCAATTCAGATTAATTTTTTGAATAAAGCAAAACAGACCGACCTTCTGAGTCACTTTCTGATTCTGTGTCCTCCGAGTGCTTGCGAGTTTTCTTTTTTTTTGATTTTCGTTTCTTTTTCTTTTTCTTCTTTTCCTCTGTAAAAAAGAAATCGAGGAGTCAACAACTCTTTACTCTTTAAATCGATTTACTTCATCAGCCGTGATCATTAGCCATCACCAGGAAACAGTTTAAGAGTTCTGTTAGGATCCGTCAGAGCACTGCTCGTGCAGGGCTGCTGAGTGAGGTTGTCTGTCGAGGCTCACTGTGAGCTAACCAATAAAAAGAGAAAAGTCGTTGAAGGGGAAAGGTTCCTCCAGGACATGATGCCAGCGGCTCTGTGTGAAGCCACACTTACAATTTTAAGGCGTTTTTTGGGTGCGATGACGTAGGATGCATCAGAACTGGTGTATGCAAGGTGGGATTTTTCAAATGCATATTTCAAACCCAGGATGATACTCAGGACCATCATGTGTTGTAAGACACACACGCAAAACCTACAGCTTTAACAAATCACACGGATGTAAACGTAACATGTAAATCACTACACCTTCTGAACTTGTCTCAGAGCTGCTGTTCTTCACATCCTCTTCAACTGGAGTGTGTTCGTCTGAGCTGGTGGGAAGAAAACAACACTGATTTAAGCACATACAGCTCTCACACACTGCTGCCTGCTGTTGGAGAGCAGGTGGCATACTTCACATCCAAACTTTCACTCATACTTACTCGGGGTCTCGGACTCTTGGTGAATAGCCCCAGACCTCAGGACATCCCAGCTCACCGATTCTCTCACGCTCTTGCAAGCGCCTGAATAAAAATAAACAAATAAATAAATAAATAAATACCACGATCACGTGTTATACAGTATTTTTTTTTAAACACGTAACACAGCCTTATCTAAAGTCATCAGTAACTCTATTTTAGTGATTGTATAAAAGTCAGACTACCCAGTGTACGACTGTGAGATATTACCTGGCAATGAAGGCTTCTTGCCTTTGCCTTTGGATATCGTCTCTCTTGTCGTAGTAATCGGATCGCGATCCCGCATAGTGTCCCCGGTCCCGCTCATCAGCCCAGGCCAACTTCTCTCGTTCTCTCGATCTGGAACGACTGCGCGAGCCGCCAACCCGGAAACGGTTCCGACTCTTCTCTTTGCTATCGGACCATTTCGACTTCCGCTCGTCTGTCCTGTTGTGTCTGTGGTTATCGGCCGCAGGACTCGACACACGCTCCCGCGAGCGACTCCGCGCACTTCCGCTGCTCGAGCGGCTCCGGTGGCGCTTTCTCGGGCTACTGGCCTCCGAATATTTGCCGCTGAGCTCGGGCATCGTTACGCGCTTTCCTGTGTTTAAACAGCCGCTTCCTTTTAGTACACACTTTAAGTGCTCCTTTCTGAGATAAAGAATTCCTCCTTATTTACATTAATGCCTGCTATGAAACCGTCAACACCATACCTCAGAGGAGCTAGCTGTTGCTTTGGACCCTCAGAACGGCCGAATATGGACTTCAACCGTGATTTACATTTCAGACTGCGTTAATACACTCTGCCGTAAAACAAAACCGAAACATTAATCTTTGTATCTAAAATAAACGCTTTTTGAACAACAAAAAATATGTCTAACTGTTATTTACGTCGCCATGTCGTGAGTTGTGCTAAGTTTGTAATGTCGCCCCCTACAGCATGTATCCTACGTAGCCGGGGGGCCGTTTTTCCGGCGGAAATGCGTCATACTTTACTTTACTTCCCTGTTTATTCTGCCGGAAGAATTTTTGTTGGTATGCAATTATAATATTTCTAAACTGCCCATTAAATTGTCCAGTTTCCATAAGCAGGTGCTTTTGGCCTGTCATTTAATTTACAGATTTAATAAATAGATTAGATAATAATTTACAGATTGGTTTAATAATAATATTCTTTTGGTTTCTCAACTTGTAAACACAAATTGTCATTTGCTTTCTTATTCTGAATTCCTAACTAAATATTGTATTCCTGTCACCCCACAAGACTGCCATAGTAATGGATGCCATCCCCAGTGGAGCTATTGCACTTTTAAGAAACTCAGCTGAATCTTTTCCCTCTTTTATCTCGTTATCACAAACAGCAATAGGGAAGGTTTTCTTTCTGTCCAGTCCTTCTCTCAGGAATAGAAAGATTAGACAACTCTTTCAGAAAGATATAATTACTGTCCCTTCTGTATTATCTTATTGGGGTAATTATCTTAATAATATTCCTTGGAAGAAAGTGTGGTCTTTACCCCACAAATATGTAATCACCAATAAGGCTAAAGAGGTATCTTTCAAGTTGCTACATTGATTTTACCCTGTCAATCTTTATATTTAAAAAAATGTTTCCTGAGAAGGATCCCCTTTGCTCCTTTTGTGGAGTGGAAGAGGAGTCTGTCCCTCACCTTTTGTGTCCACATAGCTACTTTTTGGAGGAAATTCTGTTTGTTTGTACGTACTTCTTTCTTAGGCAATTTTTCTTTGTTGTTTAAGGATGTCTTATTTGGCCTGACCCGTTCTGCTCTCCGGGCCGTCCTGGTGTCCTGGTGCCCTGCTTCTGGAGTTCTTGTCGCTTGGAGGCCACTCTCTGTTGCTGAGGATGGCCCCATATGGACAGCCTGGGGACACACCTGGAAGCGGTGAAGATGGCATTGGACTGAAATTGATGCGGGCGGTTTTGGCGTGCTGTCGTGGGACTGTGATTGCAGTGACAGTTTTGGGACTGAAATTGCCACAAACAAACACATAAACAGACTTTGCGCTCGGGTCTCCATTGGTGGACAGTTCATGATTTCAGCAGAATAGACTTCATGTTGAGACTGTGGTGAATCTCCAGTTGCACTTTGTTTTATCATGCAGCATACAGTTATAGAAGGAATTACTTATAATTACACTATCCGGTGTCACCCAGATGAGGATGGGTTCCATTTTGAGTCTGGTTCCTCTCAAGGTTTCTTCCTCATGTTTTCTCAGGGAGTTTTTCCCTGCCACCAATGCCTCTGGCTTGCTCATTGGGGATAAATTTATCAATTTAAAATTTTGATCCGAAATTTATATGTTTCTGTAAAGCTGCTTTGTGATGATGTCCATTGTAATAAATAAAATAAAAATAAATCTGAATTGAATTGTATTTTATAACTTTAACAATAATTTAAAAGATTATAAAAGTATTTTCTAGTAAATCTATTTATTTTCCTAGTCGAGTTTTTTTTATACATAAGTGCAATTTTTTTCTGTAAAACCCCTCTATTATTTTTTTGTAAAGACTTGAAATATTACTTGGATACCATCTCTACCTCAAGCAATGTCAAAGCCTTAAAATCATTTACATTATGTACAATGTATAATATTTATGCTTTTTTATAATGTACAATTGATATATAATATATAATATATATACAGTATATAATATAATAGGGAGGGAGGGAAATGGGGGGAAAAATTGGGGACTCAAGGCATTTTTTTCTTTTTCTTTTTTTTCAAATTTAATTTATTGTAAATTATATATTAATTTTTCCCCTGTTTTTTTGTTTACTCGTTATATTAAAATAAATTAATAAATAAATCTGCCGGAAGTAGCTTTCGCTAAAAACAAAAAAAAAACAAGAAACAGTTGTGTCTTGAATCATAGTAAAATTTTTGACACTGTATCTAGCATTTCTGGCACAATGCGAAACAAATAGTTGTGAAACACCAACGTTAAAGTAGCTAACTTTAGCTGTTCTCATTAAAAAAAATTGTGAAATGGTTTTGAATAGATGGCTACAAAGGGATATTTCTATTCTTGGAAGATTTACTTTACATAAAACAGAAATACTGTCAAAATTTGTTGACATACTCTTTAGTATCTCTGACAGAATGTTAAAGGCTATTAATCAAATTCAGTATAATTGCATTTGGAAGAATAAACATTATATTAGAAAGGGCAACATTGTAAAACCTGTTATTGATGGTGGATTGAATGTAATTGACTTTAACGTCATGAATGGAAGCAATAAAATGAAGCGGTTACAGGCATTTCTTTGAGATTGACAGTTGATCTGGTTCAAACCGCTTAGTAAAGTTTTTGAGGCTTTTGGGGGTGTTGTGTTTCTTTTAAGATGTGATTTTGAACCTTCTAAATTACATGTCAAGCTTCTTTTCACAGTCAGGTATAATTATATTGGACATTAATATACAAACACATTTTTTTTCACCACGCAACTGTTCATTGTGGAATAATAGATTGATTCTCATCAAAAGAAAATCTGTATTTTTCATGATTTGATGGAAAAAGGTGTTTAGTCTGTCACACACCTACTGGATGAGATAGGGAACTATAGGGCAGTATCATTTCACTTGTACTAGGGTACTAGGGTACAAGTACTAGTGTAAAAAAATATTTAACATTGTTCAAAGCTGTTCCTTCTGGTATCACTGTTGATTTGTTAATCGGTCTTCTCATTCTCGCAGCAATTATGTATTTACAACAATATCTAATAATACGGATAAAAAAAATGTCCTAGTCTACTTTATCCCATTGTTTATTATGATGTTTCACAAAAACAATTTAATTTAAATTGTATAATTTAACCATAGTTGTCATCATTCAAGCATCAGTTCGTACATCCATTATATCCATTCACCTGCTGTCCCAAATGACCAAACCATGTTTTATAATGTGGGACAGAAATCTTTGCATGATGTGAACAAACTTCATGCTTATTTTTACATTGTTTACATTGTTACAGTAGCATATCTTATGTATATATGCATCATAAATATGTGGAATAAATTAGTCATCACAATTTTATAACCTTAAGGGGGAAAAAAACTAGTCTAAAGTTTGTCATTTTTCATGCCTCAAGATTTTGGGGGTCAGCTTCATGTTTGATTAAGTTATATTATATGAATTAAGTCATGATATTCCTACCAAGCACTTCCACAGCAAGGGCTTAGTAACAAAACTTTTGACTTATCAGGCCGGACAATAAATGCTACTAAGAATAACAGTCCCATGCAGTTTACCTGATATCCCAATAATTCATGCTACTGTATGACATTACATTTGATTATTACAACATATTTTGTAATGATGGTCATGATAGCCTTGAATTTTAAAAACTTGATTTTGATTTTGAGTCAGCATTTTTTCAACTGTAAGAAGGCAATGTCAAGAAACTTTTAGACAGGTCTAGTTTGGGTTGGAAGAGACATCATGTTGCTTTTGGCAGATTTGGCAACCCAGTTACTGAAGAACTGCAGTCAGTGGCATGGGCATTCACACTACCAAGGTCTCACAAGGTGTGAATGGTTATGTGTACCTTAATACCAACTCTGAACAGGGACTAGGTTTTGTTTCAGTAAATTGGTGTACACCACAGGTTCCAACTTGTCGTTCACATTTTAGTGTTTTCCATTCTCTAAAACAAATAATCAGCTAATTAACAGCCCTTCCTGACTTTAACCCTTTTGTGTTTGTGCATGTGTCAGGGCAGGTAAAGGGGGTACTCCAGGATCAGGGTTAGGAATCTCATGATTATTCTTAATTTAAGATAATATACAGTGGATATGAAAAGTCTACACGACCCTGTTACAGTGGCAGGTTTTTGTGAAGTAAAAGAATGACGCTAAGATAAATCATGTCAGATATTTTCCCACCTTTAATGTGAAATTGTAAAGTATGCAAATAAAGTGAAAAACAATCAGAAACTTTTTAGCGAAAACAAAACAAAAAAAACCTTACAATAACCTAGTTGCATAAGAGTGCAAACCCCTAAACTAAAACTTTGTTGAAGAATCTTTTGATTTTATTACTGTTAGAACACACGGAGGGCTGGATGCAGGTGCAGAGCAAATTCGTCACTTTCTTAGGTACCGTTCAATATATATGGAACAGTCCCAAAATGAGAGGCAGAAGAATGGTCAAAACACAGGCAGAGTTCGATATCACGGGCAAACAGGGTTATCAAAGGCTTAGGCAAAGTTCAAGGTCAAACAACGTTAGCAAAGTTCAGTTTAAGCACAAACGGTAAATCCACGGGAAAGAACAGTAATCCAATACCCGTTTAACGTTAGCGAGGTTCGAAGCCAGAATACACAGTCCACAGAGAAATTGCTTGGTAATTGTTAGAACACAGGAACGAACAAATACTTCGCGCCGAGCGTGACAAACTAAAGTCCTTAAATATGTGAGTGAGAGTGAAACTTGGAAATTGGGAACAGGTGTGTGATTAGAAGGAGGGTGACTGTGAGCGTGGGAGTGAAGGAGTGTCATGGGGAGTGTAGTCCGTGGCGGCCATGTTTGTAGGCCGCCGTGCATGCTGGAAAATGAAGTCAGTGTGATGGTGTGAGTGTGGGTGAGAGTCCGTGGTGGCCAAGTTTGCAGGCTGCTGTGACTCCTGGGAAATGGAGTCGTGCTTGTAACGCAACCTAACAGAGCCCCCCCCCCCCCCCAAAGGGCTCACTCCGGGAGGATTACCTTGCCTGGGTCAGCCTCTGGGTTGAGGCCCTGGGTATTCAGGATGCTGGCGGTGGAAATCGTGAATCATTGGGAGGTCGAGAATGTCCTGGGCTGTGACCCAACTTTGCTCCTCGGGCCTGTACCCCTCCCAGTCAATGAGGTACTGAAGCCGCCCTTGGCGGCGGCAGGACTTGAGAGTTTGGTGGACCTGTTAGGCCGGTTGTCCGTCAACCTCCAGCGGAGGAGGTGGGATGTCGTGAGGGTGTTCGGTGGCGAGTATACCTGGATGGATGGGCTTGAGAAGGGAGACATGGAAGGATGGTGCTATGCGCCAGTGCTGGGGAAGGGCCAACTTGTACGTTACCTCGTTGATTTGTTTGATGATTTTAAATGGACCGGTGTATCGAGGACAGAGCTATGCTTTGGGTCACTGTTGTGCTGAAAGGTGAAATCCTTTTTGTCTTATGTTTTGCACTAAAATCAACTGCTATTTGGAGCTATTCATGATTCCCTCCAACTTGATAAAAGCCCCAGTTCTGGCTGAAGAAAAGTAGCCATATGTTACGATTCCCCCTTGCGCTGATCGCCGAAGCGAGCTGTGCGAGCGGCGTACTTCCGGATTCAGTGACATTGACACTGTTTACTTCTCCACGTGTTTTGTTTTGATTTCTGTCCTGTCTCCGCCCCTGTATTGTCATTGTCAAGATAGTCTCACCTGCAGAGCTCCAACCAGAGATCAATGAGACAACCTCCTCTCCAGAGCTCCTGACTGAGACACACAAGTTGGTCCCAGCTCCTGAGCTCCAGCTGGAGGTCAACATGGCGACCTCAACCCCAGAGCTCCAGCTGGAGACCCAGCAGATGGTCTCCCCTGCAGAGCTTCAGCCGGATGTCAACGTGGCGACCTCAACCCCAGAGCTCCAGCCGGAGACCCAGCAGATGGTCTCCCCTGCAGAGCTTCAGCCGGAGGTCAACGTGGCAACCTCAACCCCAGAGCTCCAGCCAGAGACCAACGATATGGGCTCACCTGCAGAGCTAATGCTGAAGGTCAACGAGGTGACCTCCTCTCAAGCCATGTTCCTGCCGGAGGTCAACGAGGTGACCTCCTCTCCTGAGCTCAAACCTGAGACCCAGCAGATGGTCTCACCTGCAGAGCTCCAGCTGGAGGTCAACCAGACGACCTCCTCTCAAGCCATGCGTATGATCTTTCCCCACCCTCCCTCCCCGGAACTCGCACTGTCTGCCAAGGCAACGAAGAATGCCGCTCAGCCTCCCTGCTCGACTAAGGACGCCACTCAGCCTCCCTGCTCGACTGAGGATGCCGCTCAGCCTCCCTGCTCGACTGAGGATGCCACTCAGTCTCCCTGGTCAGCTGAGGACTTTGCTCCGTCATCTGGTATGGCCAAAAGTTCCACTTCACCTTCCTGCTCCACCTTGGATATCACTATGCCAGGCTCTGCTTCGGACGTCGCTTCACCTTCCTGCTTGGTTGAGGACTTCGCTCTGCCATCCTGTTCCGCTGAAGATGTTGCTCCTTTCCTCTGCTTCACGCTGCATGTTGCTCCCCCTTTTCGCTCCACGTCGGACATCACTCCCCCCGCATGCTTCACGGAGAGCATCGCTCCCCCTCTGAACTCTTGGAGAGCGTCATTCCCCCCTCTGGCTCCATGGCTGGTGTCGCTTCCCCCTTGGGCTTCGCCTTCAGCTGCATTCCCCCCGCTGGCTGTGCGGTAACCACCGCTCAACACCTGAGGCCGACGAGACGGCCCACCCCTCTCTGCTCACGCCTGACGCCGACGAGACGGCACACCACGAAAAGCTCACACCGGAGGCCGATGATGCGGCCTTCCAAGTGTTGTTTCCGCCTCATGACTATGAACGATGCCTGCCTCGGGACCTCGTGGGCAGAGTGGACAATCTTGCCCAGAGGCCCAGGACCGCCAGAGGGAGTAAAGATTTTGGCGCTTTGGGAGAAAGCGATGATCGCCAAAGCGAGCCGTGCGAGCGGCGCACTTCCGGATTCAGTGACACTGACACTGTTTACTTCTCCACATGTGTTTTGTTTTGATTTCTGTCCTGTCTCCACCCCTGTATTGTCATTGGTTTCTTCCTAATGTGTCTCAGCTGTTTTGTGTTAACCACCTTGATTGCTTTGTGTATTTAAATCCCCGTGTTTCTCTGTCTGATCGCGAAGTATTAGCGCAGTTTCCTTAGTGTTCTGACTTTTGATCTTGTTTCCCGTTTTCTGGTTTTGATCCTGTTTCCGCCTCATGTTTTGATTCTTGTTTAGCCTAGTTCATGTTGTTTGCCGATCGCTTGACCCACGCCTGTTTTATGACCACGATATCTGCCTCACGTTTTGGATTTGGACGTTTTGGACTGCTGTTCCTAATAATCTGACTGTTCCTAATAAACTGACTTTTATCTGCACTTGCATCCGTCTTCACCTCCATCACTCGCAATACCTGACACCATTAAGCATGATGCTGCCACCACCATGCTTCACAGTAGGTATGCTATAGCCTAGTAATATTACATCTTTAGTGAAAAATATATACAATGTTTCCAGAAAAAAGTATATATTTTATATATATATATATATATATATATATATATATATATATATATACACACACACACACATATATATATATATATATATATATATATATATATATATATATATATACACAAGTACATATATATACTTACATATGTATGTGTGTGTGTGTGTATATATATATATATATATATATATATATATATATATATATATATATATATATATATATATATATATAATCCCCCCCCACACACACACCTTATATATTTATATATAATATATGTAAGGTGTGGGAAAAATGCTGTAAATTAAGAATGCTTTAAAAATAGACATGTTAATAGTTTATATTTTTCAATTAACAAAATGCAAAGTGAGTGAACAGAAGAAAAATCTACATCAAATCAATATTTGGTGTGACCACCCTTTGCCTTCAAAACAGCATCAATCAGCAACATTCTTCTAGGTACATTTGCACACAGTTTTTGAAGGAACTCTGCAGGTAGGTTGGCACAAACATCTTGGATAACTAACCACTGTTCTTCTGTGGATTTTGGCAGCCTCAGTTGCTTCTCTCTCTTCATGTAATCCCAGACAGACTCGATGACGTTGAGATCAGGGCACTGTGGGGGCCATACCATCACTTCCAGGACTCCTTGTTCTTCTTTGCGCTGAAGATAGTTCTTAATGATTGTTGCCTGCAGTCACTCATTCATGTAATGCTCTCCAGGCAAACAAACTGCCTTCTGCTACAGCCAAATATGTAAAATTTTGACTCATCAGTCCACAGCACCTGCTGCCATTTTTTTCCACCCCTGTTCCTGTATATAGTTTACTCACTTGGCCCTGTTTCCACATTGGAGGTATGGCTTTTTGGCTGCAAATCTTCCATGAAGACCACTTCTGACCAGACTTCTGGATTGCTGGACATCTTCTGATTGCGAAGGGAAGTAAGCCTTGATATGTCTTTCATCTGCTGCAGTAACTTTCCTTGGCCGACCACTGCGTCTACAGTCCTCAGTGTTGCCCGTTTCTTTGTGCTTCTTCAAAAGAGCTTGGACAGCACATCTGGAAACCTGTCTGCCTTGAAATTTCTGCCTGGGAGAGACCTTGCTGAATGCAGTATAACTACCTTCTGTCTTGTTGCTGTGCTCAGTCTTGCCATGGTGTATGACTTAACACTAAACTGTCTTCAGCAACCTCACCTTGTTAGCTGAGTTTGGCTGTTCCTCACCCAGTTTTTTTCCTTCTACACAGCTGTCTCTGTTTCAGTTAATGATTGTGTTTCAACCTACATATTGAATTGATGATCATTAGCACCTGTTTGGTATAATTGTTTAATCATACAGTATTATACAGTATTTGTCCAACTTATTTGAAAAACAAAATCTAAAAAAATTGCTTAATTGGTATTCACCCCACCCCTCAGTGTGATTGATTTATGTGAATTGATTTATGGGAAAATGTTGGTGGGCAGCAATTTTCAGGTCGTGCCATGGATTTTCAGATGAATTAACATCTGGGCTTTGACTCAGCCATTCCAAAACGCAAACTCACGTCTCTCTCTCTCTCTCTCTCTCTCTCTCTGTTTTCAGCCATTCCTTTTGTAGTTTCTGCCCTGTGCTTTGGCTCATTGTCCTGTTGGATAGTTCCTCCTGTTGAAGAGCTTGATGCTACCACCATTAACACATGAAGACTTGTTTGACTCTCTGGGGCTGTTTTGTGTTGCCTTGTACGCGCAGACCTGGCAACCCTAATCGAAAACAAACGCACGCGGGTGGTTGCGTCAAGAGGGTGTCATAACATGCTATGAGGCTGAAAAAGTTTTAAAATGAGGCACATTCAAGGTAAATTGTACTGGAGTAGCAGTAGTTATCAATGCAGCTTATCTGAATATTTGGTCGCGTGGCTTAACGGCTAGTAATGATGGCAAAATCACATTCAATCAGATAAAAACACGGGCAAAGTAACATATCAACTGCACTGGCTACGTAAAGCGGTTATAACTATGACAAACATGGGAGAGATGTGCACATCATCACTGATCACCATTACTCACTCCATGCCGGTTGAATTAGCGGCCAGATGTTAGCGCCCGCTGTTTTGCGACTCCTGTTGGTTATACAGAGAGTCGCAGCCTTTCCTTCAGCTCCCAACAACAGACTTTTTGTTGTCTGCTGCCACAAACCAGCATTGTATTTTTTATTACTTCAAAAACAGAAGCCTGGATACAAACGCTCCGCACTGCAGGTACACAATTAAGCATCACTAAATATTCATATCTTATAGACCTGTGATGTTTTCTTCCATTAATAAATGTGACAGCTAAGTCAACCTAGCTAGCTTGGCATTTCACACCCTGCTAGCTAGGTTAGCTATGCTAGCATCGTAGGCCGCAACCTGGCGCCGAACCAGGAGCATTCGAGAGCTACCGAGTCAGTTCATTTTTGTTTTCATCCCTTTCAGCATTACCTGGTGATTTTTATACGTTCGTGGACGCATTTGCAATAAGCCTAGAAAATACCCGCTTATTAATGCTGCACTTCCTGAATGCGTAGCGACTAGACATGAAACTTGCATTGCACGTAAATTAATTACTTGTGTCCCTTTTTTGTTGCTTTCACGTCACTTTAGCTTGTTTAGCATTAGCGGCGTTTAGACCCTGCGAGCGTCCGTTATTACAAATAGAATAATAAAGGTGTTCTTCAGAGTTCACGTTAGCATATACTACATTTTAAAACATGTTTTATAGTCCACCAATAGCATCACATGCCTCTGTAAAAAAAAAGAAAAGAGTGTTTATTTTGGCTACCGAAACCCGTCACATTCAGACCACCAGCGACAGGTTTAATACTTCATGTGGTGGGAAATTATATTAGAATTATATTATAAAGTATTCTTATATTATCTGCAATAAAGCATTTGTTTAGGGAAGACTGACTTTACTGTGCTCACCATGCATCCACCACTCTCTTCACAGGTATGTCGAAATTAAAGCTGATATCTGTAACTGACACACAGTTTCCTGTGTCATTGCTAGAGGCCATCAGTGAGCAGCGAAACAACGGATTATTCTGTGATGTGACCATAATCGTACAGGACCGCAAGTTCAGGGCGCACAAGACAATGCTGTCAGCATCTAGCACTTACTTTCGCCAGCTTTTTTCAGTCGCGGGACACGTGATCGAGCTCAATTTTATCAAGGCAGACATATTCGAAGAAGTCCTGAATTACATATACACCTCAAAAATCTACCGAATCCGGTCCGACAAGCTTGAAGATCTTATCAGCGCAGGCCAGATCTTAGGAGTCAAGTTCATTGCCAATCTCGCGACCCCACTTTCACAAGTCAAGGGGCTACCTGGCTTGTCAAAAGAAGGAGACACCGGCAATGTTAATGCCGCCGAGAAAAATGAAACCGGAGTGGAGATTATGCCAATCATCACAGAATCATTCTCTTTGTCTGCCGAGGAATTCAAAATGGTAAGTGGCAATGTTGACATAGATGAGCTAGACAACGATGTTCTTTTTGTCTCAGAGCTGGAGGCGCCGAAAGCTCAGAAGACGAAGCAATCTCAGGTTATAGATTTGGATGCGGATGAAGGACCAGAGCCTAAAAGACAAAAAGGCACAAATGAGGAAGAATTGAATCCTGAAAGGGGAAAAGCCCAATATGAGGAGAGCAAGCTACCTTCAGAAGGTGAAGCGCCAAAGAAATTCCAAGAGAACCCACAAGCCCAATCAATCCGTGCAGCTGTTACTACGTCCCCAAACACCGCTGGTGCTGTTATGGTTTCTGATGCAAGATCCTCCACACAGAGTCCACCCTCTACCCCAGTTCATGTGAACAGTCTTACCCCTAACTCTCTAAATACCACTCTGCCTATGGAACCCAGTGAAGTGCTTGGAGTTCAGAAGAAGAAGGTTTTGTTGGAGCAGTCACCAGATCGGCCAGGCAAAATCAGACTGTCGGATGTGAGGCCAACCTTCAGCACTAATAATGGAACTGGGCTAGATCCTGCTTTGACTAAGAAGACAATTACATTAGACAAAGCCTCAGAAATCGATTCGCTGGCATCAGGATGCAAGGTTTATGCCAACATAGGGGAGAACACCTATGACATTGTTCCTGTGAAAGAGTACTCGGGTGAAGGAGAAGCTCGCCCTGCCCCTGGACGAAAATCACAGACCTCAGTGCAGAGTGCAAGCAACCTGACCACCGGCTCGCCTCGAGGTAAGAAAAAAGGTAAAGCAGAGCAAGAGGATCATTATGAACTCATTATGGACGGAAAGACCTTTTATGTGTGCGTTGTGTGCAAGCGTCCCTATGTGTGCCTGACAAGCCTCAGGCGGCACTTTAACACACACTCGTGGGAGAGGAAGTACCCGTGTCGTTACTGTGACAAAGTATTTGCTTTGGCTGAATACAGAACCAAACATGAGATCACTCACACAGGTGAGAGAAGGTATCAGTGCTTACTGTGTAATGAAACGTTCCTCAACTACCAATTGTTGTCATCACATTGCAAGCAAATGCACAATCAAGACCCTTCAGGCAGGAAGGAGAAGGACGACACGGACAATAACTTGTACCGCTTACTTCCATGTAAAACGCTGCAGTTCAAGCCGTACTCTTTCGTCTCGGGCGAGACCGGGGGGATTCCAATCATTAACGAAGATGGAATTGTGCAGCACGTTAACCCTGGCAGGTCACAATTCACAAACCAGGAACTCCCGTCCAGCCAGAGCAAAATGTTGAGTTGGAATGACATCTTTGTCGAGCCCGATGCACACAATCGACCAGGGGCTCATGCACGACCCGGATCCCCTCCTCGACCCGCAAACCAAATAAATGTAGAGAACACGACAGAGTTTGAATTTGTCATACCAGAAACATACTGAGCTGACATGTTCACAATTCTGAGTGCTATGGTGCCTTTTAATGTTCCAGGTTTCAAAGAAATGTGTCCTTGAATTCAGTCAACTGGATAAGTGAGTATGTTAATTGAACACATAAAATACACCCCATGGAAATTGTTGGCTTTTTTGACATATTTGGACATATTTGGACAAGCAAACATTTGATCATCTCTGAAACAGTGCCTATTAATAAAGTTGATGCACTTGAACAAAACCACAAGGAAAACTAGCTTTTTCAATTATTTATTCAACAGAAATTTCAATAGATGTGATATTCCTCTGTGGAAAAAGTAAGTACACCCTTGGCCACAGAAGCTAGTATTGTCCCCTTTAGCAGAAATAACTTCTTGTAGGCGTTTTGCATAATTGTCCACCAGTCTTGCTGGAATTTTTTGACCACTCTTCCATGCAATATTCATTCAGCTGCAAGATGTTTGAGGGTTTTCTTGCATGTACTGCCCATTTCAAATCCCCCCACAACATTTCAATGGGATTCAGATTTGGGCTTTGACTAGGCCATTCCATAACCCTCCATTTCTTTTTTTTTTGGAGCCATTCCTTGGTGGATTTGCTAGTGTGCACAGGATCATTATCCTGTTGAAAGGTCCACTTTCGGTTCAACTTTAACTTTTGGACAGTAGGGATGGGCGATATGGACTTAAAACTATATCACGATATTTTCTGGTATTTATTGCGATAATGATATCACTGACGATATAAATATAGTACCACTGTTTTTGGCTAGAAGTGATAGCTGCATGTAGGGCTGTGACGGTGGCAGAATTTTACCACAGCAGTGAGTGTGACATTTATATCAATATATAATATAATATAATAATAATAATAATAATAATAATAACAACAACAATAATAAGATGATATACTTTTAATAGGGTTAAATTAAATAAAAACCTAAATATAAAAAAAATTAAATGAGGCTTTATTTTAGCACTTCTGTCAGTGAAACAACTCAATACAGCCTTGTTGTTGCAATGAGAAACAATCTGAGGGCGCTGTGGGATACGGTATTGTGATTGACATGGGGAGAAGTCGCAAACCCAGTCGCATGTTTCTCTGACAAATACTTTATTTTTTTTTACAAGTGTAGTATACCACAAGCCTGTAAAACTTTGAAAGAAATACCAGTAGAATGGTAACCTAAATAATATGTTAAAAATCTAAAAAAAAAAAAACGCGGCTGGGTGACACGGCTGGAAATGGCTCCTGAGATCCAAATTTATTGGTTCACCTCTTTCGTTAGGCACGATTCCAAAATGTTCCCAGATCGCCGATGTAACATTTCGTTTCCCAACAAGATCCATCGCAAGTGAAATTCGCCTGACTGGATTTTGCCGCACTCAAACAAACCTGCGCCAAACATGCATATAAGGAATTTATGATTACGTAATTTGTGTATTAATATAAAATCTCCCACTATATGTGGGCTATAAATACAAATTAACATCGCAACTGTTATTATTATTATTATTATTATTATTATTATTACACTTGTATACAGAACGTTGTACTTTGCCCACTCAAACAGAAACATTAATGTGGCGTGTGATGCGACAATACCGCAGTTGGCACGCCACCATGGCACGGTTGTCATGGCCGCCATCACAACCCTAGCTGCATGCAGTGTTGAGAGCCTTTAACTAGGCTTTATCGTTATTATCGCGGGAAGACTAATTCTTATTGTGGGGAGAATTTGCGGTATATCGCAAATAATAAAATATCGCCCATCCCTATTGGACAGATGGCCTCACATTATCTTCAAGCACTCTTTGATATGATGCAGAATTCATAGTTGAATCAGTGAATGCATGCTGTCCATTCCCTGAGGCAGCGAAGTAACCCCAAACCCTAACATTTCCACCACTGTGCTTCACAGTTGGTATGAGGTGCTTCTCCTGAAAAACTGTCTTTGGTCTGCGCCAAACATGTCTGCTGTTGCTGTGGCCAAACAACTCTATCTTTGATTCGTCTGTCCAGAGCACATTATTCCAAAAGGCCTGATCTTTGCCTATATGCTCATTGGCAAACTGTAGTCTTGCAAAGGCTTTTTCCTGACACGCCTCCCATACAGGTCAAATTTGTGCAATCTCTTTCTGATTGTAGACACATGCACTTTGACACCAGCAGTTGCAAGACTTACTAGCAGATCCTATGATGAAATTTTGGGGAAACTTGGAGACTTCTTTTTGCATCAGACAGCCTGCTCTTGGGCTGAAATCTGCGCCATTTGTCGATTATTTTCCTAACAGTAGAATGATGTATTTCAAATAATTTGGTGATCTTTTTAAATCCCTTGTCAGACTCATAGGCATCCACAACCTTTTCCTCTGAAGGCCTTACAGAACCCTTTAGATCTTGGCATGATGACACCACACACCTCAATAGCAAAGGGAACACCAGACTAGACATGAGAGGGGTATAAATGAGACCGGTTCCACCTGCACTCCCAATCTTGAACACGTGGTTCTAATTTTATGGATTTGAAGGTGTGATAAATGTAGGGGTGTACTTACTTTTTCCATGTGACTAATCTGTTTTTGTGAATTTAAATTGTGAAAATTTCTACAAAATGTAAATTTTATGTCATTTGATAGACAACCAAATATGTAAAAAAAAAGCAACAAAAAAAAGCCAACAATTTCCATGAGGTGTACTTATTTTTTCATATGACTGTATGTTTGCCATTCATGATGGGGTTCAGGGGTTTTGTCAGAATCATGTGTTTGAAATTGTTCTTTAGCTGTTAATTACATTTGTCTAATGTTTTAAATCTTGGCAGTACTTGTCATACAATAATTTTTTTTAAAAACGTTTAATTTAAAGGTACAGTGTTGGCTTGATGAAAACATAAACAAAACAAACAGTAGTGACAGTGGTAATTGAGGGATGCTATTTTCTTTCCTGCATTAATTAGACTGTGGACATTATTATATGAATATTATTTAAACCATGCAAATCAGCCATGTGTTGCAGTAAGTCAGAACTAAATGACATCAAGAAAACAATCAAAGCATTTCATATTGTACCCTTATTCTGTGAAAGTGTTGAATTGCTGGGGAAAAAAAATGATGAATGGTATCAGTGGGGAAATGGTTTGAGTTAGGGGAATGAATACAGATGTTCTCTTTAGTTCTGTTTGAATTATGGCATAGTTAGCAGCATTGTGAGATTAATTTTACACATTAATCATGTTCAACAATTTTGCAGTATTGCTAGCTCGGAGGAACTTTGAAAATGTTTAGATTGAGTAACTCGATGAGTCTGAGAGCACACCATTTATACAAAGTCTACAAATGACCATATATAGTGATGCCAACACAGAAAATGTGGACAAATGTGCAGAAGATTACTTGTTACAGTTTAGTACTGGAGACATTGAAACATTCTGTGGACAACATTGTTTTAGCGTGTTCTTTCGTTATGATCGTCTCAATAGTTTTTAAAACAACAATAATACACTTGTTCCATTACAGAGACCATTCATTTTATACGATTCTCTTGGATTTCTTGTCTAGCATAAAGAAACAATTTTTGTATTTATGATTTGAGTGCAGAGGAGGATAGAAGTCATTTGTGAATGTTTGTAATATGTCCATTATTTAGGAGATTGCACTTGTAAAATTGTACATTTTTATTTATATGCTCGCCATACAAGGCTGTGGTCATTTCCACCAAAAGTGTAATCATGAATTATTGTGAATTAATGAAGTAAAATGGGTGAGCCTCTACTCAGCAGACCAATATCTAAGTGTAACTGGAGGAGTAATAGACAACATTTTGCTGTCCCCCGTCCCCATGTGCTTTTCTATATTTTCTTCTTACATATACGTGTATGTATTCCATTGTATTCTAGTTAGTAGGTAATGGTTTGGATGGTTAGGATGATCATGTGGTTAGGATGATCATGTGACTCGATATTGCCACAGTCATAAAGTGAGTGCTCTAACATTTGTTAATCTTGCATATTAACAAATATTTGTTCTACTAAAGACCAATTTAATTGTTTCTATTTTGTTCAACTATATTTATTAGGTCTTAGTGCTGTACAATGTGAAATAAAACTTTAGAGTACTTATTTCTCATTGCTGTCAATTACATGAACATTTTTCTCCAGCATTCATTCTTCATGGAGGTGTCAAGCTTTGAATTTCTGATCTACTAAGTGTAATAATATAGCAAGTCTGATAACCGAGTATACAGAAGGTGGTATTCTACATTGTCGGGTCTGTTTTTGTTTCAAACCACCAACTCTGCAGTACAAAGGTAATATTTATACACATAAAATATATTTTAAACAGACACAGAACTGTATGTGGACTGTATGTCATTCTTGCTAATTGTTTTCTGCCATTTACAGATTTTTGCGTACAGAATTGTACATTTGCTTAAAATAAATAATAATAAAAAATAAAAAAAACCATCAAGTACATATAAAGCTATAGACTCATCACTAATCACAGGGAAGACACATTTTAAGATATGATTAAATGTATACTAAGAGAAGGCAGTATGAACTGTTCCTGTATTTCAAACATGTGTAATACTAGGTCATACATAAACAGCTTAAGTGTACAGATTATGTGTAGTTTATATTGTCACTGCGGCAACAAACTTTTTTTTTAATTTTTTTTTTTAAATTAGTTGGTTTTAATGACCTGCCAAGAAATCTGCAGCTCATGTTTATACTTTATGTTCTGAAATATTTCATTTGTAGACACCTTTCGATGAGCGATGGAATTCCATATTTACAAACCTGAGACAATTGTCAGAGGTGATGTACGGTTCTATCTGCATGTTCCACTTACAGGTTGTTTCCTCCAATTAGTCATTGTAATAGGATTATTCGCAAATCAGGAAAAGGATATTTACACTGCAGGTGATTGAACATAACATGATTGTTTGCACAATTCATATTATTTGTACCCGGGTGAGGTGCTAAATCAAAATCGACCATGTTTTTCCATGTTGCATCCTGCTTGGACAGAATATTAAAAGTATGCTTTGGGCTCCACGAGATTATTTCTAGCTGCCCGAACTGACACGGAAGTATTATGTTGCTCGATGTTTTACAGTTATATTCAGGTACAATAAAGTGCAAATGAACAAGACAATACATACATACAAGACTCCTCATTCCTCTTCGGCTGAGGTGAGACAAAAACAAACCGCACACTCTGTGCCACTTTGGAAACATTCACTTAATACAGTGAGGGACATGCATGGTGGCAGTGTCACTGTGTCCAATCAGCTCACAGACAAGACTCATAACAGGAGCATAATGACACTTTTAAGGCATATTTGTGAAAAAGTCTTGATGTTAGTTATAGCATGGAGTTGTGAGGCTGCCTAGTGTACCTAAACTGGACAACTGCAGAAATCTCACTGCGTAGATCTGCTCTGTAGAGATGAACATCCTGGTTCTGTACTGCAGCTGCGATCTGCGTCCATTCAGCAGAGATCACATCATAGCAGGACTGCCTGTACAGTGACCCTCCACAGCAGCAGGAACTGTTTTTAAGGTATGTATGCCCATTTATCCCTCAACCCCCAGGGCATATTGTCAGTATTACCATGATTCTTTGTAGTGTCCCTTAAGGACTGTATGGAGGGGGTTTATCATCAGGTGGATAATGAGGAGAATAGCGTGGCGGGATCATAGTGGGCCACATGTGACTAGCTCCAGACTGCGAGTCATCAGATAGGACACAAGAGTCAGGGAACATGTTGGAGACCTGAAATGACAGAGTATTAGTGTATTCATTGGCATACAGTGCTTTAGCATTGAAGAACAGTGTTGCTGTGGAATGTAAATGCTAATATGGGTAATACTCAGTTATTCCCCAATGATGGACTCAGCTGAAACAAAAAGATCTAATGGAAATTATGTTGGCTGTATTGTATGACTGAATTGTATGAATCTACAGAGTCTACAAAACCTCTGCATTGCCTTATGGTCCTGAAAGTACAATATTTCTATCAGCTGCATACATGCATACAGATGGGAGGACTTTAATTGACTTGAAGTACTATCTTGTATTATCACTAAAACAAAACTAAGTATGCATAGCTTAGCTGGACTGTGGTACAGCAATCAGACATTCACGATGTCTTAACATCACTATAGCAACCACAGAGATGGGTTTAATGCTTTAGATCCCAATACCATAACAAGCTGTTTGGAATGACTGTAGGAAAGAAGCATTTCCTAAGAGCAACTCATGAAATGCATTTTGTGACTGCTCCAAGACATTTGCACTGTTCCCAAGCATCAGTATCTTGTGGTATGGCCTCTATATTTCTGCTCTCAAAGTCTTCTTCGAATGGTGGCTTGTGATACCTTCACCCCTGCCCTGTCGAGGTTGTTGGTGATGTCACTGACTGCGGTTTTTGGGTTTTTATTCACAGCTCTTACAATGTTTCTTCTGTTTTTTTTGGCCAACCTGTTTTATAGTGGTTGTTAGTACACCAGGAGTTTCATTCTTTTTCAGGTCTTCTTGTTGGTTTATCCTTTTAAATAGCAAATTCACAGGGCTCAAACCAAGAGTAGATATTCAGAGCTATTAACTGTTTAAAAAATCAGGGCACACCTGGGCGACAAGAAAAAACCTGTCAGTCACATGTTCTAATATTTTTGATCACTTGAAAAATGGGTGCGTTCAAACAAAAGGTGCAATGTTCTAAGGTCTAGATGTAACACATCTAGATGTAAATAGCAGGAAATTAAAGCTGAAATTCTGATCTATTGTCTCATATTCATCTTTTGATCTCAAACCCAAATGTCTTCAGTGTATAGAAAAACAAAAGAATCGGCCTTGCCATTCCAATACTTTTGGATTATGCATTAATTTTACCATTGCCAGGAAAACATTTTCTGAGCTTTGAGTCATAACATTTTGAGGAAAGAAATCATAGCTCTTCATGATTTTCATCTACAGTCCCCTCCAAAATTATTGGAACGACAAGGCCAATTCATTTAATTTTTTGCTGTAGACTGAAGACAATTAGGTTTAAGATCAAAAGATAAATATGAGAAGAGTGTTTAGAATTTCAGCTTTTATTTCCTGGTATTTATATGTAGATGTGTTAAACGACATTGAACATAGCACATTTTGTATCAGACCACGCAATATGTAGGTGAGCAAAAATATTGGAACATGTGACTGACAGCTGTTTATTGTTACCCAGGTGTGTTCTGTTAGATTGATTGTTTAAACAACAAATAGCTCTGAACATTTACTCTTGATTTTAGCTTTCAGTTTCACCTGTGAAGACTGCATTTGCATCTGCAAGTTTAAAAAGGATAAGCCAACATGAAGATCAGAAAGCTGGCTATGGGAGAAAAGCAAGCCATTTTGAAGCTGAGAAAAGAGGGAAAATCAATCAATGGTATTGCACAAACATTAGGCATAGCCAATACAATTTGGAATGTGCTGAATAAGAAAGAAACCACTGGTGTACTGAGCAACAGACACTGAATGGGTCGGCCAAGGAAAACAACAACAGCTGATGACAGAAACACTGAGAGAGCTGTGAAGATAACCCCAAAACCAACAGTTAGTGACATCACCAACAACCTACACAGCGTGGGGGTGAAGGTATCACAATCCACCTTTTGAAGAAGACTTTGACAGCAGAAATATAGAGGCCATACCACAAGATGCAAACCACTCATCAGCAGTAAGAATAGTAAAGCCAGATTGGAATTCACAAAGAAATACAGAGATGAGCCACAAAAGTTCTGGAACCAAGATTAACCTCAAAATAAGTGACACAAAGTGATGGAAAGGCCAAAGTGTGGAGAAAGAAAGGATCTGCTCATGATCCAAAACATACAAGCTCATCTGTGAAACATGGTGGAGGTAGTGTCATGCTTGGGCTTGCAAGGCTGCTTCTGGAACAGACTCATTAATCTTTATTGATGATGTAACTCATGATGGTAGCTGCAGTATGAATTCAGAAGTTTACAGGAATATTTTGTCTGCATCCAAATTAATCGGGAGGAACTTTATCATGCAGCAAGACAATGATCCAAAACACACTGCCAACTCAACAAAGGAATTTATCAGGGGAAAAAGTGAAAAACTGAAGAGGAGACTGAAGGAAGAAACCCCCTAAAACAAACAACCGAAAGAGGCTGCGGTAAAAGCCTGGAAAAACATCACAAAAGAAGAAGCCAACAATTTGGTGGAGTCAATGAATCGCAAATGTTATTTACGTCAAGGTCTGTTCCTATACTTTTGCTCACCCAGAAATTGGGTGGTCTGATACAAGAGGTTGTATGTTTTATGTTGTTTATCACATCTAGATTCCAGGAAATAAAAGCTGAAATCTTAACCTCTTGTCTCATATTTTAATCTCAAACCCAAATGTCTGGTGTATAGCACAAACAAATGAATTGGCCTTGCTCTTCCAATAGTTTCAGAGGGAACTGTAGCTTGACACTTCCAGTAAGATATCCCTCTGATTAGAGAAGGGCACTCTTTTATGCTCTGCTTGTTCTGCCAGTGAAGTTTGTTTAAAAAGGAGTGACTAGCTAACCTTACCAAGCTACTTTGAGTGTTCCCTAAGGTCATGCTGTCAATAATAAATTATGAAATTTAGCTAGTGTTAGCTGCCTTGGTTCATGTCATCACTTTGTTCATTCACTTTGTATTTCTAGTTAAAATATCAGTACAATGATCTAGCTTAAACATCAAAATGAGCAACATCCCAGAAAAACTGCAAAGAACTCCCTGCTGAGGGTCTGTTAGAACAGTTTACAACAAAATAAGACATGACTTTGCTACAGAACTGCTTCGGGTTTCAAGTGCAATTACCTCATTAACCATGCCTTTTTAATGATCATGAAATAATTTATATAAAATGCATTTATTTTAAAGAAAAATATTGGGGGAGATATCAAGGAACTAGTAAAAAGGACACTCCTGAAAATAATTTGTTTTCCTTAGATTAATTTAAACAAATTTAATTTGTTTCCTTAGATTTTCCTTAGAAAATTTTCTAAGCAAACCTGCTCAACAGTGCAGCAAATATCAGTTGGTGCAAAGGCAATGCTGATTACCTGGAGGTCATAGGCAGTATAAGGTGGTAGGCAGGGGGCAGTGTTGTAGAAGGAGTTGGGGGTGGTTGGGGCATGAGTCTCAGGGGCTGCTGGGAGGGCCAGAGAATGAGGTTCACATGTGTCAGGGGCAGCAGTTGGCATCTTAAAAAAAAAAAAAAAAAAAAAGATATTAGAAGCTAAACCTCCATCTGTCAGAACAAATACACAAGAGCCATGACACATACCATCAGGCCTATATATAGTTGCAATCAAAATTATTCAACCCCCATTGCAAATCAGGTTTATTGTCAAAATTTACAGATTTTCAGCTGTTTGCAATGAACAAATCAAACAAAAGCAACTGAAATAGCTCAACACATAGAATGCTTCAAGTGGTTTCCCCAAATTCAACTGAAAATGCAACTTATAATGACTTCTCCATTCTCAAATTATTCAACCTCTTCATGGGAAGCATCTTTAGTACTTAGTAGAGCACCCTTTTGCTATTATGACCTGCTGCAAACGAGATGCATAACCAGACACCGGCTTCTGGCAGCGTTCCTGAGGAATCTTAGCCCATTCCTCATGAGCAACTGCCTCCAGTTGCGCGCTGCAACCGCCTTCTTCAAATCAAAAAGTCAGGTGACTATGATGGCCCTGTAGAATCTTCCAGGACTTCCTCTGCAACCAAGTCTTGGTGGAATTTGAGGTATGCTTGGGATCATTGTCCTGTTGGAAGGTCCAATGACGCCCAAGCTTCAGCTTCCTCACAGACAGCATAACATTTTCTCCTAGGATTTCCTGATACTTCAATGAATCCATCTTGTCTTCCACATGCTGCAGGTTTCCAGTGCCAGAGGATGCAAAGCAGCCCCAGAGCATCACTGAGCCATGCTTGACTGTGGACAAAGTTTTCTTTTCAGCGAATGCTTCATTCTTCTTCCTCCAGACATACCGCTGATCCATTGTGCCGAAAAGTTCCATAGAACAGAATCCCAAAACTTCTGTGGTTTATTTATATGATTTTGAGCATATTGGAGCCGACTTTTCTTGTGCTTTTGGGTCAGTAGTGGTGTACGTCTTGGCATGGAAACCTTCTGCGTTTAGTACGTGCCATACTGTGCTCACTGAAACCTCAGTGCCTGTTGCCACCAAGTCTTGCTGCAGGTCTTTTGCAGTCACTCGAGGATTTTTCACAACCTGCCTTCTCAGAAATCTGGTTGCAGCCATTGATAGCTTCCTTTTTCTGCCCTGTCCAGGTATTTCATGTATTTTCTGCACCTAGCCAGTTCAGGTATTTCATGTGTTCCAGCTCAAGCACACCTGGTGCAACTAATGAAGTTAATTGCTAAATTACTTAATTACTAAAGTACTTGCAAAGGGCCCTTTGATGACACATGGTGAGTTGTGGAAGTTGACTATGATGGAAAATGGAGAGAGGTGATGTGGTACAAATATGCCACCACAACCTTCTTAAACCATGGATTGAGGTGGTTCCTGTGGTTCTGGCAATGGTGGTTCTAGAGAGAGGAGTTGGGACCGGAGGGGCTCTCAAAAAACTGGCCTTATTCCACCCTAGTCCCTTGTGGAAACCATCTCTTGCTGTCCCAGAGAGCCCAGGTTGCCATGCTGCAAGGGTGAATATTTCGATGTGTTTTCGCCTCTACCCGGTCACATAAATCTCATAAAGCACCACATCGAGACTCCTCCAGGAATGGTTGTACACAGCCACACCTATCTTTATGACTCATACCCAATGCCACACATTGAAGAACTGCTCGAACGGTGAGGTGTGGCTCCCTTTATTCGACACTGGATTTAACCAAGGAGTATTCCCTTGACTCCAATTTCCTAATAAAAAATGGCTTTTTTCCACTACATTTGGGTTACAGCAAATTGTTACCCTTCTGTTTGGTTTGGAGCCCAAGTGATATTTCACCATCTCATGGACAGAATACCCTGCCCACACAATGCATATGCCACTGCTTATTTAGATGACACAATTATTTACAGCAATGGTTGGCAGAGGCATTTACAACATCTGAGAGCTGTCCAGAGATAGGCAGAACTCTCAGCAAGAAGTCTGCAATTGGGCAGGTGGAACTATGCTATCTGAGCTTCCTCTTGGGCTCTGGGCAGGTGTGTTTGATTATTGATAAGACAGCAGCGATTGTGGCCTGCCCCAGACCCAAGACTAAAAAGGGGGTAGAAGGGGAGAGTCTGTGAATTGCCATTTCAGGTCTCTCCACACATGTTCTATGAGGTTCAGGTCTGGGCTTTGGGTGGACAACCAAGGACATTCAGACACTTGTCCTGAAGCCAGTCCAGCATTGTCTTGACCGTATGCTTCATGGCATTGTCGTGCTGAAAGGTGAAACTTTACCCCAGTCTGAGGTCATGTGCACTGTGACGCAGGCTTTCTTTAAGTCTCCCCATCCCTGCCACTAAGAAGCAACACCATAGCATGATTTTGCCACCACCATGCTTCACCACAGGGACGGTATTAGCCAACTGATAAGCAGTACCTGTTTTTTCCGGATGTAGTGCTTGGGGTTCTGGCCCAAAAGGTTCAATTTTTGTCTCATCAGACCAGAGAACCTTTTCCCTCATGCTCACAGAGTCATTTAAGTGCCTGCCGTATACCTTTTACTCAGGAGTAGTTTCCATATGGGCACTCTAACATAAAGGCCTGATTAATGGAGTATTTCAGAGATGGTTGTCCTAGCAGGTTCTCACATCTCTGCAGAGGACTTCTGAATCTCAGAGTGATGATTGGGTTCTTGGTCACCTCCCTCACCAAGGCCCTTCTAGCCTTAGCGGATACCCCTCTAGCGGTTATGGAGTTTGGCCGGATGTCCAGCTCTAGGAAGAATCCTGGTGCTACCAGACTTATTCTATTTCGTGATGACGAAGCCCACTGTTCTCCTGAGAGCATTCAAAGCTTTAGAAATGGTTTTATACCCTTGCCCAGACCTATGTCTTGACACAATTTGATTGCAAAAGTCTACAGACAGTTCCTTGGACTTCATGGCTTGGTATTTGGACTAACATGCACTGTAAATTGTGGAACCATATACACACAGGTGTGTGTCTTTCTAAATCATGTCCAATCAGTTGCCACAGGTGGACTACAGTCAAGTTCTACAGACATAAGACAATCAAAGCAAACACCAACACCTAGCCAAAGGTCTGAATACTTATCTAAATCAGATATTTTAATTTTTGATTTTTACCAAATTAAAAAACAAACAAACATTTTTCACTTTGTCATTATGGATTATTGCATTTAGATTAATGGCCAAATAATACATTTAATCCAGTTTAAATTATATCTATAATACAATAAAATGCTCTAAAATGGAAGGGGTCTGAATACTTTAAATTTTCAATACAATTAAAATGGATTTATATGCATTTTCAGAAAGCAACAAATAACAACAGTCATAGTTACATAAAGTAGATGCAATATTCAAATTCTACCATGTCCTTGAAGGTTCCAAGCACTGCTGCTGTGATGATACCCAGGAAGAAGGCAATGATGTTGAGAATGGTGGCAGACCACAACAAGTGGTAAAGGTACACAACGTCTTGGCAACTCCGCACTTCTGTGTACTCATGGTAGCCTCCTCTGGGGTCATCATGGCTGTCCGAGAGTGCAGAAAAAAAGCATTTTAGCATAAGATTCATAAAATGAGTTTGTATCAACAGAAAATAGACCTTCATGCAAGAATATGAAATAAAAAGTCTGCCAGTTCACAGTTAAGAAGAACATAACATAATATAAATAACATATAAAACAAATAATATATACAACCCCTAAATTTTATTAAGACCACAAATGATTTACACTTCCATGCAGCTGCTTGTGAAATTGAGAGATGAGGCCTGATTTTCACTTCAGGAAGAAGCACCAGGAAAAAAAATCTTTTCTCAAAATCTTTTCTAATCTTTGCCATAAAAAGTACCATGTTTCCAATGGTGCAACCTGTACACAGCCACACTGAGTACTTCAACCATAACAAATCATGGCTTGTTAATGTTGTCGAAGGAGCTAAAAATAAAAACAACCTACTTCCAAATCATGGATGATTTCCTAAATTTTTTCAAAACATCTTTATTCTGAGGTCCCAAAAGAGGATGTTCTCTGAAACATAAGTAAACACAGGCAGTCTTTTCCAACAGAGCTCGAGGCAAAAATAAAGCACGCTAAGTGAAAGCTAATAGAAACATAAGCAAGATAAAGCAAAGATAGCACTTAAGAGCTGCCTTGAGAAACAGAGGATAGGCTGAGAGGGCAAAGGTCTCATACATACTTTCCACAGTTGTAGAGGTCACAGCAGTAGCATGTCTTACTCTTCACACGCAGGTTACATGACACACGTGACGCTGTCTGGCAGTGAACCTAAATAGAGAAGAAGAATTCTGAATATGTGAATGCTGCATCTCTATCTAAAAGCAAGCAGTAAGAACTACACTCATATGCAAATACTTAGGTTATTATGAGATAGAATGAACTCACATCCAAATCAAATGCTGTTACGCTGGAGTAGTATTCACATCGACCAGCATAAACAGGTCGGAGGTCCTGCGGGATGACAGAACAACAAAAAAGGGCACATAATAATGGGAGAATAGTGTATACAACCCAAAGATTCGTTTTTGGAACATCAGAAATAGAAGAACTCACTATGTCTCTTGTCGCAAAACTGCCGTCCACTATAGCACAACAGAATGAAGCCACCACACCAAAGCTGATGAAGACGATGGAAGCTACCAGCTGTAACACAGACAGGAATTTACTGTGCAGTGCAGGATATTTGCAGTGCATACAGTAGTCTCACTATTTCTTACTGTTTGTTCATTTTTATATTCACTCTGCCCAAATACTCCTGTTTTATAACCACATATGATGCATTTCAGTGTTGTTACATAGCAACATCATAGTGTAAGTCAACATTCTCTCTGAATAAAGGATGATCCTGGTTATCATACTATTGTTTCTTTTGCACAGTTTCATCAATTACCCTGGCTTCTGTGTATGTCAGTGTAACGAATAAAGACTGTGGTGGCATTAGTTGGTGTATCTTCTACCTTGCAGTCATGGGTCATTAAGTGTGAAGCCTTTTGTAGAGGATATGATGAGAGTAAAATTGTTCCTTTCTCTGGTGCCCCCTAGTTGGCTCTGTGCCCAGCTCCCCTTGAATGAGCTCTCCTCTCCCTCCGCAGACTCAGAAACAGGGAGGGTTCAATTTCACGTCATCCCATTCTTCCTGCAGTCCTCGCAGCTCTGCTGGAGGGAGGGACCTAAACACTCCCAGTGACATACCACATTCTACAACTGACAGCTCCATGGAGCCGGACTAGGCGCAAACATTGCACCGACAAACACTGCAGGACAATTCTACAAACTACAGTTTTCAAAAATGTAAATGTAATTTTAGTTATCTGCGTATCCCCTTTAGGAGCTCCAACTCCTCATATTTCTCCAATCCTATTTATGCAGCTATGTCCATGCATTGCACATTTATCACTTACTCCTGGCAGTCCATTATGTCAAGTTCCTATTTCTTCTGCTCTGCAGTTTTTCTCCATACATTCCTACCTGGACTCCCATCCTGCTCCTCTTACACAGAGCTATTTCTGGGTGCATCTCACCAGGAACATATTCTAATGCTCAAACCGTTGAACTGAACTGTTCCTCAATTATAACAGCGCAAGTAAGAACACGAACACATTGTTCAAAAACCTGTGTTTCTCTGCCCCATAATGGAGGCAATGTGGAATTTCTCATAAAGGAGCAATGCTGTGTCATTTTCATGGTGCAATAAAATTTGTATGATGCAGAGCAAAAAACCCCCCACATAAAACCCCAAAACAAACAACAACAACAACAAAAAAAACATGAAGAAAGAATGTAATGGAAAACCTCTTACCATCTGCCTCTTATTCTCAATTAAATGAGCCCCAATGATTCCAAGAAAGGAGCCGAAACCAAGCTAAAAATAACAGGATAGATGCTGTTACTGGTTTTATCACTTGAGTCAGAGATGTATCAGCTTTATATAATCTCACTCATTCATATTTCACATAGTATCTATTCATTTTTTTCTTCTTCCAAAAAAAAAAAAAAAAAAAGAAGCTTTTACGGAGGGTTGGAAGTTACAAATTCAAGTGCCATTACATTCTAGTCATAACTATTAAACGCTTAAGTAGCTCATTACATACTGATCTGTATTTAAACAAGTATGAAGGTACTTCACCTTATTAAATGTGCTACGGTCAGTTTATATAGATGGATTTCCTCTCTCTCTGAGATATGCACAACAGAACAATAGGGACTAATCTTTCTGAGACATCAGCATTAAATAGTCATAATGAATATTTATTTAATCATTCTCTTAGTGGTGTAAGGTTCTTTTAAATACATATACGCATGATTACATACAATGACTCCAGGATAGTAGCCTCCAACTGTGATGTTCTGTGTCCTTGTGGTGGCAGCCAAGCCAAAGACTAGAATAAGTATAGACACTACGAACAACATTGCAGTCACAGTGATGGACTTTCGCTTCCTCCTCTTGAAAGACCCTATAAGGATGATAAGTAGGTCAGTGGCATGAAAATATGCGAGCTTATCTGAGGGAACATGCTGGTCAATTTTTTTTGTTGTTGTTCAAGAGCCTAGAACCGAACCCAATACAATTATTTATACACATCTGTGAAATGCTTTAGTGCGTTTTCATTGTCTCAAATACCACTATTGTCATCAGCCATGCTGATAACTAAAAGCCATATTGATCTTGGAAGCCATTTTGTTTGTATGGTTATCAATTATAAATGGCATAATGAATAATTACTTTTTATTTTATTGTTTACAAGATTTAAAAAAAATATATATATGTAAACAAAGCATCCAGAGCTTCAAACACGATCATCTCGGTTACTGACCCCAGGCTCGCAAATCTAGAGTTCAGTGAATTTGAACTGAATGAACACCTGGACTCTTTTTTTGGTTTAAAGCAGGTCAAGTTGCTCTTAATGCAAAGTGTAGAGTTAAAACGCAGAGTGCAAGTAGGATTTCATTTGTCAGCAATTTAGCGACCATTAACTTCCACCGCCACACCTACAAGGTTAAAAAAATTTCCCCATAATGATCACATCAAATAAGAAAGAACACTAGTGTAGATCAATACAATATATATTTGCCCTATATACCGTTACTGTTAGGACTGTAAGGTAAATCGTTAAGCTTGCAAGGGAAAATGCTATTTCTGTGTCTGAGTAAATCAAACAATGAACGATTTATAAGCGAGGTCATCGGTAACGTTAATATTAGAGTATATTACAGTACATTTCTCCGACTACAAGAACCGAAAATAAGGTTATATTCGCACAAAAGCCAAGCCGTCCGGCAGAACGGCATTGACCTTGCACGTACCCATAGCATCGGACATAGGGATCCCAGCAGCTTGCGCATTCACTCCCGCTGGCATTTTTGGAGGATCTCTAGCATGAACTGCAGTTATGTTTTAAGACTAAAAATGAAACCCCTTGGTGAGACGATTATTTTTTCGCTCGAACTTAACGAATGAGAAGCTTTCGCTTGCCGCGGCATTCTCTGACAGCAAACGCGACGCCTGAGCTGTCACAATACTGCATTTAGCTCAGCCGTCCCTACTCACTGCCGTCCTCGTGTTTTGGTCCAAAAAAAAAACACACACGCAGCCTCCGCGCATGCGCTCTGTGCGCCCCTCCACACGCGCGAGCATTTATCTGACAGAACCATCAGGATCAATGCATTTAGGGCAGGAAATTATTTTGCCACAGAACAGCGCCTGGTTTCACTTTCTGTAAAGATTAATACTCAACGCTGACAGGAACTGGCGTCTAAATAGTTGCCTAAATGGCAAGTGATAAAATCTTATAAAACATTCTGAATACATGTTATGGATGAGGTTGACATATATATATCTTTTCTTTCTTTCTTTTTTTTTTTTTTTCGTTTGTGAAGGCTAAGGACTAAAAATTGTATAATTTAACAATAAATAAATAAATAAATATGCTAAAAAAAAAAAAAAAAAAGACACAATACCGCAAAATATTTTATTCATAATGCAAGAAGCAGTTTCTGTGTGGATGCTCTTAGCTAAAAAAAAAAAAAAAAAAAAAAAAAAACACCAGAAAATAAAATGCAAACCAAGTCACTAGAAATAAAGAGGTTCTCAGACAGGGACCTCTTTAACCGTAAAACGAAATCCATCTCCCCCCCTATGCACAGATATATTTTATTAACACAATCCAACTATTCGATTAATATGCACATTATTTAAGCATTAAATGTGTACGATATTTTTTCCTATATATTGTAACCATGGACCTTTTCAATTTTTTAACTTTTCACTCACAGGACACATTTTCATTAAAATTGTCATTTCGAGTTGACATTAAGTCTTGGATTAAAATCAAGTGCTCAGTTGAATATAGTGAACTCTAGAACCCATTTGAAACATTTTACTGGTGTCACAGAGAACCAAACATTCCCATTGTGAATGTTATTATTGCGTGGATGTACAGTGTATTTGTGGTAGAAAATGATCACTCTTTATTTTGCCACCAATAATTATTTAACGGGCCAAAGGCCTAAATGGTTTTAAGAGGACCAAAATGGGTCTTCTATGGCATTGGTCCAAATGACTTCTTACTGGGACCTTCATTTTCAAAAGTGTACTTACACACTGCTTGGAATAATTCAGTATCCATCCAGTAACAAAGTGTCTGCTTAGCCTGCTTGGTTTTTCCCACTCACAGTGAATTTTAAATGTTGCGTTTATAATCGTTCTTGTTCTTCTTATATACAAGCGACTTTGTATAGTGAATTCTGAATGTTTCTTATTTATTTGTTTATTTTTATTTATTTGCTTATTCGTTTGTTTTGCTAACAAGCAATGCAAAATGTAGGCTATTACGTTACTCTTCTGTCCACTTCTGGTAAGTGAGACTGGACAAAAATCAGTGAACACTATATGCTATAGCTACGATCTGATATTAGGCACAGACTCTGAAAAAATGTGTCTTAGTGAAGACTGACTCAGTACAGTTGATGGAAATGACAAATTCATCTTGGTTCTAGCAAGGAGAAAGCGGCTGGACAGATGAAATTGTGCTTTGTTTTGTTAGCAGTCGTAAAGTTTGTCTGAATTTCATTTCATGCAAAAATTTTTTACAGCTATTTAGGGTATAGCAGTCTTGCTCGGTTTGTAAACATTATTCAGCCCCACACAGTGGCCAACTGGAGTACTGGTGTCTCCGATGTGTCCCTGGAGGTCTACAAAACATATTGTACCGGTCGCTATTAAAAACTACTCTTATTGTTCCATATATGGGATTAAACACAGCAATTTAAGGTTGTATAGTCATAAATCAGGGGCTTTGGATTACTATTTATCTGATTGCACTGACAAATTGACAGATCTATGCTTTATATTCATACTTTAGAAATGTCTATAAATGTATTATAAATAGGCCACAAAAAGGTTAATCAGACTACCAGTCTGCACTTACACACCTACTGCATTAAGGCAATGAATGCTCTATAGACTTCACTAATTTACAGTGCCCTCCACTAAATTTGGCACATTTGGTAAATATGAGCAAAAAGGCGGTGAAAAATTGTCTTTATTGTTTAACCTTTTGATATTTTGTTCAGAAAATTCACAAAAATACTCTGCTCTCATGGATATCAAACAACGGTAAACACAACACAGGTTTATCAAAAAGAGTCTTTGTTAAATATAGGTGTGCAACAATTATTGGCACCCCTATGAATTCACATGAGAAAAATATATTTGAAGTATATTCCAATTGATATTTTACTTTTTTTTTAAATTTTTTTTTTTTAGTACATCTGGGTGACTAGGAACAGGAAATTGTTCAACCATGACTTCCTGTTTCACATGGGTATAAATATGAGGTAACACACAGGCCAAATTCCCTTAGTCATTCATAACAATGGGTCAGACCAAGGAATAGAGCTGTGATGTGCGGCAAAACGTTGTTGAGCTTCAGAAAATTCGATGTGGCTATAAGAAAATAGCACAAGCATTGAAAATGCCCATTTCCACCATCAGGGCAATAATTAAGAAGCTCCAGTCAACTGGAAATGTTATGAATCAACCTGGAATTGGACGCGTGTCCAGCAGGACAACGATCCAAAACATACATCAAAATCAACACAAAAATGGTTTACTGACCACAAAATCAAGGTCCTGCCATGGCCATCCCAGTCCCCTGACCTGAAACCCATAGAAAACCTGTGGGGTGAACCGAAGAGGAGAGTCCACCGGCATGGACCTCGAAATGTGAAGGATCTGGAGAGATTCTGTATGGAGGAATGGTCTCAGATCCCTTGCCATGTATTCTCCAACCTCATCAGGCATTATAGGAGAAGACTCAGAGCTGTTATCTTGGCAAAGGGAGGTAGCACAAAGTATTGACTAAAAAGGTGCGAATAATTGTTGCACACCTAAATTTAACAAAGATTTTTTTTTTCATAAACCTGTGTTGTGTTTGCAGTTGTTTGATATCCATGAGAGCAGAGTATTTTTGTGAATTTTTTTTTTTTTTTAACAAAAGATCAAAAGGTTACACAATAAAGACAATTTTTCACAGCCTTCTTTGCGCATATTTACAAAGAGTGCTAATATTAGTGGAGGGCACTGTATATGTTCTAGTTCATATATAGTTTATGCGTTCCTCAGTCTGTGAAAGTTCAATGTGTGTGTGTGTGTGTGTGTGTGTGTGTGCATGGTCCTACGTGCTCTTCATAAATAAATACGCGCCAGGAAAAAAAAAAAAGAACAAATTTTCCATGACGACATTTCCATTCATGTAAAAAAACAAAAAAACAGCGGGTTCACACAAGCTAACAGAGTACAACGTGACTGGGATACAAATATTTAAACCGTTGACAAGTAGCGCAATTTATTATAATCAACAGGGGCCACAACTTTCCTCAGTCTAGAGTGGGAAGATCCTGGAGGCTTCCATGTGTGCTATGTGTCAGTGTGTGGCTGGGAAAAGGGGACAGAATTAATTCAGATGTTCATCGTGGAAATTTTCCTGGCAAAAGTAAATATCAAGCAACTTTTAAGAACAGCAGAGATTGCTGCTCTTAGATGAGGATAGGATCAGGGTTTAACGCAGCGCGGCTTGTGGCTGTGTCTCATTTCAGACTGAGAGTGCACTGTGCGTGTGCAGAATAGCATATATAAAACAGAGTGACTCTCACTTCAGCCAGAAAGCTCTTCGGGGATTAAAAAAAAAAAAAAAAAAAAAAAAATACTCCTCCACCTTCTCTCCCACCCCCCCCCACTTTCTCTCTGCAGTTTAGACCTCATTCACTAGGATGCTGGCCCTGTAGCAGGGAGCTTCTCCGTGTCCGTCCGCCGTGAGAGGAAAAACTAAATGAAATCAAAGAGAACATTTAACGTTTAATTCGAGCCAAATTATCCCACCGTTCACTGTCAATGCGACGTTTCGGTTTCCGGCGTACAAGAACTACTTTTGGGTACCGTGAAGATTAATTGTAACACTTGCTTTTTTTTTTTCCCCCTTTTTCATTGTAAAAGTTGTACATTTTTTGCTTTTTTTTTTTTTTTTTTTGCCTTGGCACAAACTTTATTTTGGTGGACTTAAATATATTTTAAGACTTTAAGTCGTGTTCTCTTCCACTGTGCAAGTTGTAACTTTTTTTTTTTTTTTCTTCTTCACTTCACTTCTTTGGCTTGGCCCGAACTTTATTTCCTGCGGGTCTGAACATCGCGTTAGTGGCTTTGGGCCGCTCGTGTATGTGATTGGTTTAACAAGTGCCTTTGTTCTCCAGCGAAGGGAGCATGGAAGCCGAGAACACTGCGGGCGGAGCTGAGGAGCTGCAGCTCGAACCCTCAGCACCAAAAGCGGTAAGCAAACACACTCCACCAACATGCTGCATCTTTGCCATTTTGGGTCATGAGCAGTGATGGAAAAACGTTCATCCTTTATTTATTTATTTATTTATTTATTTTTACATCAGCACTGAGCCAAGTTCTGTCTGTCTGTGACAGAAGACAAGCACTCAAATGTTTATTTAAAAAAAAAAATTTTTTTTTAAATTTTTTTAAATTTTATTTTTACTTTTAACAGGTCCTCCCTATTCTCTTAATCAGTCTGATAAGGATCGTTTATAGCTCCAGCCACATTCATCATTTACAGCTGCTCTAGCCCAGTTGTCATAGGTTTACTCGATTGATAAGGCAAGAGAGAAAATAAAGTTGCTCCACGGGGGTTTGAAGCTCCTTTGCAGTGGTCAGATGGAGGTCTCAGTGTGTGCTGTGACTCTGTTCTGAGAACGAAAGTGCTGAGAACATCTGGACAGAGAATGACCCTGCTCTCCTTTGCAGCTGGGGGGGACATTAACCCCCCATCCTCCCATCCCCAATGAGGGTCTTAGGGGTCAGCGGTGCTTCTCTTTTCTGCTTTCAGTCACATTCACAAGAACGCTGCACTGAGATCGTGAATGAAAATTTCACACCATGGAAAGAATGCTTCATTACTTAACTGCCCTATTATTCACTCTTTCCCCAGTCTTTTGCAAGGTTTGAATTTGGTGCAAGTGCATGTAACAACATTTATATTTTATATTTATATTTCTGGGACTTGATTCCTTCTGCCAAACCTAACTGAGCTGGTTAATTTGTAAAAAAAAAAAAAAAAAAAAAGTACTTTACTTTGTACTTTTATTCCCATATTAGCGTGCCGGGTCACTGCACAAACACTGCCATGGGCTGGCTGAATCCTTGGAGGTTGAGCAAGAAGGGCTGGTGGAGCACCAACCTCTGGAGCAGGATGACCTCAACTTTGAGAGATGGAAGCCCAAGCCAAAGCCCAAGAGGACACTGCATGAAAAGATAGATGACCTGAAAACATACCTGTGGAACCCTGAAACCAAGGAGTTTATGGGGCGATCAGGAAAGAGCTGGAGTGAGTAGAATGTAGAAGTGTGTGAATGAGTGTGTGAATCTGTTTAATGACCCAGGCGGCAAAACAATGAGCACTTGTTTCAGTGAGTGTGTTTGGAGCTCACCTCCATATTAAGCTTGGGTTGGAAACAAAAGGCTTTAATTAGTAACGTTCTGTCTATGTCTAACAAGCAAAGGCAAGTGAGTGCACAGCTTATTATTTTTGCTCCTTATTTTTGCATTGGCTTTTGGGTCAGGATGAGACAAGAGGGGGTTTTGAACTATGCCTCTCTCATCCATGCCACTGCACACTCTGCTGGGAAAGCAAGTGCATATGTGTATGCATGTGTCACTGTGTGGGTCTGAACTAAGTGTTTACATAGGTGCACAGATAGCTTGGAGAAATCTGGACAAAAACAGACTGCCTGGGGCATGGTTCGCGACGGGAGAGCAACTGTCGCAGTCCGTTTGCTGGCCAGGAATCACATTCCTATTCTCAAAAACCCATCAAACTCTAGAAAAGAATACACTCTCATGTCCCTAGTGCACCATAGCTTTGCATTGTGCTTGTCTCCCAGGAACTCTGCCGCACCTATGAATAAGATTAAAGCAGACTTTTTTGGCAACTGTCACTTCCTATGGAGGTTTGCCGAGACAGTGATGGTAGACCAACAACACACCGAATCCCTGTTGGTTTGGCAGTCCAAATGACATAAAATTCTCAAAAACGAATAATCTCAGGAGTGCTCCTGTCTAGTGCCAATGTAGTATACATATCCTTTATATCGTACTGACCTGACTGAAATAGGCTTGGTTTCATTAGCAGAGCGTTTCAGGAGCAGATAAAATGGACTGGCAAAGCTGCGTGAGCAGGGGAGGGGCCCCCTCAGTCTATAATGTGAATCTTGTGAAAGGAGAGTGTACAAGAGTGTGTAGAGGCCTCACAATGCCAGAGTGGGGTGATCGGGCTCCTTGGAGCCGCTGGTGGCTCTGGACGGTGGCTAAAGAGCGTCACTCTGATGGCAACCGGAGGTTCACTGTGTTCCTGAGTAAGAGGACAGCTGGGAGAATTCTCACTGAGCTTGAACAGAAAGGCCATTGTGGCTCAGGGACACAAGGCTGGCTGCAGCTAGGCTCTGTAAAAATGCCTGTGCAGCAAAAGCCATTTCATTTAGTCTTCGTTTGATCCTGTTGAGACCCTTAATTGGAAATAAAAAAATAAACACAATAGCCACAGTCTGTTTCCATTCAAACTCCATTTGCTCAGTGTGCAAATACAGCCCAAGCCTCAGACATACAAGCAGCATGAATAAAAATATTGCACAGTCAGGTAAATAGCTAAGTTGGTTAACTGTGTCTTTACCTCATTCAGGAGATTACATACACAAAAATAAGCCACTATATAAAATCAACAAATTTCTAACCATTTTAATTAAATATCTATATTTAACTGCTGAAATTCCATCTTACTGACAACATCTTATTTATAGCAACTTATTTCTCCTCTTTTTTTTGTTTCATCTTAGGCCTCATTCTTTTTTTCTACTCTGCGTTGTACATTTTCCTGGCAGCCATGTTTGCTGGCTGTATGTGCTGTCTCATGTGGTCCATCAGTCCTTATGCTCCGACCTACAATGACCGGGTGATGCCTCCAGGTATAAATCTTATACTTTTAAAATTCTTGAAAATCACATCCATATGAACCAACTATGACTGTAGATCAGGAGTTCTCAAATTTATAGCCAGGGACCCATTTTAGTGTAAAGAAATAGATAGATGCAAAACATTCATCAGTAATAAATATTAATCATATTAATAAATAATGATATATTCAGCATACTAATAATTAAATATATTAATATTTGATAATATTGATATAGGCAAATATGTACCATTATAGTTGCAATCAAAATTATTCAACCTCCATTGCAAATCAGGTTTATTGTCAAAATTTACAGATTTTCAGCTGATTGCAGTGAACAAATCAAACAAAAGCAATTGAAATAGTTCAACACAACGAATGCTTCAAGTGGTTTCCCCAAATTCAACTGAAAATGCAACTTATAATGACTTCTCCAGTCTCAAAATTATTCAACCCCCTGAATAGAATCCCTCACAACAGCACAAATATGCAAATCAGGTGTTGTCTCAAGCACACTTGATGTAACTAATCAAGGGCTTCATTAGTTGCACCAGGTGCGCTTGAGCTGGAACACACGAAATACCTGAACTGGCTAGGGGCAGAAAATACATGAAATACCTGGACAGGGCAGAAAAAGGAAGCTATCAGTGGTTGCAACCAGATTTCTGAGAAGGCAGGTTGTGAAAAACCCTCGAGTGATTGCAAAAGACCTGCAGCAAGACTTGGTGGCAACAGGCACTGAGGTTTCAGTGAGCACAGTATGGCGTGCAGAAGGTTTCCATGCCAGAACTCCAAGACGTACACCACTACTGACCCAAAAGCACAAGAAAAGTCGGCTCAAAATCATATAAATAAACCACAGAAGTTTTGGGATTCTGTTCTGTGGAACGATGAAACAAAACTGGAACTTTTCGGCACGATGGATCAGCGGTATGTCTGGAGAAAGAAGAATGAAGAATGAACACTCTGTCCACAGTCAGGCATGGTGGTGGCTCGGTGATGCTCTGGGGCTGCTTTGCATTCTCTGACACTGGAAACCTACAGCATGTGGAAGGCAAGATGGATTCATTGAAGTATCAGGTTGACGCGCATAATTTTGATCCAATTTAAGTGACCAATCAAGTAAGCGAATATATGATATCACTTTATTGACCTCAGAAGGGAAATTCATATTACAGGAGCCTAAAAATAAGACAAAAAATAGGCTTATCGTGAAATAATAACCTAAATAACTAAATTAATAGTAGTTGATTTTGATCTTCACTATCATCACATTATTGAAAAAAATTTTTTTTTTAAAACTACTGCCTTAGATAATCAGGCACACAACTCTGCTTTGTTGATAAATGTTTTGCGCAACATGAACATAATAATTGGATTTATCATTATAACAGTTTATCAATTAAACTGTCAGTTTATTATTAGTATAATTAATTTAATTTTGTAATAATAATAATAATATCAGTACATAGAGAAAGGCTATCAAAATGGTGTAAACTGGTTGTTAATGGTCTCCGGTGTTGGTGCATCAATAGTTTATTCTCTTTTGTATGAAAAGAAAATTTTAGCAGCTACTCACGTCTTTTAGATATTTGTTTGGATAAAATATACATTTTAATTTAATTTAATACTTTTTTTTTTATCCAAACCGACAGGTATGACGATGATGCCAAACGTAGATGTTGTCCATGGATTTGAAATCACCTTCAACGTATCTACTCCCAACTCATGGAAGAAATATGCTAGAGCACTGGAGGCTCAACTTAAACGTGAGTGTTGTCTAAAAGGTGCTTCTGATGAGGTGAAGTCGTTTACTTTGTCTTCCTTAAAGTATGCATATACAAATCTCCCTTCCTGTATGCTATTCTTTATGTTGGCAACTTTACCCAGCTTAGAGAAACAGAGGAAGGGGAATCCCTTTTGTACGCTAAGCACAGTCACACTGTGCTACTCGGGCCCCGCTTTTGTGCTGAACCTTTAGACTGAGGGGCCTGATAGGGTGTTTAGTCATTGTGTGGTTTATTTAATGCTTCTCTCTCTCTCTCTCTCTCTCTCTCTCTCTCTCTCTCTCTCTCTCTCTCTCTTGCTCTCTCCATCCCCTTCCCCCTCTCTCCGCTTTGCTTCCTGCACTGCATCACTCCAGCCTATGATGACACACTTCAGAAAAGGCGTAACATTGAATGCAAGTCGGGCACGTACTTCTTGCAGGACAGCCTGGAGGAGAGTGCTGAGAGAAAAGCATGCCAGTTTAAGAGGTCCTCACTGGGGCCATGCTCAGGCATGGGGCAAAAAGACTTTGGCTACTCTGAAGGAAAGCCCTGCATCCTCCTCAAAATGAACCGAGTGAGTGCATAATTAAAGAAAGAAGAAACGATTTTTAAGAAAGAAAGAATATATATATAAGAAATACTAGACTAGAATAATTCTAATTATTTTTTGTACCTTGAGCCACATCTTGTTCTTAAAATCTTAAAATGAATATCTACTAAAAACAATTCACACTAGATTCCAGTGGGGTATTTGCATTGTGATTGTGTACCAATTTGAATAAGTGGATCTATTTAAAATGGGTCTTTTTTTTTTTTTTTGCTTTTATTTCCTCCTAATATATTGTAGATTCTTGGCTATCTACCAGGTCAAGGTACTCCAGTGAATGTGACATGTGCTCTTAAAGTAAGTAATGTATTATTAAGATTATAGTGAGCTGCAATTTTGGTGGGATTTTATACATCTTAGCTCTTGAGCATTCAGTATGCATTGAGAACACGCACCGATTGGTGTGCATATGGTCCTAATCTTAAAATTTCCTACCTGTCTGTCTAGAAAGGGACGTCCGAGGAGCTCGGAGAAGTAGAATTCTATCCAAAAAATATTTTTGACTTGATGTACTATCCTTATTATGGGAAGCTCAGGCATGTAAGTGACCACACAATAATAAATGAACCTAATTACTAAATTAATATATTTTTTTTGTGAAGTACAAAGGCATTTTCAGCTTTAAATTTAATTAACAGTCAGAATAATCAGAAAAGATAACCTTGTGATTGTGAATATAATGATTTCAATATGTAATAATATGATTTTTAACCTCTTTTAAATTGTTGTGTACAGGTAAACTACACTTCTCCTCTGGTGGCTGTTCGCTTTCCCAATCTCCAGCTCAATGCTCATCTACATGTGCAATGTAAGCTAAATGGCAAGGGGATAATCAATGATTCACCAACCGACCGCTTCCTCGGTAGTGTCTCTTTTAATCTACAAGTTGGTGCGTAGTCTGGAAGTAGGAATGCAGTGGGGCTAAACAAACTTCTCAGTGTACATTACGGTTAAAATAGTCAAATGTACCATCTTTACCCATTTTCCTGCCACTGTGCCTTTCACGTGTGTTTAGCACATACATGCTTACAATCAAAATGCCCCAGTAGGCTACTAAGAAGAGCAAACATTGCAGTATATAATATTTAGAATAGTGTAGGAGCATAAATTGTGTTTATTTTCATCATACATTAATATTCGCTACTTTAAGTGGAAAAAAAAAAAATCACAAATTTAGGTTTTGAGCCAAACTTGTTCAAATGTAGATATACACTGTACAGTAAAGAGGATCAGTATTGGGTTTTGGGTGAGTTTACTAAAACATCTCTATCTAAAGTCAATTGTATGCTTTTTTTTTGTACAAATCAAGAGATGTTTAGCTCTTAAGCCATAAAAGTGATTAATTGTTTAACAAACACTTTTTTTTAAATGAATAAATAACTAAAACAAGAGGCAAAAAGAAAACAAGTAGTTTACTATACCAAGATGTGGGCTACTGATCAATTGCAAAATTCCAATATGGTCAATTATTCTCACAAAAAAATAATTTTATGTGACAAATACGCACATACATGTAGTCCAAGAAAGAGTATTTAAAATGGTATATATACAATTGGCAGCCAGTTTGAACCCATTTTAACTACATTTTAACTGCAAAAGGCTTGTTGTAGAATATGTAGCTCGATTATACAGTATATTCAAGATGATTTTTCTCTCTTCAGTTATGTGTTTGTTATACAATTATTCAAGCTTGATTGGCCTTAATTTGCAAAAAAAAAAATAAATAAAATAAAATAATTAATGCCATTAAATCATTTTATATTTTAACAGATTTCTTTACACATCATGAACTAAACAGATTTTGTCTATTAGTAAATTTGTATTTTCCTAAAAAGTGGAATGAAGTTTATCAAATTCTTTTCTTGTTGGATTCACACTGAAACATAATATGAAACCCCTTCACAGCATTTTACATGATTCCATAAACAGAATCACACACTACAAACTCACTCTAAGGTGAAAAATACTATACTTGTTTGGTTCTCTGTGAGAAGGATATCAAAAGTATTATTTATTAATTGTATTTGCATAATTGACATGGTACAATTAGTTATTAACTGTGATGGCTAGATGGAAAGTGTAAATTCTTTGTTGGTGGTTCTTTGAGCGCAGTGAAAAACCGCACACGAGTGTTTCCACCTCATGTTTTTAAAAAGCACTCCTAATGTTCTAGACATAAAAAATAAAGATGGACCAGATTTAACCAAATTAAGTGTGTGTTTATTTGATATATCGGGGAAAAAAACAACATGGAAGCAAAAGCTTGGCTACTTGAGCTTTAGAAACGTTCCCGTTCATGTTTGGCATCTAAAATTCCAGCGGCAAAACAAAACTGAGCCTATACAGTGTCCTCCACTAATATCGGCACCCTCGGTAAATATGAGCAAAGAAGGCTGTGAAAAATTGTCTTTATTGTTTAACCTTTTGATCTTTTGTTAAATAAATTCACAAACAATTGCAAACACAACACATCAACGCATCAATTATATGTGCTAGCTCAGTTGTTAAGATGTTGGGTTACTGATCAGAAGGTCGTGAGTTCAAATCCCAGCACTGCCAAGCTGCCACTGTTGGGCCCTTGAGCAAGGCCCTTAACCCTCAATTGCTCAGATGTATAAATGTAAGTCGCTCTGGATAAGGGTCTGCTGAATGCCATAAATGTAAATGCTATCTCCCTTTGCCAAGATAACAGCGCTGGCAAGGGATCTGAGACCATTCCTACATACAGAATCTCTCCAGATTTTTCAAAACATTAAAAAGCCACCCCCATATTTAACTGTGGGTGTCAGGTATTTTTCCATATGGCTACCTCTCTGCGTGCGCCAAAAACCACCTCTGGTGTTTATTGTGGTTTCATCTGACCATAGAACCCGATCCCATTTGAAGTTCCAGTAGTGTCTGGCAAACTGAAGACGCTTGAGTTTGTTTTTGGATGAGAGTAGAGGCTTTTTTCTTGAAACCCTTCCAAACAACTTGTGGTGATGTAGGTGGATTGCAGTTTTGGAGACTTTCTGACTCCAAGACGCAACTAACTTCTGCAATTCTCCAGCTGTGATCCTTAGAGATTTTTTGGCCACTCGAACAATCCTCTTCACAGTGTGTTGAGACAATATAGACACACGTCCAATTCCAGGTTGATTCATAACATTTCCAGGTGACTGGAACTTCTTAATTATTGCCCTGATGGTGGAAATGGGCATTTTCAATGCTTGTGCTATTTTCTTATAGCCACTTCCCATTTTGTGAAGCTCAACAACCTTTTGCCGCACATTACGGTTATATTCCTTGGTCTGACCCATTGTTATGAATAACTAAAGGAATTTTGCCTGTGTTTTATCTCATATTTATACCCCTGCAAAACAGGAAGTCACTGTTGAACAATTTCCTGATTGTTTGATATCCATGTGAGCAGAGTATTTTTGTGAATTTTTTGAACAATAAAGAATATTTCACAGCCTTCTTTACTCATATTTACCAAGGGTGCCAATATTAGTGGAGGGCACTGTAAAGGACAAAGCTTTTCATTTTTTCCCCCCATAAGCTTTCATTTTAATAAGTCAATAAGATTTTGAAGTTGTACCTTTTTAAAATCAAACTATCAAATGATCGTTTCATTACCCAGTTTTTACAAAAACCATTCTGGGTCAATTTACACAAGCTACAACTTTAAAAATCTTGAGATACTGGTGGAGGCTCCTTGATCTGGATTAATAATAGTACTTCTCATGCAAAACACACCATAGACCAAGGTACCAAAATCAGGCATTTTATTGAATCTTTTTCCAGTGAAGGTAAGGAACAAAATGAAAAAAGGCACACAATATTTAAGGGGTGATTGCACTCTTGTTGTTGGAATTTAAATTCACAAATTTGATTGACAGTCTGCATCAACAGAACGGCACAAATAAAAAGGTTCACTGCCAGATGGAGTGAGTATTTTGACTTTGTATAAAGGCTAAAGTGGTCAAATATAAATTTATCAAGTGCTTCTGACTAACATGATCACATTTCAACAGTGAAGCCAGCGGGTTGAGAAATAAGTTACAAATACTCAATGCAAATATTAGTGTCCCTTTTTTCATACAATGTGCCAAGTGCAAGAGGTGCCAGATTTATTATTTTTTTAATTTGAAATATAATTCATTTCAACAACCATGTGATCCACATCCGAGTTGTACAGAACTTGGATTGCCCATTTACATTCAAGGGATGAGCAAAAACATTAAGCAGATGGCTACAGCACAGAATAATCATTTATGTCTTTGACATGAGAAAAAAAATAAACCTTTTAAACAGATTTTTCCATGCATTTTAAACATTCAGTGCAAGGACAGGGATTAATCGGACAGTATCCGACTCAGCAATGTTGTAGCAGCTTGGCATGCTGCCTCTTCTGAATGGGAAGAGCCCTCAGCAAAATACGTAATTTAACACAGGCAGCAAACAAAAACGGGTGAGGACTTCACAGAAGCAGTAAAAAAAAAAAAAAAAAAAAAATGAAAAAAAAAATACTTGAGTAGATTGGAGGAGTAAGAGGACTAAACTTGGAGATAGGATAGAGGAGAGAAAGAACAGGTAGCAGAGCATGGGATAAGCTCAAGATTATAGGCAAGCACTGAAAATGTTTTTGGGGAAAAGTTATACAGACTGGTAGCCAGTGCGGCTCTTCCGCTGACCAATCAGGTAAGAGATGAGCACAAGGATGATTAGGAAGCCAAGAGCCACGCCGACGGCAATCGGCACAACAAAGCTTAAATCAGTATCCAGAAAGCACTCCTCCACTGAGGAAAGAAGAGATAAACATTAGGGTATTATGGAAAAGATTTGAAGAAAAATAAATAAAATAAAAGATTCCAATAGCAGAGGGCTGGCTTAAGAAGGGAAAATTAAGCTCTTCTGTATGCACTTAAATGCCTTACATTAGAATGAGGTTTTCACATTATAGGTGGGACAAACCAAGCCAAGAGAATTTTCAAACCCACAATTGTGTACAACATGCATCAATAATGTAGTGTACTGCTAGCAGTTAAATCAAAAGAGCATAATTTAGCTGAATTGTTCATAGCCAGTGACTCTGCTTCTGTGCCGTCCAATAAAATAGGCCACCAAGACAAGGAGGACAAGAACAATGAGGGCGACTCCGACTGCAATAGGCACGATGAAGTTTCCCGCCTCATCAGCCTTGCAATCCTCAGCTGAGAAAGAGAGCATGCATGTGTGAAAAGAGTGACGAATAAGGAATCACTTATTTACAGAATGGTTAAACTATACACAAACATTAGCATCAGCATTTAGACTGCAACAGGTTTTTAATAAACATACAGATGCATAACATGCTACAAAGTCACTTAAAAATAGAAAAGACCAGCCATTTCAATGACAGTGCCAGAATTTATTAAATATTTTACGGCATGAGTCAGAATTCCCTTTTCATTAAGTTACATTGCGTAAAATAAGCACGCTGGAAATTTGACACGTCCATCCATCTTTATTGAACTCCACTGCACCTTCATTAAGCAAGGGATGAATCTGACTGTGACCAATCAACAACTCCAAACTGATCAGACAGCAACATGTGAATTAGTTTAGCATAAACAGCAGTTTACAGGTCAGAGGTGGGGAAAGAATATACAATACAGAATGATTCTCAGCAACACTACATCTAATGCAGAGCAAAGACAGATGGAATGAGAAACACGAAGGCAATCAAGTTTTAAAAAGCGGTGCTACATTGGATAGACACAAGACATGAACATACACAAGCATTCAAATGACACCTATTCACCTTTGCTTATGCAACTGTCATGTATGACAAAGCTCCACAGCATGCAGTTTTTCCAAAGTGATGCTTTACAAAAATGTTCCAACCCAAAGTTCTAGTTGTACAATAGTGACAGTCCAGGACCCAAATGAAAACCTACACTTCTATAATCAAAATACCTACACAGATGACCAAATGCATGTTTTTTTGGTAATTATTCCCCAAAAGTCTGAAAATTACCTTGAACACTTCATTGAAAACCCTCCTGCTGTATAAAAATTCGCATGTGTAGACACAGCCAGTCAAACAAGTGCATGCAGTAATAGTTTTAAATAATTTCCTTTGAATAAATCCAATGGAAGAAAGATACACTTCAAGTTTTAACCAGGCATCTATTCAGCATGTAGTCAACTAGTGAAACTACTACAGAGCTTCGGGTTGGGACAAAAAAAACATTAAGAATTGATCCTGTAGCAAAAGCAATTCAGGTGTGCAATAGGCAGCAAGTATTTCTCTCCACTCAGTTTGGTTGCTTCATGTACAGAGTAACTGAAAGCAAGGCCATCCCTTTTTGAAACCTTTATTTTAAAACTGACAGGAGAGCAATTTCTCTGGAAAGGTAATGACATGTAATTGAACTGTGCAATTTTAATCCTCACTGCACCAATCATATCAAACCACAAACATCCACCCAAAAATCAATTTATATCATATGGTCTTTCTGGTGTAGGCAATAAGAAAACAAAACAATTAAATTTAGGTCACTGCAGCAGAAGCAAGTGCAAGGTCTAATATAAGGCTATGAGGACTCGAGAGCTACAGTTGTAGAAAGTGGAAAAAGTACAAACAACCGTTCACTTGCTTCCAATACTAAGGAAAGGGGAAAAATGGGAATACACAAGAAAACAGGGGATAAATACACACGGCATCACCAAGGCCCATGATTCTGGAACAGATGCACACTTCAGATTTTAATGCACAGAATCCAAGGAGCTGCCAAATTAGTCATTACCTTAAACAATGGAAAATTGACAGTGAGGCACTAGCCAATTGAAAAGGTTACCAGTTGCAGTGGCCCAGGATCAAGTTAGAGAACCTGAATTAAATGACGTATAATTTGTGATTCAGGGAGGTCATTACAGGGTCTGATATCCAACATAGGTCTTTCGTCGACCAATCACGTATGCAATCACTACAATGAGAATCAAGACAGCCAATGCTGCACCAACAATGATTGGGATTAAGAGGCTGGCGTCATCCACTGAGCATTCATGGGCTGCAAGCAGAGAAAAGATGAACACAATAAGGCTGCAATTTCACATTAGCATAGGAACCAAACATTTCATCACAAACAGGCAAGCATGGAAAACTTGATTAAAAGTGGTACATCAAAGCACCGTCACGATTTGGTAACAGAAAGGGGGGGGGGGGGGGTTATAAGTGGCCAAATCTTACCTGTGCTGAACTTGTCATTCATGACTGCAAATGGCTGAACATGGAGATCAAACGTATTCAAAATAAGGTTCTCAGAGATGTTGAAGCTCTGCTCCTTTCTGCACATGTACGAGCTCCCCAATGATGCCTCCCATAGAGATAAGTTAGCATTGCCATCATTGAAGGGGCCTGTGACCAAAGGCAGATTTGCAAGAAAATCATTGTAGTCAGAGCCACTGGAGGAAAATTCACCAATAATTGCACATTACTTACCACTTTCATCGAACACAGTCACCTTCAATGTGCTCAAGAAGAATTTGCTTGTTTGCTATAAGAAATCATAAAGATCAGTAAGATTTGGGTGGATCAATAGAACACCAATTTCCTTCAAAGTGTCTGGAGTGGTTGACATAAGCTTGATTAAGCCCAAAAGGATAGTAATGTGAACGTGTAATCGTACAAAATGTGGAGCACTATGTAGGGTTCACGAAGTTAAATAGCCAAATGTACACTGATCCAGATGTATATGGACCCAAATTACTTACATTGGTGAAGATTAACTGGACAATAATTTTGTCTGATCTCAGCATAAGTGCAGAGTCACTGCCATTGTTTCCACAAGTTCCATTGGTTGTAGTCACATTAGGATTTGGGTCAAGATTTATTGTCTGAAAACTTTCTCCCTGAGTGGAGACACACATGGCAACATTTAAAGACAAAAACAGACCATTCATAAAAGAATTAATGACAATGCCTATACTATAATAGCTTGTAACTTATAGCTCATAACTGTGCCCTATATACACACATACCATTCTGAAGCTAAACTGCAAACCCATTCTTGCCATCAGACACGCAGAGGAGTTCCACTCAGCCCGGACAACATAATCTCCAACCTTGGGCAGTGGTGGAGTCGTAGGAGCAGGAGTGGAGGCTGTTGTAGCATTGGTGGGCTGAGGGGTCGGAGGAGCGGTTGTAGAATTGGAGGGCTGAGTCGTGGGAGGAGCGGTTGTAGAATTGGAGGGCTGAGTCGTGGGAGGAGCGGTTGTAGAATTGGAGGGCTGAGTCGTGGGAGGAGCGGTTGTAGAATTGGTGGGCTGAGTCGTGGGAGGAGCGGTTGTAGAATTGGTGGGCTGAGTCGTGGGAGGAGCGGTTGTAGAATTGGTGGGCTGAGTCGTGGGAGGAGCGGTTGTAGAATTGGTGGGCTGAGTCGTGGGAGGAGCGGTTGTAGAATTGGTGGGCTGAGTCGTGGGAGGAGTAGTTGGTGTAACAGACTCCTGAACCGTTATTCCTTCTGCATCACTGCTGTCTGGAGCAGGCTGGGCAGTTGTAGCACTGGGCACATCTGGCTCGGGGGTGGTGGCAATCACTGTTACAGCATTGGCAGTAGGTGGGATTGTGGGTGCAGGGGTATCTTCCCAAATTGGCTGATCAGTGGGAAATATGAAGCTCTTGGAAGGTGTTGACAGAAGCACATCAGCCTGCCCAAGAACTACAAAATAACAGATATAGGTATTAAACTCATTTTAGCTCGCGCTATACATGTACACGTACAATATGCACCCATACACACAAACAATGCCCAACTTTGATCAGTTATGGCATATTTGCACTTCATTTGCTCATATGACTTGCTTTATCAAGCTGAGGAACCCTTTCCCTGCCACAAACAAAAAGCTTGAACCACCAACTCAACCAACTGGGTAGCAGCTCATGCATTATTAAAACCAGCTCGTGAATAAGGACCATTGATTTCTGAAAATCAGAGTTGTTACCTCCCAGCCAACCTACCTGGCATTGATATTAGACAACCTTAAAGACCTTGATTAGCAGGATCAGGTGCTTTAGATTAAGACAGGAACTATGATTGGCAGTAATAATGATCTCATGATTTAGGTCTTCTAATCTAGGTCATGAGCTCCGAGAAACCCCAAAGACCCCTTGGTGCAGAACAAAAAGTCCATGGGGTGGGGTCAGACCTGAATCAGCAACTCCTACCTTGGCAGCACTGGTGGAGTTTGTTTCATGCCGGAAAAGTTTGTTTAATGTGTTGTGGAGTAGGGTTCGATGACAGATTCACGCTTATAAAAACGAGTTGGATTAGATCCAACACCACCCCCTGGATTTTTCTGGTCCTGCAACAAGGACCATCTCAGAAGCCTCTCCATTCCTCATGCTGACACCGTGCTTATTAATTGGTCACGAAATTGACTCCAGCCTGCCAGAGTAGAGAACCCCTGGCCCACAAGATCACTTCCTTCTGGCAAAACCATGTCCTGTTCCTTCAGTATATTAGATCATTATTTTCCATCCATGCTGCTCTCAAAAGGCATACAAACAGGAGTGATATTTCAACATGTCCAACAATCGCGCCAAACAGTTTAACAAGCTTGTAATATTTAAGAGACGACGACATCATTTTAAAAAGGATAGGAAAGTGAATGTCTGAAATGGCACCGAGATAAACTACAAGTGCCTGGCAGCAAACTGCAATGCATTTTACAGGCAGTAAAGTGGACACCACGAAGTTCACGTACAGGTTATTGGAGTTTAGACTGACACTAAAGCCAGGTCACAATATAACGATTAGCTTGAGGCATTTTAAAGGTGTCTCATATGACAAGCACTCCTGGTCACATGTGTCGAATAAAGCCTGGCAGGGAAAAAGGTGCAGCAGTCACATGCCCATTTAAAGATAACACCTTAGCGAGAGGACTTTAAATCAGTTAGAATCTAAAAGTTACTGACGCGTTACTATAAGCATGCTGTTTACTAAAATTGAACAGGGAATTTACTGTTTAGCAAAACAATTTTTTTTTTTTGTTTTTTTTTTGCAGGTGAGATGCCGAGACTACAGACGGCTAGCTAGAAGAAACCGTTACTTGACTAGCGAGCCATCAAAATGCGTCAGACTCCAGCTAGCAAACATAACTGCCCTCTGCAAGTAAATAACGTGGCGTAACTTGTGAAATAACACGGTTTAACTAAATATTTCAACAAGATAAAAAGATTTAAGACACAACAAACGTTAACTAACGGCAACTTACCTGCTTCGCCAAGACATGGGAAAGCTAGCCAACGTTAGCATTCGGGCCTCAAATTTCGGTGAATAAAAAAAAAAAAGTTGCTACAATGGCGCACTCAAATTAGAAAGGTCTGTGTACTTACCACACAAAGGAAGCAAAATGAACAGGCAAACCCGGCGAAACATAGCCACAGTTACTTCACCACACAGCTCCCAGAAAACCAAGACTCCGACGTGTGTGAAATTAAAAAAAAAAAAAAAAACAGTTGCACCTGACTGACTGGCTGAAGCTGGCGGTATAAAAGGCTGAAAATCAGCCCAGCTGATCGGAAGTCACATGACAAGCGAGCCGCACCGCAGTGTTGCCAAGTTTCACAACAAATCCCCTACAAGTGGGGATTTTGATGTTGACGCGTCAAGTTTAGCTATAGAAAGTTGTTTGTTTGTTTATTTATTTATTACCTCGACGACTATAATAGGACAGACGAATGCGTCAACTCAAGTCAACTTTACTGGCATATGTTTCCAGAATACAGAGTTTACAAAATTATGTACTTTTGGTAAATATAAACTGCACATGCGTGACAACAGCGTAAGAACACCATTTCACACAAGTGTGGGGAAATGTATTGCGCAAGTGCGCAAGCGCAAACAATATAAACTGTGTAGTGCAAGTGGTGATACAAAAGGGTCGAGGTACAGGGTATCAGAACAGTGGGAAAAGATGCAGATATTAGGCTGTGGAGAATAGTAAGATGCAAGAATAAAAAGATGCAAGATATATCACAGACATGACGGTTACAGTTACACTGAGAAGTTCAGTGTAGTGAGTTATTATAGAAAGTCTGCGTAAAGTTAAGGTCTGCTGTTATGCCTGAGCTGCGAGGTGCAGTGATGCTTCAGACAAGACATGAGCTGGGTGAGAGTTCATGATGGCTGGGCTTTTGCACTGTATCTGCATGTGTTTTTCGTATATATTTTACCTATGCATTAAAAAGTTAACTCCCTACATATAACAGTACACACTGTTCCTGTTTTGGATTAAAAATAAATAAATAAATATGAGAGTCTAGAATGCAGTCACTTCATATGCGGCGATGTTGCAATGTCAAAAAGCATGTTTGTTTTTGTTTTGTTTGTATGTTCAGGTTAAGTTTGTGTAACATGATCAGCAAGGTTTTAACGATTTACCTGCTATAACTGGAATGCAGAGCTATAAAGTTATTAAACAGCGCTAAGGAAAGTGTAAAAATCTAAATGTGTGTGTGTGTGTGTTTTGTAGGCTACTTGGTCAACAAGTGACTCTTCCGTGGCTGTGAATTAAGTTATACTTAATAATTAACGGATAAAGACTAATAAAGCTCAAGCCTGATTAGGCTAGATAGCAGTTTGTCATAATATAGACTAGTAAAAACCTGTGAAATGCGCTGTGAGTAAACAGACGGAACTCATTTCTGATATACACTTGTACTTTAATTGATGTGATACTTTGATGACACTGTTGTACACATGTTGTGCAGTTGAAACAGGTCTGGTGCGCCCCCTGGTGGCAGGCCCACGTCACAGAGCGGCGGATGAGCTAACCGACGGCGCTAACAGGCTAACCACAACAGCATAGGAAGTACTTCCGGTAGGTCAACGTATCGGCCCGCAAAGTTTGTCATAAGTATTCATCATCGGAATTACTTTAAAGATTATACAGTAATTTGGCTATGAAACTAAATATAGATACTAATTAAACTAATACAGCGTACATCTGTGGTGGTTCGTGGACGGAGATGAATTGTAATCGGTTTGAGGAATCTCCCAAGCGTGTGTCCAAGAGGAAGCAATAATCAACCATCTTTCCTCTGCCAGCAATAACAAGAAAAAGAGAGAGGCTCTAAGTAGGGCTACAGTTCTCAATTTATTGTCTGTTTAATACTAAACAGAGACTGGACGTTGGGTTTCGGATGTTTTGTTTTGTTTTCGCCGCACAGTAAGGGCGAAAGGAATATAGAAACCCCTCCACCGGCACATCCAGGAGCGCAGCATTTAGCAGATCACCTACTTGATTTTTTTTTGGTATTTCTTTTTTTCATGTTTCCAACAGGTTTACCTTCCCCTAATCCCCCAGCGCCAAGCCAAGAGGCCAGAGCGGCAGCTTCGGATGCGAACAGCGACAGCAGTCTCACGCCTTGTCGGAAGAGGAAGCTTCACAGCTCGGACAGGGAGGACACTGATTCCGTCTCTGCGCCTCCCAAATCCCCCAAAGCCGCGTGCAATTCCTCTGCGTCCTGCTCTTCTTCTTCTTCCTCCTCTTCCTCCTCGCAGCACAACAAGAAGAAGTTGCGGTTCGAGGAGCGCTCGGAGTGCACAGGGCTGGATGTGAAGATGGCAGAGGAGTCTCCCACCGCGTCGTGCTCCAAGGCTAAAAGCGCTTTTTTCTCCGGTCACGCTAACGGACTCACCAAATCCGCCGGATCGGCGACATTCGCCAACAGCAAACCCGGAGCTGCTAAGAAACTTGTGATCAAAAACTTTAAGGGTAAAAGAGCCCAAACCTCTGGCCTCTAGATCCATGTCTGTTTTTTTTTTCTCTTTACGCTTTGAAAATGTGCATTTACCTTCACATACACATTTAGGATTATAAACATTAACACGATTGTATACAGTTTGTTGTCACATAAGAAAATGACACTGTTTATAACCTGAAGCATGAGCACTGGGTCTCGAGCTGTGTCCATCTACAGACATTTAAACTGGAATGCTTAATAATACTACAAGTACTTGTGTACCTCACTTATGAGTATTAGGGCCTTTAAGTGCGAAATATGCCTTATATATACATATATATATATATATATATATATATATATATATATATATATTTCTTACGTTTGTGTTATACACACTGTTAAATATCACGGCTAGTGCCGTAACAGTTTCACGATCCTTACGAAAGGTCGACAGACTTTGAAGTACGCAGATTCCTATATAAATAACCTGTCCTGTTTTATGTCCAGAACATTTTGTTGTTTAGTGATATTTTAATGCCAACGTGTCCCCCGTGTTATAATATATATCCTGTTCTATCGTACGTTCTATATTTTGACAGAAAAGCCAAAATTGCCAGAGAACTACACACGTGAGACGTGGCAGAAGTTGAAGGAAGCGGTGGAGGCCATACAGAATAGCACGTCAATAAAGTACAATCTGGAGGAGCTTTATCAGGTTGGGAAAATAAGTGCTCTACGCCGCCATTACTACCTGTGTCCTTACTGTACAGTTACTGTCACACCACCACCTAATAGTGATGTCCTTGTTCAGTCAGGGTATTGGATTTCCCTCTGTGACATGACTGTTTCCGCGAATTTCGCACACATTCCCTGTAGAAGCATTAATACCGAGAACACTATGCGGTATGTTTTCCATACATGCACGTGCTACCATTAAATCTATATTTTTCATGTTTTCAGGCTGTTGAGAATTTGTGCTCCCATAAGATATCTGCCAAGCTGTATAAGCAGCTAAGAGTGGTATGCGAAGATCACATCAAGGCACAGATCGATGAGTTTCGAGAATATCCTTTTCAACAATGCTGATCGTACAAGGTTTGCTGTTTTAAAAGCCTCGTGTTTGCAAGTCGATGTGAATACTACGAGACACGAGCTTTGATATGAAACCAGAGTTAGATAAATCGTGACTGACCATGACGTCATGATGCCTTTTTCTTAACCCTGCTGTTACGGACTCTCTGGACAGTGTGCTTTTCTTGAAGAAGATAGACAAATGTTGGCAAGACCACTGCAGACAGATGGTAGGTTGACATTAAACCACTGAGTTTAATGATTCTTCTGTAAATATTTTAAATGAAACTATTGCTGTTCATCATCTGTTTGACATGGCAGCACTGTTTGGGTTTCTGTACTGATTAACCACAACTCTGTGATGCCCCTTGGAAAGATTATTATATTGGCTCTTATGGGAACTGTACAATATTGATGTGTAATGATGGCTGTCATTATTCAGTCAAACCACTATATTTATATTTTTTTTAGATTACCATAAAGCTATAGAACAGTGTGGTGTTTCTAGATGATCAAAAGCAAACCAACTGCAATTGCAGTGGTTTTATCCTGATGTTCTCTCTAGCTGTATATTATTGCAGAACATTAGCATGTGTCGTTTCATCATAGCGATAATAAATTCACTATTTCTCTTTAGCAGTTGTATTTAGAATACCGTACTGGGTTGTTTTTTGTGTACTCTTAGAAACTGGGGATTTTGTTTTTCTTTTTTTTTTCTCTTGCATATATTTCTTATATTTTCTATTGCATTTTAACCTATACTCTAATTAACGTTTTCTCTGCTTGGCTTTGTTTTGTTTTACCAGATCATGATTAGGAGTATATTTTTGTTTTTGGACCGCACGTATGTTTTACAAAATTCAATGCTGCCATCAATCTGGTATGTACCCTTAGTTGCTGGAAGTTTACTGAATCACCACAGATGTTCTTTTTTATGATGAGTAAAAGTCCACTTTTTTTTTTTGTCTTTATCTTCAGGGATATGGGACTGGAGTTGTTTCGTTTCTACATCATCAGTGATTGGAAAGTACAGAGCAAGACAATTGATGGGATCCTGCTCCTCATAGAGAGAGAACGCAATGGGGAGGCTATAGACCGGTCTCTCCTGAGGAGTCTACTAAGCATGCTGTCTGACCTACAGGTACTACTAAACCACATTACATACGTGTTCGATAAGGTATAAAACACGTAAGGGTTTACTGTTATAGGAAAACAATCAACGACAGGATAATGTCAACCAGAATATTTTCCTGAAGTGCTTTATTGCACTAATACCACAGCAGGTTACTTTTTTTTTTTTTTTTTTTTTTTTGTGTTTTCATTTTTTATTAGCTAAAGAATGAAATTTCATAAGTTTTGTCTGTTTATTGTTACTTTTAATGCTGTTGAATGTCCAAAGAACAAGTTAGTTTCAGTTATCACTTACGTTATAGCAGCTGTAAACAGGTGTTCCCTCACCAGCCTCTCTTTTTGATGCAATGAGGAACTGCAAAGCCCTCCACCCTGAAAGCTTTCCAGTGTCAGAAAACGTAAAGTTCCAGCTTTACCTTTAACTGTTGCAAAGTGCTGAGACTGAAGACTCCTTCCAAAAATGCTGAGTAAATATGTCTTCACAAAAAAAAAAAAACTTCACTATATCAACATTTAAACATGTAAAATCAGATTATGTGGTGCATCTGCCATATAAGTCACTGTGTAAGTTGTTACCATAAAAAACTGTACTGTATTAGAACAAGCGCGTTAATATAATATAAACTATCGATATGTGATTTGCCTTGCAGCTGGCGCTACTGTCCGAGCCATGCTGTTATAGAAAATTAATTAATGACTTCTTACCAGAATGATCAGACTTGAGAACCCTCAAGAACATTGTACCTGTAGCTGTCTATTCCTCATCATTGTTTCTAAAGTTATATATAACTGTATACCTGTTCTTGACCCTGTCTGTATCCCAAACTTAGTTCTATCACTAACCCTAGTCCTATACATGTCTCGGCTAACCCAATCCCTGTCCTTATATCATTCTATTTTTCTCCATAGCTGTTTATGCCTATCTATATCCTAATCTTTATAATTAATTTAATCCTTGTATCCGGCTTTATCTAAAGTCTTACGATCCTTTAGGTCAGCTCATGACTCATACAATTCATGCCATCATGTTTGCTGTAATTTGTGGCTGTTCTGGGAATACATTTTCTTTGAACCGTCTCATACTTTGGACAGATTTATCAAGATTCTTTTGAGCAGCGCTTTCTGGAGGAGACAAATCGGCTGTATGCTGCAGAAGGTCAGAGGCTGATGCAGGAAAGAGAGGTGATGTACCTGTTTACGATGTTTTGTTTTAGAGGATTATTCCGTATATCGGCACAAATGTTTGTCTTGTCTGTATTGCGCAACTCAGAAAGCTCAATATGTACAAGCTTAAAGCTACATGGTTATGGGACACACACCGGGCCACATTTATCAACCTTTTAGTAAAGTAGTTTGCATAAGCCAAACCGAGCAAAAATTTTCCACAAGATTTACAAAAGTTTCAGAAAAGCTGATTTTCTTCAGATGTTCATATGTGTATGTTGATCACCTGTAAAGTGCAAAGGGTGTTCCTGACATAGCTGCATTTAGTGACACCCACAAAAGTTGAAGAGTACAGACAGCTGGGAGCACGAGACGAATGATGAGTGTAAAGGCCGAAACACGAGTGGAAATGATTTCAATTCTATGCCATAAAAATATTTAATAATATATGATGTTAATAACAATAAGCGAGTGCTAAATCTTCCGTCAGCTGAGGCTTTTGTTTAAGGCTTATGGTTATGTACAGACAGACCGACCTGTCCTCCGTTTATACAGCGGCGTTTCTTTTGTGGTAATGATTAGTTTTGTTTGTCTTAATTTATGGGTTTGTGTTGGCTCGTTTTTTTTTTTTTATTTTTCATATTCTTTAATGCCAATAATATAAAATGACTGGTCTTCACAAAAAAGGTTCTCGATGGTATTGTTAATCCCTGTTCTAGTGAGGGCGTCTGCTAAATGCTGTGAACGTAATAAAAATCAACAATTCAAACTCGACCGTATATCCCATATATAAAAGCGGCAACTATAAATAAAGTAAAAATTTTTCTCCTGAAGGTGCCTGAATATCTCCATCATGTGAACAAACGTTTGGAGGAGGAAGCAGACAGGGTCATCACATACTTGGACCAGAGCACACAGTAATGCTTAAACTCATAATCAGCCCACAGAAAACTGATTTTTTATTATGGCTATTGGAAATGTGACTGGCTTTCTGTGTGATCTGTCTTAGAAAACCCCTCATTGCCACTGTGGAGAAGCAATTACTTGGTGAACATCTGACCGCAACACTTCAGAAAGGTACTAGGAAACCTGGAAGATAACTCATGAAAGAACTAATGTTTTCTTCAGTGTTGGGATCAATTCAACATTAAAAAAAAATTTTTTTTTGTAGAGAAACATACATTTTTTTTTTTTGCCAAATGTTTGTCATGGTGTGCTAGGGTTGAATCATCTGCTGGATGAGAACCGTATCCAGGACTTGTCTTTGCTATATCAGCTGTTCAGTCGAGTTCGAGGCGGAGTGCAGGTCCTTCTGCAGCACTGGATTGAGTATATCAAGGTAAACTGGAGATCTATAAATTCTGATTGAGCTTCAATGAAAAAAAAAAAAAATCTTTCCTGCTTGTGCTGATATATTTTTTATATGCTACAGACCTTTGGTAGCACAATAGTTATCAATCCTGAGAAAGACAAGACAATGGTGCAGGAACTGCTGGACTTCAAGGATAAAGTGGATTCCATTATCGATATATGCTTCATGAAGAATGAAAAATTCGTCAATGCCATGAAGGAAGCGTTTGAGACCTTCATCAACAAGCGACCGAACAAACCTGCAGAGCTCATAGGTGAGTACCGCTTGAAATCTTTGTTTGAGTGCGTACTGCTTTATTGCAAGATTTAAACTTATTAGAAACTGCAGTCTAGTTTGGAAGTTCAAAGCAACATTCCTGTGCGAATATTACCATCATTTTCTTGTAGCAAAATATGTGGATTCAAAACTGCGGGCAGGAAATAAGGAAGCCACAGATGAAGAACTCGAGAAGATGCTGGACAAGATTATGATCATATTCAGGTTTATTTATGGTGAGATCTTTGCTTCCTATGTCACCCCTTTCCCCCCATACTGACAGAGAACATGTTTTGTTATTACAACCGGGTTTTTTTTGTTTAATAGGCAAAGATGTGTTTGAGGCCTTCTACAAAAAAGACCTGGCAAAGAGGTTGCTGGTCGGAAAAAGTGCCTCTGTTGATGCTGAGAAGTCAATGCTCTCAAAACTGAAACATGGTAATTGCTGCACATGACTGTAGATTGCTGTATGGCTATAATTCATTTAAGCAAATTGTTTAGTGATCCAGGACCTAGTGTCACTATTTCACTATCAATCATCTGAACAGATTTGGTTACAGATTGCCTTTTTGTTGTTGATTTAGAATGTGGAGCAGCATTTACCAGTAAATTGGAAGGAATGTTCAAAGACATGGAGCTCTCGAAAGATATCATGGTGCAATTCAAACAGGTAATGGTTTTAATTGAAGTCCAGTCGACTGGTCGAGTGCTCACGTGACTTAACGTCTTAACATCCTTTTATCTTTTGTTCTCTCACCTCAGTACATGCAATGCCAAAATATCCCAGGTAACATTGAGCTGACTGTGAACATTCTCACTATGGGTTATTGGCCAACGTACGTCCCCATGGAAGTTCATCTGCCTGCAGAGGTTTGTTTGGCAAAAAAAAAAAAGGCTTTACAGGTTTTCTTAAATCAACGTTAATTAATTGATAAATAATTATAATTAAGATAATTTATTTATAGTGTTCTTGTTTTTATCCTCCAAGATGGTGAGGCTACAAGAAATATTCAAGACCTTTTATCTTGGGAAGCACAGCGGAAGAAAACTACAGTGGCAATCGACATTAGGACATTGTGTATTAAAAGCTGAATTCAAAGAGGTACACCAGTTTTGAGGCACATATATGGGGGGGCAGCTGTTCAGTGAATCCAATTCAGTGAAAGGCAACGAAACAGTACCCTTTAGCTTGATTATTGAAATTTATAATTAATAAACTGCTTCCTCAGAACTAAAAAGAGCCCTGAGACAGCGTAACCTTATTTCTGTCTTTCTACAGGGGAAGAAAGAGCTTCAGGTGTCACTGTTTCAGACATTAGTTCTGCTGATGTTTAATGAAGGAGAAGAATTTTCCCTGGAAGAGATCAAACTGGCAACGGGAATAGGTATGTTTAAATATAATATTCTTTTCGATGTATTCTCATTTTAAACTGTGATGTGTTTTCTCACTGGGAATGATTAAGTCTGGTGTGTGGTGATCTGGCAAAACAAGTCACGTTACTGTGGCTGAATTCTGGAATGCAGCCAGAAATTATGAAACATCACAAATGTCTGCCATTAATATACTGCGACAACTCAAACACATTTCACCAAAGCAACATGGAATTTTTCAAATCGGGGCCTAGGCTATCTGCCTGCAAGTATTACATTGGGTAAGGAGCCACTTTATGCAGACAGACTGTTTTTACCACAGCGCAGTTTAATACTTGATTCTGATTGGCTGAAAGACGTTCTGAGGTGTGCGATTATTTTTCAGTAAATGCACAGCTAAAGTAGTTCCAGTCAGGTTTTGATGGCATTACAATTCCATATCACTTTGCCAAGTTAATAATAAATGAAATAACGGAAAAGTAAGCCTACTGTCCACCACAGCACACACATTTAACAACAAACAAAATGACACAAAATTGAGATTTTCCAGAAATAAGTAAGTAATGACGGGCTGTTGAATTATTAGAAAAATAATGCGCACCCGAGGTGGTGATGCGGCCATGAGTCGAAGCGGAGGCTTGAGCCATTGATATGCAGTTATTGGAGAGAGAGAGAGAGCAAGAAAAAAGTGAGAGAGCAAGAAAAGAGAGAGCATGAGAGAACACGTGTGATTGCAGTAATGAGACAGAAAAGCCTATGAACAAGTATCAATATTTATTTATTTATTTATACAAATAAATAAATTATTTCTATAATTTATTTATCTATTAATTTGTTTGTTCTATTTTTATATTATCAGCATGAAACGAAAAAAAAACAAAACAAAAACCTGAATGCTCTTTCTCTCCAATAACTGCATATCAATGGCTCAAGCCTCCGTTTCTAGCTCTAAAATTACGTTTTGGAATTGGCATCGGAGGCTTGAGATGGGATGCGTAATAAATTAGTTCTACACACGAGCGTTTTAAGGACAAAAACCTGACATGAAATAAAACATCTGAATAATGTCTTCAGGTGTGGTAACGGTGGTATAAGCGGAATAATTGTCTCCGGTCCGTTGAATTATTAGAAAATAATGCACACCCGAGGTGTAAGTTATGTGCAAAAGAGAAGCATATTTTGGTTCAAGAAAGCCTTTAGTTTTATACAATATACAGATGAGTACACATATTATGCAAAATACAACACTGTGATTCAGATGAATGCTGTAATACATTTTAAATATCCATTAGTTCTCCTGATACTAGTGGTGATGTGCTATAATTGACTTCTAATGATACCTAATGGAAATGGGGAAGTTACCTATTGAAAAGAGGAATAACTGTGTTTTTCCTCTTTCTTTCTTTTCCTTCCCCTGTCTTGAAGATAGGGCGTGGGTAACTGGTTCTGTAATTATTAGGAATTTCAAGTGGAGGGGGTTTAAATTGAGACATTGATCTGCTGTTGACCATTACTTTTCATTGAATGTGCCATTATGCACTGCACTGTTAAATACTAATAAAAAAGATCAGGACAAATATATCCATTAGTAAAAGTAATGAAAAATATTTCACTAAAAATAAGGCTAATAATTATAATTATTTCAAATGTGTACAGAGGACAGCGAGCTGAGGCGGACCCTCCAGTCCCTGGCTTGTGGCAAGGCAAGAGTTCTTACCAAAACCCCCAAAAGCAAAGATGTGGAAGATGGAGACAAGTTTTCCTGCAATGACGATTTCAAGCACAAGCTCTTCAGGATTAAGATCAACCAGATCCAGATGAAAGAAACGGTACACACCCGATCGTGGCTCTTATTTCATCAAAAATACAACCCCAATTCCAAAAAAGTTGGGACACTGTGTAAAATGTAAATAAAAACAGAATGTAATGATTTGCAAATCTCATAAACCCGTATGTTATTCACGGTAGAACATAGAAAACATATCTAATGTTTAAACTGAGGAAATGTACCATTTTAAGAAAAAAATAAGGTAATTTTGAATTTGATGGCAGCAACACATCTTAAAAAAGTTGGGACAGGGGCAAGAAAAGGCTGAAAAAGTAAGTGTTACTAAAAAGAAACAGCTGGAGGTTAATTGGCAACAGGTCAGTAACATGATTGGGTTTAAAAAGAGTATCTTAGAGAGGCAGAGTCTTTCAGAAGTAAAGATGGGCAGGGGTTCACCAATCTGCGAAAAACTGCGTGTACAATTTGTGGAACAATTTCAGAATAATGTTCCTCAACGTAAAATTGCAAAGACTGAATATCTCATCATCTAAGAACGTAATATCATCAAAAGATTCTGAGAATCTGGAGAAATCTCTGTGCGCAAAGGGTGAAAATCAATATTGCATGCTTGTGATCTTCGGGCCCTCAGGCGGCACTGCATTAAAAACAGGCATGATTCTGTAATGGAAATCACTGCATGGGCTCAGAAACACCTCCAGAACTCATTGTCTGTGAACACAGTTCGCCGTGCCATCCACAAATGCTGGATAAAGCTCTATCATGCAAAGAAGAAGCCATATGTGAACATGATCCAGAAACGTCGCCGTCTTCTCTGGGCCAAAGTTCATTTAAAATGGACTGAGGCAAAGTGGAAAACTGTTCTGTGGTCAGGTTAATTGAAATTTGAAATCTTTTTTGGAAACCATGGACGCCGCGTCCTCTAAACTAAAGAGGACTAAAGAGGAGAGGGACCATCCGGCTTTTTATCAGCGCTCAGTTCAAAAGTCTGCATCTCTGATGGTATGGAGGTGCATTAGTGCCTATGGAATGGGCAGCTTGCACATCTGGAAAGGCACCATCAATGCTGAAAGGTATATACAGGTTTTAGAGCAACATATGCTTCCATCCAGATTCCATCCCATCTTAACTTCTGAGAGATTCTGCCTCTCTAAGATACTCTTTTTATACCCAATCATGTTACTGTCCTGTTGCCAATTAACCTAATTAGTTGCAGAATTTTCCTCCAGCTGTTTCTTTTTAGTAACGCTTACTTTTCCAGCCTTTTGTTGCCCCCGTCCCAACTTTTTTGAGCCGTGTTGCGGCCATCAAATTCAAAATTACCTTATTTTTTCCTTAAAATGGTACATTTCCTCAGTTTAAACATTTGATATGCTTTCTATGTTCTATTGTGAATAACATATGGGTTTATGAGATTTGCAAATCATTTTCTGTTTTTATTTACATTTTACACAGCGTCCCAAAAAACTTTTTTGGAATTGGGGTTGTAAACTCTTGGAGGTTACGAAACATTTTATTTTATGCATGATTCCTGGATTACAGGTGGAGGAACAAGCTAGCACTACAGAGCGAGTTTTCCAGGACCGGCAATACCAGATCGATGCCGCCATTGTCCGCATTATGAAGATGAGGAAGACTTTGAGCCATAACCTCCTAGTGTCTGAGGTTTACAACCAACTCAAGTTCCCTGTAAAGGTGAGGTCAAATATTTGTTCAGTTTTAATCATGTGCTTTAAAGGCATGATAATTTTTTTTTAATTTTTTTACATGCAATAATAGTAAGGCCAAAGCAACTACAAGGTAATCTGTAATAATAGTTCTTGTATATAAAGAAGCACAATATTTGTCAAGCAAAAGCATATGTGTAAGTGTTGATTCATGCCACGTGTTTGTCTCTGCCTTGCAGCCTGCTGATTTAAAGAAGAGGATAGAGTCGCTCATTGATAGAGACTACATGGAAAGAGACAAGGAGAACTCCAATCAGTACAACTATGTGGCTTAGTGAGAGAGAGTAATGAATAGAAGGAAGGAAAGAGTGGAGAATAACATGAAAGAGGAGGCTGTTCTCAGTAAACATGTGGAATAGAATCCTCCAGTTATCTTTACCCTCTTTAACCCAGTGACCGACAACTGAATGGAAATTGTTCTCTGGGGTATGTTCTCGGCTGGATTGCATGCCCATTAAAAGAAATGTATTCTTCAGTGTCAGAGCTCCTCTCTTAGAATTGGACAATCCCAGATACATGATTCCCACCCTCACTTTTTTTATTTACTTAAAGGAAAAGTGTATTTATTTTTCAGAATTGGTTCCAAGTCCAGTTTGTTTAGGACATCCTTTTCTGTTTATTTTTAAGTCACATTTCCTTTTAATTCACTGTGTATTCTGTGCAAGATGTTTTTGCGTGTGGAGGAAAAAATGGAACAAAAAGAAGGTATTACTAATAAAACGAGACGTTTGTTCAGTGCTGTAGCAACATGCGTGTATAACATTTTAAAAATAGGATTTCACATTTTTAATGGGAAATCTACACAGACAGCAACAAAGCTTCACTACTGGAGTCTACAATAGGTCACGGGTTATTTGAAAATGGACAAAATGGCTTGAGATATTAAGTGGCGGAAGTACTAAAACTGTGTGCCAAAATAGATAAAACCAAGCACTCATTATGTTATAGGACTAATTCATGCTGCTAAACTTGTCAATACATCTAGTCCTTTCTACTCAGCTTTTTTGTTTTGTTTAATTTTCTGTTTATATATATGTCATGGCCACATCCACCTTGCAACCCAACTTAGGCATGGATTTACTACTGCAGTGTTAAGGGTGGTTTTCTAATGAAAATCCTGTTTCATTGCAGTTGGAGGGTAAACTTTCTGTCTTTTAAAGTTTATTGGGAATTAAATTAATGCAGATGAACAATTTTTCCAGAAACTAAACAGTATAAAAGCACAGCAGTGTCATAATTACATTATCCTAGTAACTCCAAGATTTGTATATCCTTGGCATATTACACTGAGAAGCTCCTGTATGGCATCACTGGATGAATTGAGTTGTATGATTATAGTGTTTCGATAAATCATAAGTGGACAATTATCTCTTGTCTGAATACGTCTGCTTGTTTTTATTGCTTCAGATTAAACACCTGTGTTTCCATGATCATGTCCTTTTTCTATTCCGCTACCTTTAAAAAAAAAAAAAAAAAAAATCATTAATTTTGTGAGGCGTTTTTGAAAAGGCAATTTTATAAAAGACACATGCACATAGGTTGTGTTAAGCCTATGTGATCATTAAGAGTGTCAGGTGGGGGTATTATGGAAAAATATTCCTACAATTGTACAACCCCTGGCAAAAATTATGGAATCGCCACACTTAGTAGATGTTCACCCAGCTTTTTTGCTTTGTTGCAGATAAACAAATCACAGATGACCCAAAATGTTTGTTTAATAGCTGAACATTCTGGCTTCATGAAACATTCCTCAAACAAATGAAATGATATTATTTAAATTAAAGTCATATTTTTCTTCCAGATCAAGTAGAGGGAAAAAGTATGGAATCATCTTGTACTTTGCATGTCTAAAACAAATACCAGTACAAGTCTAAAAATGCTAATTAGTCTGTCGTTAAAAGAGACTGCTTACAGACTTTAACCTTGGACTTTTTTTTTTTAAGGGAACATGGCCCCAACAAGAGAGTTGTCAATTGAAACAATGGAAAGGATTATAAAACAACTTGTTCCCAGTCAGCTGTGTCTAAAATTTAAGTACAAACAAAATGGCGAAGGTTATAAAAGGAAAACATATGGGTATACCAAGGAAGATGTCAAAGTGTCAGGATAGAAAACTCAAAGCAATATGGCTTGAAAATAGAAAATGCACAACAAAACAAATGATAAACAAATGGGTGGAAACAGGAGGCAATGTTTGTGACAGAACTGTAAGAAATTGGCTGAATGAATTGGTATTTACATGTAGAAAAGCCAAACGAAAATCAGCGCTAACACCTAAACAGAAGAAAACAAAGGATGATGCTGGAACTTTTGTCTGGTGCCGTTCTAATGAAACATGTAAGAAGAAAACAATCAAATTTCCTCACACACTTATGATATGGGGTTGCATGTCAGGTAAAGGACCAGGGGAGATGGCAATCATTACCTCAACAGTCAGTGCACAGGTGTACATTGAAATTTTGGACACTTTTCTCACTCCATCGATAGAAAATAGGTTTGGTAATGATTAAGTCATTTTTCATGATGATAATGCATCTTGCCACGGAACAAAGAGTGTTAAAGCTTTTCTTCAGGAAAGGCAGATCAACTCAATGACATGGCCAGCAAACAGTTTTGGAAACAGCTTGATGGAGAATATTGTTTTTTATTAGTGAAGTCCATGCCTCAAAGAATTCAGGCCATCACAAAAGCCCAGAGGAGGAACGACAAAATACTAATTGTGATTTTTTTTGTTGTTGTTTTGTTTATGATTCCATAATGTTTTCCTCAACAGTGAGTGATTCCATAATTTTTTCCTCTACTTGATCTGGAAAAAAAAAAAAAAAACATTAATTAAAACAATTTAATGTAATTTGTTTGAGGTATGTTTCATGAAGCCAGAATGTTCAGCTCTTAAACAAAAAACAAACAAACAAAAATGTGTGTACCCCAATAACATCATCTTAGACATAATGTGTTTTGTCACTGAAAGGTTCCAGAATAAAAACCTCTATTATGGCTGTAATAAATAAGCAGAATATTATTGTACACATTTAAATACTGAGCCTAATGTTTGAATAGTTGGGTTTGGTTTATAAAATAAATGCGATAAGGGTTTATTTTAATAGCTAAAGGGGTCTCTGGCTGGGTCTCTCGAGGAATCGCTTAGTAACAATATTCTACCAAGCACTGCTGCTCACGGATTTGAATTGCCGTAAAGGGTTGAAGACTGTCGCAAAAAGGCGTCGTATGCCGTAGAGACTGCCGCGCTGTGTTGCTGCACGACGTGAGGATTGAATCGTCTATTTCATTGAACATCTTCTATTATATGTTCTTTATTAATTGTTGATTCCTAACCATTTCTATTTTATTTTAAACGTCACGAAACACAGCACAGAGGATAGAGATACGACCAGCAAAATGTTTAAAAAGTAAGGATGGGCTATGCCTAATTAGACTTAAAAAAATAAAAATAAATAATAATACTTTTTAAATACCCGTTTAACAGTTAACAGCTTATCAACATATGCGTGTAAACTAAGTTAATGTTTTCATTAATGGTAAGATGAAATCAGAACAGTTTATTTCGAGTTATATTTTTACGCTAACAGCTCACTAACCTGCTCTCATAAAGCCAGTCTTCATGCTAGCTAGCCAGGAAGTTGACTGATAATACCGTGTTACACTCATTAGTTATGGCGCTGGTTAATGTTCGGTTTATTACATGGTTAAATGTATTTGTGTTCCACGGAGAGTCTGCTCTTTGTGTTTCCTCGTGTGTGGCAGCGATTAGGAGTAAAGAGACATTGCGTACTGAGAAGTTAGTAACGTTTTACGTCAGAGGTTTTTACTTCAGTAACATTTGTGAAGGATTATCAATCAGTGAATTCATATAAAATGTGATCGGTGGTCTAATCTGTCTCTACTGATTGATCAGGTTTCGATCAAAGGGCCTTGTGAATCACGTGTGAAGCTTTATTGACCAAGTACACTGGGCAGTGGGTTCCCAACCCTGGTCTTGGACACCTCCCTGTCTTGCACATTTTTAGTGTTTTTACTGCCCTAACTTTACAGCAGAAGTCCTTGCTCCACTTCTTGCCCAGGAACATACTGAAAATGCAAAGGGACGGAACGTCATAGCGTTGACTGACTTAACATCCTGCCTCCAAGCGCTGGAAGCTTTGAAGACAGATCATCCAATAATTGTTCATATTCTAATTAAAACAAACCAGCTCCAATTACAGCATATATACTGTGTATACATGTATATATTCGACAAACGGCAAGTGAAATGTCATGAGACAACGCCTTTTATCAGGTAAAACTTTGAAATACTTGTTTTGTAAGATGGACCCAGGAAGACTTTGACAATTTTTTTTTTTATCACAAGCAAATTTAAAGAATCTTTCATAGAGTCATGTTTACAGAAATGTTGAATGACTGATAAATACCTGTATTTGCCATGAAATAGCTATTGAATTAGCTATTGGGGCGGTGGTAGCTCAGTAGTTAAGAAGTTGGGCTACCGATCGGAAGGTCGTGAGTTCAAATCCCAGCACCGCCGAGCTGCCACTGTTGGGCCCTTGAGCAAGGCCCTTAACCCTCAACTGCTCCCCGGGCGCCGCAGCAAAAAATGGCTGCCCATGTGTTCACGGTTTGTAGTGTGTGTGTTCATTACTCACAACTCCTAATGTGTGTGCACTAACTTGGATGGGTTAAATGCAGAGGACAAATTCCAAGTATGGGTTACCAAACATTGGCCTTCACATGTCACTTTCACTTGAAGCTGGTATGGCAATAAACCCAAATACAAACAAACAATTTCCTGCTCTAACACACCAATTATTATTTCTGAGTTGAGAATGGAGCAGGGAAAACACCAACCTATGCAGGACAGGAGATACTCCAGGACCAGGTTTGGGAACATTAAGGAATTAGTCTCGGTTGTTGTGCTCTTGTTTTACTTATAACCTTACAATAAGATAACAAGGACATAAACAACAGTTATATAAAACATGTCTGCTGTGGGCAGAAGTGAATACTATTTATGACTATTGCACTGTAAGTTAAAATATATATATATAAAAAAAATAAAAATAAATTCATGTGAATCAGCTTGAACTAGAAATGTGCAGATGAAGATGTGTTAAATGGTAGGATTTTTCATTCAGCCCCAAACCAGAAAGTAAACTCAAACAGGCACTTGACTTCCATTCACGTGTCGTGGAATACTTGCCAAGAATAAACACCGTACTCTGTTTCGTGCTATATATCTCGTTAGCTTTTGGAACCGAGTTCACGCCCAGCTCACCGCTCACTAACAATCTGTTCTGCTCCAGAGACTCCTTAAGGATAAACAGTAGCTCATCTCATAGCAACTTACGCATTCATCCATAACAACTCCTGACAGTCAAGACTAAATAGGGACATAACTAAAGGACTAGTATTAGGGTCTAATTATCTTTATCTGAGCGTTCCTTCACTCCCCCATGTTCATTTAAAAAAAATATTTTTTTAAAAATTCACTTTAATAATCAAGCTGTCTCTGTTTTCCTCTTATTTGCTCATCCAGGTTTGATGAAAAGGAAAATGTCTCCAACTGTATTCAACTGAAGACGTCTGTAATCAAAGGCATTAAGAATCAGCTTATTGACCAGTTCCATGACATTGACCAATGGCTCAATCAGATCATGCCCAAAAAGGATCCAGTCAAAATTGTCAGATGGTATGAGAGATGGAATGCTTGTAAATTATACTTACTTACTTCTGTGAATTCATAAGTCTTGCTAAAGATGGTGTCTTAATTATATATTTTTGATTCTTGTTTGTTTACTATTGCAGTCATGAACACATTGAAATTCTGACAGTAAATGGTGAGCTGCTCTTCTTCAGGCAGAGAGAAGGACCTTTCTATCCAACCCTGCGACTCCTTCACAAATGTAAATCTTGGAAAAGATCAAATACCCTAACCTGGATCAGCACAGTTTAATGAGTAGAGAATAGGCATATCCATGTTTATTATTTATCTATTATACCACAGCACTGTTGAATTCTCGATTCTGATTGGTCAGAAGGGGACAGGGTGCTCTACATAAACTAAATTTAATAATAAATGGATTAAATATGTGCTGTTGAACAAAGAGAAGTTTAATTGTTGATAATGGTGACGTTTTCTGTAATGAGATGTTTATTTAGCATTTTTGGAATGAGACTCCAGTGTCAGCACTTTGTAACAGTCAGTAAGTTTTCTGCCTGGGAGTCTTCAGGACAGGACCTTTTGGGTGTTCTGGTTTCTTGGTAAAATGCAAGGTGCATTGTTGTATTATTAACTTCGAGAGAGACAAAAAGCTGGTGAAGGACCACTTTTTGTACGGTCCCCTCCAAAATTATTGGAACAGCAAGGCCAATTCTATTGTGTACAGTGAAGACATTTGGGTTTGAGATCAAAAGGTGAACATGAGACGATAGATCAGAATTTCAGTTTTCATTTCTTCATACTTGCATCTAGATGTGTTAACTTGGAACATGGCACCTTTTGTATGAACCCACCCATTTTTTCAAGTGATCAAAAATACTGGACTGATGTTTCTTGCTGCCTAGGTGTGCCCTGTTAAATTGATTGTTTAAAGAATTAATAGCTCTGAATGCCTAGGTTTTGCCTGTGAAGTTTGCATTTGTTCTTAAAAAGGAGAAACCAACATGAAGACCAGAGAGCTGTCTATGGGAGAAAAGCAAGCCATTTTGAAGCTGAGAAAATAGGGAACATCTATCAGAGCCATTGCATAAGCACTGGGCATAGCTAATACAACAATTTGAAATGTCTTGCCAAAGAAAGAAACCACTGGTGTACTAACAACCAGACATGGAACAGGTCGGACAAGGGAAACAGCAGCAGTTAATGATTGTGTAAACATTGTGTGAGCTGTGAAGAAAAACCCCTAAACAACAGTTACTGACATCACCAACAATCTCCACAGGGCAGGGGTGAAGGTATCACAATCCACCGTCTGAAGGAGACTTCAGGTGCAGAAATATAGAGGCCATACCACAAGATGCAAATCACTGAAGCAGTAAGAATCAGAATTCAGAGATTGGAATTCGCAAAGAAATACAGAGATGAGCCACAGAAGTTCTGGAAATAAGATTAACCTGTACCATAGTGATGGAAAGGCCAAAGTGTGGAGAAACATTGGATCTGCTCATGATCCAAAACATACATGCTCATCTTTGAAACATGGTGGAGGTAGTGTCATGGCTTGGGCTTGCATGGCTGCTTCTGGAACAGACTCATTAATCTTTATTGATGATGTAGCTCATGATGGTAGCAGCAGAATGACTTCAGAAGTTTACAGGAACATTTTGTCTGCCAATTTACAGAGAAACGCATCCAATGACCCAAAACACACAGCCAACTCAACAAAGGATTTTATCAGGGGTAAGAAGTGGAAGGTTTTACACTGGCCAAGTCAATCACCGAACCTTAACCCAGTTGATCATGCATTTCACCTCCTGAAGAGGAGACTGAAGAGAGACAACAACTGAAAGAAGCTGCAGTAAAAGCCTGGAAAAGCATCACAAAAGAAAAATGCAACAGTTTGGTGATGTCAGTGGGTCACCGGCTTGATGTAGTTATTGCAAACAAGGGATATGCAACTAAATATTAAGTGCTATTTACTTTAAAACGATCTGTTCCAATACTTTTGCTCACCTAAAAATTGAGTGGTCTGCCCCCAAAGGTGCTATGTTCTAAGTTGTTTAACACATCTAGATGTAAGTATCAGGAAATGAAAGACAATAGATCAGAATTTAAGCTCAGATTTATCTTTTGATTTCAATCCCAAATCAGTGTATAGCGAAAACAATAGAATTGGCCTTGTTGTTCCAATACTTTCAGAGGGGACTGCTCCAACATAAGTGATAACAGGAAGTAAAATTATTTTGTGGACATTCTACAGTATTAAATGTAATTAGATAATGATAAAAAAGTGCATGTCATTCTTTAATAAATAAAAATTGTTAGTGTTGGCAAATCACTCTGGCAAAACAGGAATAGAAGGCTTCAGAACATGCTCGTATAAGTCAAATAATCAACTTTGGGGTGCTAACAATAATGGTGCTTCTTGGCAGGCTGCATCACAAGACCCTGCCCTTCATTGTTTTGTCCTGTCATGTTCAATTCCTTACACAACTCTAATGAGATCAGAATCAGAATTCTGGTATGATCTTGACCTAATAGCTTAAGATGATTTAAAGTGTATTCATAGAAAGATAGATCTGAATTATTACAGGAAAAAAACCCACAGTGTGTTTTATGTTAAAAAAATATCTACCTATACAGTGGGTATAGAAAAGAATCACCCCCTTTAAAATAATCACATTTTGTTGCTTTTCAGCCTGAAATGAAGATGGACAGTTTTTGTTTTATCCAGCTGTATTTACTCAGTGCAACTTATAACATCCGAGTGAAAGATATAACACCAACATGTAAGAAAAAAAAAACAGAATCACTGAGTTGGAAAAAGGATCCCCCCCCCCTCCTAAAAATGACTTGTAAACTCAATAAGGTGTAGCTAATCACCTTCTCAATGGCACACAAAGCCATATGACTTTCAACTGTGATCAGCAGTGGTCATTTTGATTAGCTCAGCATGAAAAGAGCTTTCCTGGAGCATTTTGTAGTGCAACTGAAGCAATCAACTATGGGTGGCAAGGCACCGTCAAAAAATCTCCGGGATAAAGTTGTGGACAGGCACAAGTCAGGAGATGGATACAGAAAAAAATTCAAAGGCTTTATCAATGCCTAGAAGCACAGTGAAGTCTATTATTAAGAAGTGGAAGGTATTTGGTACAACACAGACCCTTCCTGGATCAGGACGTCGCTCCACACTAGATGAAAGAACCAGGAGGAAATTGGTCAGAGCCTACAGCAACACTGAAGCAGTTGCAGGAATGTTTGACAAAGAGCGGTCATTGTGTGCATGTGACAACAATATCTCAAATTCTCCACAAATGTGGCTTGTATGGGAGGGTTGCAAGGAAAAAAGCCACTCGTCAAGAAAGGCCACATGAACGCACCTTGAAGATTCTGAGGCCACATGGAAAAAGGTGTTATGGTCAGATGAGATTAAAATTGAATTATTTGGCCTCAACACCAAACGATATGTCTGGTGGAAATCCAATACAGCTCACCATCCAAACAACACCATTCCTACAGTAAAGCATGGAGGTGGTAATATCCTGTTATGGGGGTGTTTCTCTGCAGCAGGGACTGGAGCACTTGTCAGGATAGAAGGAAAATGGATGGGGCAAAATACCGTCAAATTCTTGAGGAAAATCTGCTGCCCTCTGCCAGAAAGTTGTCAATGGGAAGAAGGTTTACCTTCCAACATGACAATGACCCAAAGCACACAGCAAAACTGACCACACAGTGGTGGAAGGAGAAAAAGGTGAATGTCCTTGCATGGCCTAGTCAGAGCCCAGACTTAAACCCCATTGAAAATCTGTGGAATGACTTGAAGACTGCAGTCCACAAACGGTCACCATCAAATTTAACTGAACTTGAGCAGTTCTGCAAAGAAGAGTGGGCAAATATTGCAAAGTCTAGATGTGCAAAGTTAGCAGAGACATATCCCAACAGACTAAAGGCTGTAATTAAAAAAATAAGGCAAATCAAAGCAAGGGGCTGATCCTTTTTCCAACTCAGTGATTCTGTTTTTTAATTTTTTAAATTTCTTTCTGACATGTTGGTGTTATATCTTTCACTTGGATGTTATAAGTTGCACTGAGTAAATACAGCTGGATAAAACAAAAACGGTGTCCGTCTTCATTTCAGGCTGAAAAGCAACAAAATGTGATTATTTTAAAGGGAGGTGATTCTTTTCTATACCCACTGTATATTTGTTTTCTACTGAAATATAACAGGCAAAATATAAGTAAGAGGCAATTTATGTTATGGTAATAAAGAAAAGAAAAGAAAAAAAAAAAAAGAAAAATTGCTTAACCCATGATCCAATATTTGATACATTGCTCTGGTGTTTCTTGATTAATACATAATCTGTTATTTTACAGATCCTTTCATTCTTCCACACCAACAAGTTGATAAAGGAGCGATCAAGTTTGTTCTCAGTGGAGCGAACATCATGTGCCCCGGGCTGACGTCACCAGGAGCGAAACTCTACCCTGCTGGTGTGGACACAGTAGTTGTATCCTCTGAGATTGTGCAGCACAAATTATTTCAGTAGAGATACATGTTACACTTTGTCTCAGAACAAAAGACAGGTTATTTTTGTCCTTGACTCACTGTGTCAGGCGATAATGGCAGAAGGCAAGCAGCATGCGCTCTCTGTGGGTGTGATGAAAATGTCTGCAGAGAACATGTAAGTGGCCTTACTCTTTTTTTTTACCCAAACATGAAATTCATTGCAGAAAGTACAAGCAAGAGTATACATGAAGATGTTAATTGGATTAGGTGCTGTGGTGTATTCTGCCCGATTAACCATAATCATTATTATGCCTTAAAACAGAGAGAAGGTCAACAAGGGGATTGGGATCGAGAATGTTCATTATCTCAATGATGGACTGTGGCACATGAAGACATATAAGTAATAACACCATCAAACTTCAGTATGTTATTAAAATCCCTGACCTGCCAGACACCATTCTCTGCCTGTCTGCTGTACATCAGCGGCAAACCACGCTGAAGATTACGAACCCAATGCACTAATAAAACCTGCATTCAAGCCAATCTGAACTGGTGTTTTTATAGATCAGGGTGTCCTATTGTACAACAAGCTGTTCTTCTCCAGAGTCTAAACTGCACATAGTACACTAGGTCTTTTTGGGATGTTACCGTTTGTCAAATTATACAATATACTTCATTTATAATAATATTTAGTACTTGGTTAATATTAGATGCACATAATACTTTCAACTGCATAAGAGGATGCAAAAAATATTTATTAGCAATAATTGTAACTCAGAATTAAAATAAACCCCGCATTATAAGCAGAGTTGCCAGATTATCAGGTAGACCTACTATGTACTGTATTTACATACACTGGCCTTTTTTTTTTTATCAAATACACACTCTGTTGACCAAATATTGTTAGGTTTCGTTCTCAGCACAGCAGTGACCTTGACACAGTAGTAAACGTGTATCAAGTGCAGAAGCTTTACTGCCCACTTTATTAGAAACGTTTCCCTTTTTAGTCCACCGTGCAGGCGTACAGTTCGAGACTGGATCTTCAAGGGATCCATTTTATTATAAAATTTTTTTTATATAAAGTTAATAAAATTGTTCCTAGATTGGTTGAATAAGATGTGACTACGGTCAAACTTTTTCCTTTCACAGTGTGTGTGAATCTTCCTATTAACTATTATCGTGGCCAGTTTCTGATCACAGGACCGTGATCACATCAGATATTTTTGGTTTTCTGATTATTCTCAGTGCAGCAGTGGTTTAAAACACTTTAACGTTGAAGAGTATAGAAAAAAAAAACCTCCAGTACTGTTGGTCCAACTGATACACTGCATGGTCAAAAGTATGTAGACACGTGACCATCACACCCATGTGCTTTTTGAACATCCCGTTCCCGTCCCATTTGGGGCGGCTGTGGCTCAGGTGGTAGAACGGGTTGTCCACTAATCGCAGGGTTGGCAGTTCGATTCCTGGCCCACATGCCTCCACATACTGAAGTGTCCTTGGGCAAGACACTGAACCCCAAGTTGCTCCTGATGGCAGGCTAGCGCCTTATGTACGAGTGTGTGTGTGTGAATGAGAAACAGTGTAAAGCCCTTTAGTTCCATGGAAGGGAAATAATAAGGCTACAGCATTAGATAATTGTGTGCTTCCAACTTTGTGGCAACAGTTTGGAGAAGAATCACATACGAGTGTGATGGTCAGGTGTCCGCAAACTTTTGGCCATATAGTGTGCACTCGTACACGTACCACTACTAAGTCATTGTCAGTGGTGAGTTGAGAATGAAACACCACCATAATAACATCTGGGCAGTGGCAGTCCTATGAGAGTCCCTTACACTGTATCGTAGGTGATACCGCGGCCAATGCTTTTTATATAGTAAAATGGCAGCTCTGTGTATAACAGTAGTATGATTCTGTTAGACTGGGACATAAGGAAATGTCTCGTGTTTAGTAAATCTCCATACTAAATATTACTTTGCAATAATTGCTTAATGTTTTAAAATGTACTATTTATTTACAAATGATAGTTTATAAACACAGATAAAAAGGATCCTCAAGTTATGTATTAAACTCCTTCTGGTAGCAATCATTGCTGATGACTTAGAGAAGAAAATCTTGCCAAATTTTCCTACCATGTTTTAAGACAAAATACTTCACAAGTGATCCCTAAACTATAACCGAACAGATTCCGACCCAAACATTCTTTTTCCCCCACAAAATATTACTTTTTGTAAAATAAGAATGACTGTTTTATTTTAATCATATTCCAATACAGCTTTAACAGTTTTCACCGTTAATCAGAAACCAATGATCAAATGAATCCAGTTGAATCCAACGAAAAGAAACAAATGCCCCATGAATTCGTATCTCTTATTACCCACATATAGAATAAACCTCTGCCAAACTATATTCACACGAGAACAAAAACATAGCTTTGAACACAATAACAAAGAATCATCCTCCATTACAGCGCTGGTTCAGCACTGGTTCAGCACTGCTAAAACAGCATTTGATCTTTTAAAACTTAAAAATTCCTGATTCTGATGGTCCTATGGATGTAACCAAGTGCAGGAACAATGAAGTCAAGTTAATCACTGCCGTACATAGTCCTTCATTAAGACAATGCTATTTCATTAATATTCATTCATTCACTCACCATTATTTACTGTACAACGCTAATGTAAACAATTTAGAAATAACGCGATTATAAAGATTATTTCTAGGTGCCCAAGTATTGCCCAAGATATAACATGTATAATATGTTGTAACATTTCTTTGGGTTTCTGATCTTGTTGGCAGATTCATTTCCTACCCGTGATTATAAAAATAATTTAAAAAAAATATTCATTCATCTTCAGTAACTACTTGATCCTGGTCAGAGTTGCAACGTGTACAGAGCACATCACTGGATTTAAAAAAAACAAAAAAACAAATTCCCCCACAATTTGTCAAAGAGGAAAAGAAGAAACATTTCACCGAGTTAAGTTGAGACAGAAATAAATAAACGGGATTCTAAATGTTATACTGTACATTACAGCATGTTCAGCACTCTCTTGGGAGCCATGACAAAGTTGAATAATGCCAACTAACAGCATTATTAAACTTCATTTGACAAAAATTCCTTTACCACATTTCTTTTAATTAACAGATTACAGTGGTGCACTGATCCTCTGTAAATGTGAGCTTCAGCACTGTCCGTTAGTGATTAGTCATTGTCCGAGTTCTTTGGGGGTAAAAACATTAAAGTGTCATGAAAGTTGTGTCCGTATGCTCTCAGCCTGTAAACTCCGTACATCATGACCTGCATCTGGCTGGGGGACATGCCACCGTATGTGATGGCCATGTCAGAGCAACACGCCTCCACAACATCGTCAGAGTTCTGGGATATGCTCTCGGAAATGAGCGTGTTCACGCTCTTCTTGTTAAAGAGCCCCTTGCCATGAGCGTCTTCTCCATTTTCAGCGAACACGCCGCTGAACTTCAGGCACGTAGCAAGCTGCTTCTCTTCGCTCAGCTTCCACAAGCTAAAGCCTTTCTCAGGGCATTTGTCCTCATCATCAAACGTGGTAATGAGTCTTCTCACAGCCTCATAGCTAAGCACAATGCCACTGTCGTACTCCACATACTCCAGCTCACCAGACTTTTCCACATGGCCAATGTAAAAGGGCTGACTGGGATCTTTAAACAGAACCAGATACTTAAGGTTCTCAATGATGGCGAAGGTCGTAGGTCGGGCAATAAAGAACCAGCAGAGAGCATCCGAATGCTCATACGCATGCTTGATTGCATTACGCAGCCTGATCCACTCGTCCTTTTCCTGCTGATCAAAAGCCTTGATTGCTTTGGATGACTCAGAGGTGTAGAAAACAGACTTATCGCAGTGTTTGCTCCAAGTGTCGTTGGTAGCGGCCCAGTGCACCAAGCTCTTAGGTGTCACCATGATGATACAATACACTCGCACCTGCTGGGTGAGATCAGACATCTCGGTCTTGGTTAACTTTTGCATCTCCTCTTTGCTGAGGGGTTTGAGATGGTGGTGGTCGTGGTGGTCTTCTGCGGGAAGGGGAACCGTCGAATTAAAGGTTCCGAAGAGTGACAAAACCAAACAGAAGATACCTCCCAGGACCATGCCCTTGAAAAACGAACTGCTTTCAGACAACATTTTGCCAGGTGATACTGCGGACACAAAAGACAGGGTTAGTGCAAAAGAGCATTCACAGGCGCAGCTCAATAAATTAGAATGTCGTGGAAAAGTTCATTTATTTCAGTAATTCAACTCAAATTGTGAAACTCGTGTATTAAATAAATTCAATGCACACAGACTGAAGTAGTTTAAGTCTTTGGTTCTTTTAATTGGGACGATTTTGGCTCACATTTAACAAAAACCCACCGATTCATTCCAAGCCGAGTCTACTAAACACGATAGTTCGGAAAGACAATACATCAATATTCTGATGTATAATGTATTCTTATGTGTTTAAAAAAAAAAAAAAAAAAAAAAAAAAACTGGGACATAAGGAAATGTCTCGTGTTTAGTAAATCTCCATACTAAATATTACTTTGCAATAATTGCTTAATGTTTTAAAATGTACTACTGATTTACAAATGATAGTTTATAAACACAGATAAAAAGGTTCCTCCCTAATAATAATAATAATAATAATAATAATAATAATAATGAATTTCTACCACCAGAATTTCCGCATCAACTCAGGAAGGAAATCGTGTATGTCTGGAGCATTTTATATTGAGTGCACTTTCAGGATATGTGCTAACAGCTAGCTCATGTAAACATGAAGTCATAAGAATACTTGACAAGTAATGTAAAAATAGCTATAAATACAGGAATTTTAGGTTCTGACTGCCGAAGTGAGCTGAATTACAGTACTAGCTAGCAACACAGTCCTACAATCAGCAATGGTTACATTTAAAAGGAAAAAAAAAAAAAAAAGAATGTAAACAAGTTACCTCTCCCTGTTGAAGCTGCTGCCCAGTTAGCTAGAAAGCTAAACGCACACCTGGATGATTTCCTGTGGTTTTTACGCTTGATTACAGTTTATTTACTCGTTCTCATGAGTATGAGTTTAAACTGCTGTTAATAAGTGGCTCTAGTTCCGTGATCCAGTGCAGCCGGATGTAGGAAAAGAGTTGACAGCTCACTAGTGACGTCACCAGTCGTCATGGGATATGTAGTACAAAAGAAATTCATACGAGCCGAAAAACCAGAGAGCCGAGTTTACTAAACACGATAGGACAACGAGTTCAGAAAAAAAACATCAATATTCTGATGTGTAATGTATTCTTATGTGTTTAAAAAATATATATAAATAAAAATAAGAAGAACTAAAACAAACTTCCAACATAACCGGAAGTCGAACAGTAACCGTACAGCGCTGCTGCCATCTACTGGTACGCGTGATATATTCCTACACATGCATGCATGCCTACATAAACTATTTACATACGTCAGGTTAGAAAGGTGAGTTTGTTCACACTCGATGCGGAATTATAAAACATCAGCAGAGTTTAATGAGTTCAAACTGGCTGATAAATAAAGGTTTACGTCATTTTATGGACCCAAGATCCTGTTCTGTTGAATGGGTCCTGATTAAATGTGCATATCACCAACACAGCACATAAAGCAGAATACATTCTGGTTCTACACGAACACAAGGTACACTATATGGCCAAAGGTTTATGGACACCTGACCCTAACACTCATGTCGCTGTTATAATATCCTCCACTCTTCTGGGAAGGATGTCCACTAGATTTTATGGCTGTGGAGATTTGCTCATTCAGCCACTTGAGCATTAGTGAGGTCGGGCACTCATATCAGGCGAGGAGGCCTGGGGCATGGTCAGTGTTACAAATGATCCCAAAAGTGTTCAGTGGGGTTGAGGTCAGGGCTCTGTTCAGGACACTCAAGTTCTTCTACTCCAAACTTAGCAAACTGTGTCTTTATGGATCTTGCTTTGTGCACAGGGACACTGTCATGCTGAAACAGGTTTTGAGCCCCTTAGTACCAGTGAAGGGAAACTGTAAAGCTACAGCGTACAAAGACATCCTATACAAGTGTGTGCTGCCAACTTTGTGGCAACAGTTTGGGGAATATACACATATGGTTGTGATGGTCTGGTGTCCACCAAGTTTTTGGCCATATAGTGTATTATGATGGCTGTATTATTCTTGACAAATCCATGGCTATGATTCATGTAGAATTAGCATTTTTAGAGAAATATTTTAATTCAAAATAACTCTCTTAGGCCTGTTTTACCAGGAGAGTCACTCATTGGGCCGTTCTTAGGATTTGGTGTCCTTTATGCCCCCAGAATATTACTAATAAGAAAAAATCACTACAAGTGATCAGTTATACTGACCCAGATGAATAAATAGATTTACATGTTTTTACTATGTAATCCAAAAGAATTTATACAAAATAAATTAAAAAGTTTGTGTCTCATGGAAATGTCAGCATTTTGCCATGTCCCACTACATTGCCACTACATTTGCCCTGAATTAAAGTGTGGATTAATTAAAGTTTGAATAATAATATAAAACTTTTTTATTTTATTGAATTTAAAATGAAACTATTTCTGGTTAGATGATTTAAAAAAAAAACAAAAAAACATTTAAACTGCCATTTATTTAGTTGTGCATATTACATCTGAATTCATCACATGGATAGAATAATATTAGAAATAAATGACATTCCTGAATATTTTTCCAGAAAATGCGCAATACAATGTCATTTGGTATACCAGTTATCTATTCAAATCATAGTTCTACGAGTTTCAAAATTGCTGCGACGAGGCTGAACAAAGATCACACTTTTTTCAGAGATTAAAGCGAGATAATAATCAGGTCATCAGATGGTAGGTGGGAAAATATGATTAGTTAGACTATATCTGTCATATGAAATGCAGATATATTAAGTATTTTTTCTTGAACTGGTTAGGCAAAAAGGGCACCCATTCCTGAGAATGTCCCCATCAGACAAGGGGGAACCTTATGTTGAACTGCATTCAACCCCGTAACGTGATTGATGTTTTTTGCATTTTTTCCTCCATGTACTTTTCCATGTGGCATAAAACTGTTGGAGAAGCTATTTACACACCATAACGCATTTGGCATTTTTGGGCTGTTTTATTTGTAAGTATCCAAGAATACTTAAACCATTTGGACCAAATGATTAAGGCTGTAGTAGCTGATGAGCTGCATCTCGTGTCTCAGCAGTGTGCACTGAAAACTGATAATATGCAGAAAATAAAATACGTTCACACTTCCGACCATTGTTAAAATATGATAGCATTATGGTTAAAAAAAACAACAACAAAAAACAATAGAGTAATATTACATCCCGGTTTACCATATTTTCTCAGAATGCATGTCAGTGAAGCTGAACTATTTTTTTTTTTTAATTATTTTTTCAAACCAGATGGTCTGACTTTGTCATCATCAAAAGACAAAACAAACCAATAAATACACCAACAAAAAGGATATCTCAAAAATAGGATAAGAAATAGAAGAACAAACACCAGACATAATGCTTCTCAAAGCAAGATGTAGTGGGATGCAGAAAAACAGATGCATCAAAACATTATGAGAAGAGGTTGATAAGTAACAATGTAATGATGCTGCACAAATTAGAGTTACATTTGCCTAATCCATGATAATAATGACTCATTTTCTCTTGGCTTCATTAGAAATTATCTGATGAACCTAATGTGCTTTATGCATGAATAATTACGCATCTGCATACGGGTGTATAAAAACCACTGGCATGATGGGTGCTCAGGCCTGAGAACTACAGAAGCAAGGAATTAAAGATAACGGGATGTGCTGTTATAAGAAAATAATGATGGGGTGGTTGATTATTCCAATAATATCATGCCCCAAAGTGTTTTGTTACTGTTAGAGTTTCCCTCGTTCTCGGAGTCGCTCGAACACTTCCGCATTCCTCGCGCCGCGTTGCTGAGAGCAGCGCCTCTCCATTCACAAAAAACCTGCCCTTAGTTCATGGTTCCCAGACCATAGCTCATAGCTCCCTGTTCATAGTTCCTAGACCTTAGCTCATTAGCTTGTAGCTCCTAGATCATAGCCTAGTTTCGTGTGTTTGTTTCCGTTTTGCTTCGTTTTCATGATTTAATCTCTTTTGGAATATATGCCTTGTGGATTATCTCTTTTGGGAATTACTGCCATATGGATTATCTCTTGTGGATTATTGCCTTACCCTTTGTGTGGATTAGGGTTGGTTTCCCTTTGTTTTGGTTCCATTACTTTTGAATGAAACTGTTCCTAATAAACTGACTTTTCCCCCTGCGCATGCATCCTGCCTCCCTCTGTCCGTGTTACATAAGTTACTATTATACCACAGCAACAGTTTGTAATAACATTTAATATTGTGGAACATCTGTGAGATTATTTACGTTATTTCCTTTTATCACTTATTTTATAGCAACTATTAAACATTTGTTCCCTGCAGGTTCTTTTTTTTTCTCTCTTTAAAGTTAATAGAAGCTTGTTAGGGAGAAATTAGAAAGTGGCAAGTCTTCTGTGCTGAAGACTCACCCATGGGGGGAAAACTTACTCAACATTATGATAACACCTGAGACCCCATCAATGTTAAATAAATGTCTCCTCACTGAAAGCTGTACCATAGCAATGATATGTTTTTCTTTGTTAAATAACATGGTTTCTGTTTATTATAAGCCTTAGATTATATGGTGCATCTGCCATACAAGTCCCTGTGTACATTTTTACAAAAATTATACAGATTTTTTTTTTTTTACTGTTAACTGTGTATTGTCAGAAATGACAACTTCTCAACCTGGTCATGGAATACCCACTGTCCTGCATGTTTTGGTATTCACCCTGCCCCCAACACACCCGATTCAACTACTCACCTGATTAACAGCCCTTCTTGATTGGAAGTGGCTGTATCAGAGAAGGGAAGACATGAAAATGTGCAGGAACAGGAGTTGGGAATCTGTGACATATTAGAACAAGCGTATTAATATAGTATATCTGTATTTCAGTTCAGTTTGTATAGCACTTTTAACAATGGGCATTGTCCAAAAGCAGCTTTACAGAAATACTGTATATACGGTTGCAATCAAAATTATTCAACCTCCACTGCAAATCAGGTTTATTGTCAAAATTGACAGACTTTCAGCTGTTTGCAATGAACAAATCAAACAAAAGCAATTGAAATAGTTCAACACCAAAAAAGTGGTTTCCCCAAATTCAACTGAAAATGCAACTTATAATGACTTCTCCAGTTTCAAAATTATTCATGGCAAGCATCTTTAGTATTTAGTAGAGCACCCTTTTCAGTTATGACCTTCTGCAAATGAGATGCAAAGCCAGACACCAGCTTCTGGCAGCGTTCCTGAGGAATCTTAGCCCATTCCTCATGAGCAATGGCCTCCAGTCCTGTAATATTCTTGGGTTTATGTGCTGCAACCGCCTTCTTCAAATCCCACCAGAGATTTTCTATTGGGTTCAAGTCAGGTGATAGTGATGGCCCTGTAGAATCTTCCAGGACTTCTTCTGGAACCAAGTCTTGGTGGAATTTGAGGTATGCTTGGGATCATTGTCCTGTTGGAAGGTCCAATGACGCCCAAGCTTCAGCTTCCTCACAGACGGCATGACGTTTTCTCCTAGGATTTCCTGATACTTCAATGAATCCATCTTGTCTTCCACATGCTGCAGGTTTCCAGTGCCAGAGGATGCAAAGCAGCCCCAGAGCATCACTGAGCATCACCATGCTTGACTGTGGACAGAGTGTTCTTTCTTCATTCTTCTTTCTCCAGACAAGTCTCCAAGTCTTGCTGCAGGTCTTTTGCAGTCACTCGAGAGTTTTTCACAACCTGCCTTCTCAGAAATCTGGTTGCAGCCATTGATAGCTTCCTTTTTCTGCCCTGTCCAGGTATTTCAAGTATTTTCTGCCCCTAGCCAGTTCAGGTATTTCATGTGTTCCAGCTCAAGCACACCTAGTGCAACTAATAAAGCCCTTGATTAGTTGCATCAAGTGTGCTTGAGACAACACCTGTTTTGCATATTTGTGCTATTCAGTGGGTTGAATAATTTTGAGACTGGAGAAGTCATTATAAGTTGCATTTTCAGTTGAATTTGGGGAAAACACTTGAAACATTCGTTGTGTTGAACTATTTCAATTGCTTTTGTTTGATTTGTTCATTACAAAAAGCTGAAAGTCTGTAAATTTTGACAATAAACCTGATTTGCAATGGGGGTTGAATAATTTTGATTGCAACTATAACTTCAGGATATAGATTTTAAATATATGAATTTATCCCTAATGAGCAAGCCAGAGGCGACGGTGACAAGGGAAAAACTCCCTGAGACGATATGAGGAAGAAACCTTGAGAGGAACCAGACTCAAAAGGGAACCCATCCTCATTTGCCTCGCAGTCGGAACTACAAGGTGTCCCAAAAGTCTCTATACATAGGGGACTATGGTTGCCAGCGCCACGCTGGTTGTGCCTTCGTCGGTGGATATTGGTGGACGTCCACTTCTCAGTTGGTCTGCAACACTTCCAATCTTTTTGAATTTGTTAATGAGTTTGGTAACAGTGTTGTGTGTGATGTGCTTGCCACGTTTCCTCTTAAAGTCCATCGCAACTTTGCAACAGCTTCCTGATCCAGCCATGAGAATGACTTCTTTTGTCAAAGGCATTCTTAAAGGCTATCTGAAAAAAAAAAAAGACATTTTGCTAAAAAGTGTTCATTTCCCCTATGTATGGAGAATTTTAGGACACCATGTACTGTCAGAGCCATGCTGTTATAGAAAATCTTCTGTGGTATAACATCTAATACAGCAGATCGTTTTCTCTCGTCTAAACCCCATCCATCCGTCCATTTTCTGTACCGCTTATCCTACACAGGGTCACGGGAAGCCTGGCGCCTATCCTAGGGAACTCGGGGCACAAGGCAGGGGACACCCCTTTGGACTGGGGGAGGAAACCGGAGTACCCGGAGGAAACCCCTGAAGCACGGAAAGAACATGCAAACCCCACACGCACAGGGCGGAGGCAGGAATCGAACCTCCTAAGCCTATGATATATTGTGAAATATGCATTAAGATAGGGATTGAGTGCTTGGAAGATGTGCGTGTATACAGTATATGAAGCACTGTTTATCTCTTATATTGGTATACAAACAAACAAACAAAAAATACACCCCCCAAAACAACAATAAAAACCAACAACAGTAGAGGAAGTAGATGGTATTACATAATATGCAAAAGTCTGTTGCTGTTTTGAATACGGCTCTCTGACAGGATGGCAATGAAATGAATTTTCCTTTGTTCCTGGACGCTAGGTAAAGCGCTGGCCCTTTAAGATGAGTCGGTTCAATCTAGGCGTGTTTCCTGCTCCCATTCACAATCCAGCTTTCCGTCTGGCGCAGAAAATTCCGCGAGTACACGGCAATCTGTCATTTATTATTATTATTATTATTGTTTTTTTGAGAAACCGAAATCTTTCATTGTTTGTGGGGCCTGTTCCACGCCCCGGGAAAGAAAAAGACCCGGTCTGTGTATGGGATAACGCCTGTTTACTGCGCTACTAAATAACATGACATGAACGTCAGTCGGTCAAGGTCCAGTCTCCAGCTGTGGCTGCAATAACCGTTTGTATTATTACAGCTTTCGTTTTGAACCTGAACCGATTCTGAACCGGATTCCTCCTTGTTTTTGTTTGGATGATCTCTTAAGGCTTTGACTGCTGCACGGTTATGCGGTTGGACATTGGCACGGGAAATCTGCGTCTCTGGAAAAGGACTGTGTTAGGAATTCCGTGAAACCATAACACTGCAGATTCCTAGATAGGCAGGTAGAGTGTATACACACACACACACACACACACACACACACACACCAGCCTACAGCCTGGTCGACTCATGTCTTACAGAACTAAGAAGCATCTGTTCGGATGTCCAGAACCATTCTGAACATGTGAACCCACGAACATTTTGGATTTGTGCGGAAAAAAAAAAAAAAAAAAACCTCCCACATTTCATTCTTTAATCGTTTGTACTGTATATCGGCTCTGTTTCCTTTTATAGTGACTGAAACCTATTTCACTCGCAAGCCGCAGTGATTAGTGAGAAACACGAGTGGCCCCCAGCATCTCAAAAATCATTGCTCTGAAATAAAAAGTGTCAACATGTCGGCGGTAATGATTCCGAAAAAAGTCACCAGGAAATGGGAAAAGCTGCCAGGAAAGAACACTTTCTGCTGCGATGGCCGTGTGATGATGGCAAGACAGAAGGGAGTGTTTTACCTCACACTCTTCCTCATCATCGGGACCTGCTCTCTCTTCTTCGCCTTCGAGTAAGTTACCACCTAAAAGACATTTTCCCACCCCCTGTGTGTTAGAGGTTAAGCATGATGTGGCCTAACCTGAGCTTCTTGAACAAGTCGCGTTACAGTAAGATCAACACCAAGGCCTGGATTGTTGTTTCCTTTGTGCTCCATTATTCCACTAGAAACAAGTTTATTGCCAACCTATGGCCCTTCGGAGAAGTGTTGTGTATTGTGTAGCATCTGTTACTTTTATTGGTTTCAGACAGAAATGTACGCATGCAGGATTCATCAGCTTCATCATTTTCGTTAGCGTTTCATTTCGCTTCTGGATCGCTAGACGTCAGGTTGCACTTGAGGCTACAGATGCACCGACCCGATACCGATCTACTGATCTCGGAGCTCTGATCCGATAATGTTATCCTAAAAATTCCACACGAGCTTCTGGTATCAAGTTATGCGAAACCTTAGATGCATGACGGTGGGGTGATTTTTAATAGAAAATGTCTCCTTTGTTTATGTGCAAGGCTGGTGTTGTTGTCAGACGACGTAGTACAACGTAGTACAATTTCATGGAGTGAAATGGATTGGTTTTCGAAAATATCAGACCCGTTCTGATACCAGTCCAGCGGTGAGACCAGCATTGACCACAATGGTGATACTTTGTATCGAGTATATTTGGTACATCCCTATGTAACTCTGTCCACGGCATCTTTTTCCAGTGCAGTGTTAGGCCTCCAGAAGACCTGCGAGTATGTTGGGTTCTATTAATAGCTTACCTCCACTAGCATCATCATTCTTTCTTCTATGCCTGTGCAATACTCAACCCAACCAGGTTTTACGGGCTTGCTAGAAGTTGCTCTTGAGCCGTCTGCAACGCTTATGAAATGACCTGGCCAAGGGCTTCCATCATGTTCAAACGATCCCCCTATAGAGAGACACACATTTGAGAAAAGAATCTCGCTGAGATGTGAATGTACATGCCTATTTTCGAATCGAACTAGAGATTTTCATGACCAGCATAAAAGAATGCCAAAATGGGAATATTAAGCCACATCATTAAAGCCATCACTGTGATTCTTCCGGAGTATACAGGAAATGGTTGTATACTCTGTACCTGTGATGAGGCTTATATAGATTACAGCCATGCTTCAGGTGGGAATTGCTGATGGGGTGTTTATTGTACATAGTGTTCACACTGGAGTTGCTGTTAACTATGCCTCATAGGGAGAGATAACATAGAAATTAACCTACAGAGCAGAAGTGTAACTTGAGACACTCCATTATCTAGCCGTTTGAGTCAAATGTACTGCATCCTTATGGTGGACTAACGGTAATACATAGAGGACAAAAAATAGGTTTAGCACATTGTAAATAGAATACATATCATTTTTTTTTGGAAACTATGTAAAGCCTAAGAAGCACTTATAGATTAATTTGGCCATTCGAAAATTACTTAAAAAAAAAAAAAAGTATTGTAACATCTAGTCCTGCTTTTTGTTGTTGATGAATGTTATGGTCAGTTGTTGGAGATGAAATCAGTATTCAGGTTTTGGACTTGCAGGAGTTCATTCAGCCCAACAGATTAGCCAACAGTCAAATTTGAGCATTCTTAAACTGAGTGCACCTCTATTGTTGGTTGACTGATTGGTTTATGTAGTATTTGTCTTTGAGTTAACAGAGAGGGAGACATGAGAACAGAGAGTTTATGTCCTTGTGAGTGGGCTGGATAAGGTCCCAGAAGCGCTGGGTGGATACCGTTACCCGTCAACGTTACTCATTACTAGATTGACAGCAGCCTAAATCGGGAACATATTCCAATAAGATGCTCCCAGCTGCTTAAATTAATTGACATTAGTCATAATCTTTAATGGAATTGAATCTTTATCACAGAAGAAGTCCAAACTAAGAATTTTAAGTTAAGTGTCCCAGTGTGATTTTGTCTGTTCCTGAACCCAGCCAGGCCATTTCCCATCAGACTGGGTTATGTGCCTGGGATGTTCCATAGCAAAGCAGCCCAGTGGGACAGATTGAAGAGCAAAGCACCAGTTAATCTTTCTGTTTCTCTCTGCTTCTTCTCTCAGATAGAAAACATGGCCAAATTCCAAAATATGTGCTCTTGTATATTCTTGTGAAGGTCCTTCACAGCAGTAGTATCAGTCTGACTGTCCCTCAAACTGTGTGCATTTCTCTCTGGCCATTCTTTCCCTCTATCTAATCGTATTGAAATTGTTATTTGGTGCGGTGTTGAGATTTGCAGTGAATAGGGCATGTCTGTGTGGAGGTGATTATCCCTTCACGGCAAGACATTTGTACTTCTTGGGAAGAAATTCAGGCTAAATACTTCCTCTTCCAGCAGTAATACCCTTCAGACCAAGTAGTATAAATTGATTTTTTACAGAAGGTAGCTTTTTTTTTTTGATGAGCTCTCTCTCCCTGAATGTTAATATTTAGGTTATTATTTTTTGAATGGTTCTACTGATCAACAAGAGGTTTTTATCTGTCGGGGTGGAACTTGGACATCCGTTGAACTTGGACAGCATATTTCTCCAATATATCAGATGATCATATCAATTCCATTGTCTACATGTTCCTGTTGGCCACTCAACACTAAATGCTGAAAATGTAACCCTTCATAAACCACAGGCATGTTTGCTCTTCGCACTCCCTATGGCTATAATTGCAGTAGTTCTGGAGCAAATGCATATATATCCACTGAATGTTTGTAATTCATTATAGAAACAGTATATGAAAATCTGTAGCGGTTGACAAAATCGATTTGTACTGGCATACTGTACAGCACATGCAATCAACTACACTGTGTTTGTGTGCAAAGGCAAGTGCATTTGACTGAAATGTTTGTACTGCGCTATACTTTATACTCCTATCGTCTTATACGTGCCCACTTGTGAGAGGCAGGTGCGCTTTCGTCACTTTCATGGTAGATTTGACTTGTTATAAAGCATTGTAAGTTCTGTTGGCAGTTCTGCTATGGCTAATGCATACCAATGGCCTTTTTGTTTACTCCTCTCTGAAATCTTAGATGCCTTGTTTCACATAATTACCATGAATTTATTCCTGGTTAGTGTTCAACCCTTGTTATATGTAAATGATTTGTTCTGTAAAAAATTAATTCCTGTAGAACTAAACTCTTTATTAAGGATTAAGCATTGACACGGCATCTTCTCCTTCTCAGTGACACCTAAGCTACACCGATACTAGTTTGAATTTCAGCTTTAGGTTTTCTAAAAAAAATAAAAAGAAAACAACAACAAAAAAACCTTGTACAATAAGGGGGGATGATAAAAATATTCACTTAACTTTGTCATGGAAATCTCTCCTTTGTGACTTTCCTTTGTGACCGGACTGCAGACAGACTTTAAAGTGAATACACACTTCAATCACACAGTGCACTGATGTCCTTTGCATCTGTTGTGAGGTGCGTTGTGCCTTTATCACTTTAATGGGCTTTTTTCATAACACATCCAAGGTATTACAGTGGCAAAGATCTTTATTAAAGATCACAATGTCTATTAGGGCAGCATGTTTAATCTATACATATACAGTATCTCACAAAAGTGAGTACACCCCTCACATTTTTGTAAATATTTTATTATATCTTTTCATGGGACAACACTGAAGAAATGACACTTTGCTACAATGTAAAGTAGTGAGTGTACAGCTTGTATAACAGTGTAAATTTGCCGTCCCCTCAAAATAACTCAACACACAGCCATTAATGTCTAAACCGGTGGCAACAAAAGTGAGTACACCCCTGAGTGAAAATGTCCAAATTGGGCCCAATTAGCCATTTTCCCTCACCGGTGTCATGTGACTCGTTAGTGTTACAAGGTCTCAGGTGTGAATGGGGAGCAGGTGTGTTAAGTTTGGTGTTATCGCTCTCACACTCTCTCATACTGGTCACTGGAAGTTCAACATGGCACCTCATGGCAAAGAACTCTCTGAGGATCTGAAAAAAAGAATTGTTGCTCTACATAAAGATGGCCTAGGCTATAAGAAGATTGCCAACATCCTGAAACTGAGCTGCAGCACGGTGGCCAAGACCATACAGCGGTTTAACAGGACAGGTTCCACTCAGAACAGGCCTCGCCATGGTCGACCAAAGAAGTTGAGTGCACGTGCTCAGCATCATATCTAGAGGTTGGCTTTGCATTATAGACGTGATCACAAACTACTTGAATTGGCAAAATTGCTCACGGTCTTTCACAGTGATGTTTGTTGGTAAATGAGACCTTAACTGTACTCATGTTCGACGCACATGAATCGAAGAGGGCTTTGACTGAATGCGCTTTGTGATGATGTCACACGACGCATCTTGGCCCAAATCTTCGGAAAATCTGCTGTAATTTTGAAAAAAAATTAAAAGATCCTCTGAATATTGCGGAGTTTCTTGACTTTGCGTTAATTTCTGTGATCGCAAAATCACAAAATCCTGGAAGGATTGGTTGCTGTATTTTGAGGAACTTTCTCACATAATGTATGTATCACAAAACATTACTTACTCCTTCAGGAATCACTGTATTATTGCAACCATAATCATGTCGGGTATGTAATGTTAACCACTGAATGTACCGAACGTATTATATTAAAGCTGCAAACATTTTGGCCGATTGCTCTCGCTAAAGTAGAGGCTCTGAGAAGAACTTTGGCTGTGAGCAGGCGGTCCTCCCTGTGTGGTTTTTATGCTAGAAACAAAACGGGAGGTGAAGCCCTGAGATCAGCATAGGATTTTGAGTTATTGATGTATCTTATGGATACAGTGGCCTGGAAATTGACTGGTAGTTTTTGCTGACAGTAGCTCATGACACCAAGAAAATGAAATAAGTGGAGCTGAAAAGAAAGCATCAAGAAATGGTGTGGGACCAAACGAAAGTGAAGAAAAGAAGTAGCAGTGGTTAGTTCCCCAACGTAAAGACCTGAGAGATTTCAAGGGCTTGAAAACTGATGCAGAACTTGCTTTGCGTCCGAACATATCATTATTTCCCTTGGTAGGCTTTGGTGTAATTTGGTATCCTTTAAAAAGGATCATACCAGAGTGTATCACTACGGTGCAAATCATGTAGTTAGCTAGCTAATTCAACTGCTTGTACTATAAGCTAATTGGAAACTCTAAATAAGCTTTCAGGGCTTTATAACGTTCCACTACAGTATGTGTGTGTCTCTCTGTGTGCGCATGTGTGGGGGGAGCACAAGATATGCTCTAAAATATGTGTTAGCTAGCAGTTGTTTTTTGTTAACATGCTGGTTGGGGCCATGTCAAGCTAAAATACAATAATATTATTATTATTATTATTATTATTATTATTATTATTATTATTATTATTACAAGTATGAAATGGAAACTATTCAATGTTGGCTAGCTGACACTGGGAATATTTAACAAGAACTAGTGGGGTGTTAACTTTAAGTGTTAGCCTTAAAATGCATATAATCAATCAACTGCCTCCCTGCAGTGTAGGAAAATGCTGCCCTTTTATTTCCATATCTTCTACCTGGATCACTAGTTGATGAGAATTTGACTGGGATCTGTAGGCTTTATCTTCATTCTTTCATTCAGTCATTCTTTCATCTTCAGTATACACTTTATTCTGGTCAGCTTTACCTTGAATCTAGAGTCCAGAGGGCATAGGGCAAGGGTACATCCTGGACGGACCACCAGTGCATCACAAGGCATCACAAACATCACTTGCTAGGGGGGCATCACAAACATCACCTAGGGGCAAATGGGGGGGAAATGGGAGGAAAAGTGGATCTGGAGAACCTGGAGGAAACCCTGCAAAATTCTGCAGTAACCTGAGCTCAGGATTGAAACCCAGAACCCTGGAGCTGTGATGCACTTACACTACCTGCTGCACAATTATTCTACGTGCTTTAGTTGTTTTTTTTTTTTGGTTATAGGATATAGCTTTCAACATGCAGACTGAACATTTTGGATGCATTGTTCCACCTTGTTCCACTTGATCGTTCTTCTTCTACCACATTTATTTAAATACTTCAACAAGCTTTGGAGTCCAGAATGCCAACTATGAACATAACAACCTTAACCAAATAAGTGGGGCATAGCAAAGGGTCAGTTCTACAAATTCAATCAGTGTAGGCAGTGCTAAGTTTCTCAATCTGAAATCGGGTGTGGCACTGTTTGCACTGAACAGAAGTCCTGCTGCTCCAGTATGTTGCACTGTGTGTGCATGTCTTTGGAGGGTTGGGCTTTCACGAGAAGTTTGGATGAAGGACATAAGATTGAAAGGATATTTCTGTTGATGGCTTTATAGTTTGGCTCCACTGTTGGTAATTTGGTAGCTAAACTACATATAATAATACGAATACATTTTTTAAAAATAGTTATTTCTCACACTACCTTATGTATTTTTGGTGTTTTTGAAACCCATTAAACTGTCTATAACCTAAGTGAAGTAAAAATGTCATTTTAGCAATATGCAGACTGAATATTGTCCTTTTACTCTTGATAATGTGTTGATAGTAGGTCGATGTTGCCTGTCTCTTTAATTCCCCCATGTATGTGCCCTATGCTTAAGAATCTTACTCAGTCTTTGTACGTCAAACAGCCATTTCCCTGCCCACCCTTCCTCTGCTGCCTAGTGGGAGTAGCGGATGCTTCTCTAGAAGGCTATTAGTAATGAAGGCTAAGTACCCCCACCCAAAGCATCTGTACTGAACCACCCAGAGGCTAGCACGATAATGCAGTAGTATTGATTACCTTTCTTCCCTTCTCTCTCTCTTTCTCTCTCTCTCTCTCTCTCTCTCTCTCTCTCTCTGAACCATCACACCATATGTGTATAAAGACATGTATGTGTGTGTATATTTATATATGTACACACCCAAAGTCAAATCTATTGGCTTATAAAGCACAACTAGAGAAAGAAAGCTGTGATAAGGAGTTTTATGTTAATTCATTATTATTATTATTATTATTATTATTATTATTATTATTTATGACAACAGTCACCAAATCTGTTCCACTGTACTGTGATTTAGAAATGAAAGCAAGTTTAAGTTGCACTGCAGTTCAGGGACAATAGAGAATTATCAGTGAGATCCTAGTAACCTAGTGCATCATGTGTATGTAGAGCAGCTTTAAAAGCAGCAAGAGATGGCTATCAGGGTTGACTGTAATTCATGAGATTTGGGTGGAGAAAAACGAAGTTCTAATCTAATAGTCAATAGTTTTTATTTTTATTTTTATTGATTACTAGAACAGAGATCATATGCACTGCAGTGTGATGGTGCAGGAAGCTTCGGGCTGTGATGGGAAGTAATGATGAAGCGAGTCTGAGATGCATAGTAGTCATCAGGAGGATGATGATATAGCAGAAAGCCACACCCACCCGCACACACGCACGCACACTCTCACTGTCATCCCTTTCTTTGCATGCTGGCTTATGGCAGTTGAATGTTTTTTGTTGACTAGATATATTGTTTTTTTTTCCCTGCCCCTTTAATTCATTTCTGGTGACAAGGCAACACCAGCCAAACAGACCATACCTGTCCCACTGGTTGAGATCTCGTTTATGCCGACGCACCACGCTTATCTACTCAGTTTCGGGACAACTTATTGTTCAACTCATTTCCACTTGTCTGTGGGGAAATTATGATAATGGGATTGCTATTCTCCCCCTGTTGCACTGTTGCTGTGCTGAAACCCAGCAGAATTGATCTACTGGACCTGGCACCATGTCAGAGAGCAGCCGAAAAAGGCAACCTGCCCAGCAACGTAACGTCACAGCATGGAAGTGGCTGCCAGCGCTCCTATTGGATTGATGAAAAGTGCTGCAAAGGTTTATGGTCTGGCGTGACTTTAAATGGTCAGCCTTCACATTGTTATATGTTATATGTATATTAAATCTAGACAGTTAGGCGGCCACTCCCAATACATTGGAAGCTGATATATTTGTCACAGTGCAAGGACGGCAACAATGATATATAACCCATACATTAATAGTGCAGGAGCGCTCCACATGCAGCTGAGTGGGAGGAGACCCGAGCCTCCTCTATTAATAGCTCAGTGCAGTGGATAGTCTGTACTGAGCACGAGGAAGTAGTTTTAGAGCACCCAAGTAGCCCACAAAAATGATGGGATCTGCCCAGATTCTTCTGTGCAAGACTTGGCCTTAACATTTACTATCCTAGACTCTGACTCACTCTTTTCTGCTGCAAAGGAGGACCCCATCTTCCCCACATTTTGTTGTTAAAATATACAGTGGGGGGAAAAAAGTATTTGAGCCCCTGCTGATTTTGTACGTTTGCCCACTGACAAAGAAATGATCAGTCTATAATTTTAATGGTAGGTGTATTTTAACAGTGAGAGACAGAATAACAACAAAAAAAAATCCAGAAAAACGCATTTCAGAAAAGTTATAAATTGATTTGCATTTTAATGAGGGAAATAAGTATTTGACCCCTTCGACTTAGTACTTGGTGACAAAACCCTTGTTGGCAATCACAGAGGTCAGACGTTTCTTATAGTTGGCCACCAGGTTTGCACACATCTCAGGAGGGATTTTGTCCCACTCCTCTTTGCAGATCCTCTCCAAGTCATTAAGGTCATTTTCAATGCCCTGGCTGAGGGAAGGAGGTTCTCACCCAAGATTTGACGGTACATGATCCCGTCCATCGTCCCTTTGATGCGGTGCAGTTGTCCTGTCCCCTTAGCAGAAAAACACCCCCAAAGCATAATGTTCCCACCTCCATGTTTGATGGTGGGGATGGTGTTATGACTTGGGGTCATAGGCAGCATTCCTCCTCCTCCAAACACGGCGAGTTGAGTTGATGCCAAAGAGATCTGACCACACCTGACCACAACACTTTCACCCAGTTCTCCTCTGAATCATTCAGGCAAACTTCAGACGGGCCTGTACATGTGCTTTCTTGAGCAGGGGGACTTTGCGGGCGCTGCAGGATTTCAGTCCTTCACGGCGTAGTGTGTTACCAATTGTTTTCTTGGTGACTATGGTCCCAGCTGCCTTGAGATCATTAACAAGATCCTCCCGTGTAGTTCTGGGCTGATTCCTCACCGTTCTCATGATCATTGAAACTCCACGAGGTGAGATCTTGCATGGAGCCCCAGACCGAGGGAGACTGACAGTTATTTTGTGTTTCTTCCATTTGCGAATAATCACACTAACTGTTGTCACCTTCTCACCAAGCTGCTTGGCGATGGTCTTATAGCCCATTCCAGCCTTGTGTAGGTCTACAATCTTGTCCCTGACATCCTTGGACAGTTCTTTGGTCTTGGCCATGGTGGAGAGTTTGGAATCTGATTGATTGATTGCTTCTGTGGACAGATGTCTTTATACAGGTAACAAACAGATTAACTCCCTTTAAGAGAGTGCTCTTAATCTCAGCTCGTTACCTGTGTAAAAGACACCTGGGAGCCAGAAATCTTGCTGATTGATAGGGGGTCAAATACTTATTTCACTCATTAAAATGCAAATCAATTTATAACTTTTTTGAAATGCGTTTTTCTGGATTTTTTTGTTGTTATTCTGTCTCTCACTGTTAAAATACACCTACCATTAAAATTATAGACTGATCATTTCTTTGTCAGTGGGCAAACGTACAAAATCAGCAGGGGATAAAATACTTTTTTCCCCCCACTGCAGGCCTAATACCTAGTAGAGCTGCTTGAAGTCTCCACTGGTTTGTTGTTGCACGAGGTATTAATGGTTCCATATGTTTTCAACGCTACAATGTGGGGAAAGGTTCAATTCTGTAATGGTAGATACTTTCAAAGCTGTATTGAAATAGGCTAACCCTAAACTGAACATTTAATTTTGTCCACAAGTTGTGTGTGCTAATTTGATTCGGATGGTTCACACACGCTCAGTGGCTCCAGCGGCAGGTGCGCTGATGAAGAAAACAAGTTTCATGCCCTCAACTTGTGGAAAAGACAGGCAAAAAGAGTGAGAATTGGTCAATTTCTTCTTACTTTGCTGATGAAGACAGGCAGAGAACACAAACACACACGCACACAAAAACAGTATGCAAAAGGAACTGCAACTCAGCCAACATGAGCAAGTTCATATGAGGTCTGACTGAAATGCTGGTGGAAGAAAGAAAGAAAGATTAAGGGGCGAATAAGGAATAGAAACAAGAAGAGTAGAATGAGAATAAGGGTGGATTATGGTTCAACCTGACTATTCGGTATATAAAAATGGTTTGCCAGTACATGATGGAGGTGAATAATGCCTCATATCTAACTGTTTTGCCCACTATAGATTAGGTGTGTAAATCGCCAGTCTCATGGCGATACGATCTAATATAGATTCTCATAGCCAGCGATTCAATATTTGCCGATACCTCAATGACTACCACGATGCGATTTCGATTCGATCGATTCAGGGGCCTGCGATCGATATTAAACGATGTGTCTATTTCCCACAATCAGTAACATTTCTATTAATTCACAGATGCAACCAAAATATATTTTGAAAAATGTGTTGAGCTTTCTTCATTATGAAATTCTACATATTTGAGTGCAAGTAAAGACCAATGATGAACTTAAACTTTGACATTTGAAATATAAAGCTTTGACATTTTCACACTCAACAAAACGAAGCTGGGAAAAAAAAAAAAATTCCTACACCATGGTAAGAATTTTGTGTAGAATTTCACATAAATGTTTAGTGCTTCAGGAACAACATACTAATGATTGTGCTATGTTGTGGCAAAGGTCCATCTTGAAAATTTCACACACATTGATGTTTACGCATTGCATCGCTACATCGATCCATATTGATGGATCTTTACACCCCTACTATAGATGAGTGTGAGAAAAGACGGTATGTGCTATCAAAATACCATGAATAAATATCAAAATATGATCTGTTCTTTCCACATATAATTCGAGACTGTATTAATACCGACACATTAAGTTTATATCAAGACCCAGTGCCCCTGAAAGCGCTAAAGCTAATAATACGTTTCGAATGTTATGTGATTATCATCTGAGTAAATGCAAGTATTCTAGCACTGAACTGAACTGTGAGTTTATTAGGATTCCTCCGTCAGGAGGAAACCTATTGTTATTGTTGGTATTCTTAGCATTAATATTATTCTCCTCATCTCCCTAAACTGCCCAATAACTCAAGATCTGAATAGTAAAAAGTTTTGAAATTTGGCAAATTGATACTACAGGCCACGAATAACTCCCACACCACAAATGGCTCACATGAGCCAAGCCCAAATGAAGCCACGCTACAGGCCACCCCCAAAGTCTATGTGATTTTCCCTCTGCCCCACAAGTCCAAAATGTCTGAAAATTGGTATACATGCCTTATTTCTCATGGGGAACAAAAAAGCCATTGGTACCCATAAAGTCCGCCATGATAGATTTTCCAGTACATTGACAATTTGTCCAAAATTACAAAAATCTTCTCCTTATGAACCGTAGGTCCGATTGACTTGAAATGTGGTACATATGTGTTGGATACGTGTCTTCCTATAGGGTGATAAGCAATAAGGAATCAAATAAAAATTGGCCGAACTATTTACATATTGGTGAATTCACAACGGTTGCACATATTTCATATGTCCATAAATCGATGGAACATTAACCTATGGACTTGTTCTTGTTCCACACACAAAGAGGACACTACAGCATGTTACCATGTGTGATGGCAACCTCGTATCTCCAAAAACAATGACATTAAAAGGAATAACTTTGATAATATCAGTTATATTATGTTTAACAATATCTTTATCGTCCGCTAGATGGCGTTCTTTGTCTTGGAATGATCATTTGTGGAAAACCACAAAAATGAACTTAAAATCCGCCATTGATCCAAATGCGTTGAAATGTTGTATCTGTGGGATACATTTCTCTACCATGTCAATTTTGAAATGGTCCGCAATCTTGAGGAGGAATCCGCCATTGCAGCTATATTTTATATTTAAATTCCATATTCCATACATCAATGCATGACAATATTGTGTTGTTTGCTTTGTATTTGATAAGTGAAATCTGTGATTAACAAAGGATAACCACGTGATTGATCCAGTACGTCTTTGTAAACTCTGCATCGTCAGTTAATTGCTGCTGTAGCCTACATATTTATTAACACAGAAGATTGTATGCGCATGTGCTTTCTCTCTCAGTGCTGGCATCTTTCACTACGCTTAACAGTTTGTGGAAGCCCTGATGTGCTCCTAGATACTCATTTCTCATACTATTAAGAATTTTGTACATTGCTCTTATTCTTAGGCCTAAGTGTAGGGGTAAATTTCTGAATTTCTAAGAATCTTAGGATTCCAAAGACCAAAATTTTATCCTTAGTAGCTCTATATATACAGGCCCTGGAATTGGTATTGAAGTCAAAATATTGGTACTGTGACAACTAAAGTATTCAAAATGCTTCTTTTTGTGCTGAACAGACACTCTTGGCCTTACCATTTTATAGACAGAGTAACATAACATATCAGAATGAGCTGATTTAGTATATTACTGTCGATGTGTATTTCTAAACGTATTAAATACAAAAAAAATGACAGATTCAGATGGAAACAAATATATATGATAAGGACAGATGAATTGTATTTTAAATTAGCCATGTTTTTAAAGATTGGCATTCACAAAGCATTTTGGATTAGAGGTGTCGGTACCTTTAGCTGAGGACGTGAAACAAGAGGTGTATCTGATGCTCTGTTGTCACACTTACTGCAAAGTGCTTTGGGAATGTTGGCCCAGGTAGTATTCTGTTTATTTTCTAGGCTTTAGTAGTATTACTACTTTTAAAAAGGTTCCACGAGGTGGGGGAAATACAGACAGTGTGTGCAGTTTTATTTGATCTCATGACAAATACAACACACATTTCCTCTGTTTACTTTTGCAGAATTGTTGAGCCTAGAAGGCATCCTGTTGTGTGTTCAGTGTATCTGAGGTCACATATCTCAAATCACATGGGTGAAAGATACAAGATCACAGTGTTTGTGTTTCGACCCTTGCAGGTGCCCATACCTGGCTGTCCACCTTTCTGCAGCCATCCCGGTCTTTGCCGTGGTTCTCTTCCTGTTTGTCATGGCTATGCTGCTAAGGACGAGCTTCAGTGACCCAGGCGTGCTCCCCCGCGCCCTGCCTGAGGAAGCCAACTTCATTGAGATGGAGATTGGTGAGTGTGTTTTCAGGATTTCATGATTATAAGAGGGCATAGGGGAGGATGATGAGGTCAACAGTAGCATGTCTAAAAGCCTCGGGACATAAGCAGGATGGTGATGATTTAGTCATCAGGCAGATTTAGTCAGTCTGCATGCTCTGGGATCATGTTCCCAAATTCACTGTGCTTTTGGACCTAGCGGTGAATCTGTGTTTTCTTATTGAGTTGCTGCTGAATTACATGTTGCATTTTTATACTCTGGAACAAAACAACAGAGCTTACACCTAGTCTGTCAGACTTTCCAGGTGTAAATTTAAGACAATAAAAGAAAATTTATGCCCAATAAGTAGAAGGCACAAAGTCAGATTCTAGCCATTTTGTGAGCATTGTTCTTGGTTAGCTAAGCCAACCATATATGTGTCTAATCTGGCACATGTATACCAAGCCTGCTTTTAGATGGCTTTAGAGAGGGCTGGGAAGGATGGATGGAATTGTCCTCTCGCAAAACAACAATGATATTACTACAGCCAGACACTTCAGGAGGCCGCCACGGTTGGTCTGAATATTCATTTATGAGCCGATGTGTCTTTTTTCCTCTTCACACAAAATTTTTCATTTTTCCCCCCTGTGTATATTGTCCTAGAGTTGACACTAATCGGATATCCAGTATAAGCATTGGACCAATATTGCTTGTAGCACAACATAACCTATAGAGTACATGGCACATAGAGTAAGTCACAAGATAAATTACAACCACCTAAACAGTTTTGTGTAAGTGATGTTGATGGCTGTGTATTTCTTCCTGTACCACAGGGCACCATTGAAGTGAAGTGTTTCATTTAAAAATCACTCATTTTAAAGTTTAGTATCAGATTGTTATCAGTATCGGCTGATGTGGGTAGCACGTTTGCCTCACGCCTCACTCCTCTGTGCGGGGTTTGCATGTTCTCCCCGTGCTTCGGGGTCTTCCTCTGGGTACTCCAGCTTCCTCTCCCAGTCCAAAGACATGCATTGTAGGCTGATTGGCATGTTCAAAAGTGTCCATAGTGTGTGTGAACGTGTTTGTGATTGTGCCCTGCGATGGACTGGCACCCCATCCAGGGTTTTGAACATGTCCCATGCTCCCTGGGATAGGCTCCAGGTTCCCCGTTACCCAGGAAGGATAAAGGTATAGAAAATGGATGGATGATGTCAAGTGACTGTGTTGTGTTCAGCAGAAGTATGACTTTATGCAAACTGTATCATTGAATGTGTTCTCAAATTTAGTTTGTAATGCTGGTGGCAGGAATTAGCAAGATAACTATGGGTAATTGGATAGTTTGCTTAGTAACAAGCTGCTAAGCAACTGTTTTAGCTCAAATGTGGGCATATTCAGTTAAGACTGGCGTAATTTCGGTTGGTGTAACAAAATGTAAAATTTGGTTTTAGCTACAGTAAGACCTGTTTATTAATGAGGACCTGTTGGTGCACATTGAATAATTTTTGACCTTATGATTTGAGTTGGTAGTACACATACACTGCGATGTTGTGCCTCGCCCATTTCCAATAGGGCTGACTGCGGTTGAATTTTCTCCGTCCTCCCCACCCCCACCCTGCCGTTTCCTCATAGGCTCAGAGCCTCTGACTCTGATGAAGATGCACATGCTCGGCTCTCTCTTAGTCTCTCCTCCATCCCCCCTCCATCCTCTCATCCTCTCACCTCTCAGCACTATGAGGAAGAGTGGGTGTGATAAGGCAGAAGCACTTCACATGACAGAGCTCAGCGCTGATAAATGAGCTCTCCTGTTAATGTTCAGCTATATTTAGGTGCAGGAGTCATCGCCATTGTAGTGATCTATATGTCAGAATGAGATAATTACCTCGACTTAGTAACGTGAGCATACAAAAAAAAAAAAAATGTGCTTCCAGGCTGGTGTGTGTGTGTGTGTGTGTGTGTGTGTGTGTGTGTGTGTGTGTGTGTGTGTGTGTATATATATGCATGTGTATATATAGGGTTTTACGGTATCCACCAGGCGATTGGGGAGAAAACTGCCTCTTGTTTACTTCAGTTAAGTTGTAGACACTAGAAATGTTTACAGACACAGTTTCCTATTAGTTACATCTTTGTAGAATTTTCTAGGACCTGACAGGCCTTTATTTATTTTATACATGTTTTCCAATGAGGCTTTCTTCTCCCTGTTTCTTAAAAGAATGAAGCAAAGATGTGTAAATGTCAAATTTCACACTCATACCAGTCTGTGTGCTCAATTGAATAACCCTGAAAAGACTTGAGGGTTGCTTTAAAGCTCAGCCTGTATTAATCTTTTTTTTTTTTTTTTTTCTGGAACACTTGCATATTACAAGATTTTGCAAATTCAGTATTGTAAAGCTATTTACTGTCCAACCCTAGTGTGAGTATGCATTGGTTCTGAGTACAGATGTGCTATAGATACATTAACATGCCTGTAGCCTATAAAAGGTTGAGGGGGACAAAACAAGACAGCTGTGTTGTTTTGCCCCCTCAACCTATTTAAGGTTGGCCCCTGAATGAAGGTTAGGCTGTTGGCATTTTATTTATAAGAGCAGTGATGGAAAATCAGTACGCACCACTAATCAAAATTACTGTGAGGGCAGCAGCAGACCAAGTAAAGCTGTGTGTGTGTAATGAAATAACCAGGGATTTATTCAACTGATTACACCATTAATATTCTGTTGTAATATTGGCGGCTTTTTTTTTTTGCTCCTGGGATAATGCTTTTCATTCTCAAGCACGAAGAGTTGTTGTTGTTTTTCCTCCAGTCTTGTTCTTTAACATTCTAAAGTGCATATTTAAAATAAAACTCTTCATGCATGACTTAAATTCTAAAACCTGTGTGAGATCTATGTGTATTTGTGTATATCGTTAACTGTACATGTCCATGCAGTTTTTACTTATTCTGTATTGGGGCAGCACATCATGCCTGCTTGTGAATGGACCTGACCCCACACTGACACATTTAGATTTTTCCTCGTTTTACAGAGGCAGCCAATGGCAACGTACCTGCCGGACAGCGCCCTCCTCCCCGCATCAGGAACGTGCAGATCAACAACCAGATAGTCAAGCTGAAGTACTGCTACACCTGCAAGATCTTCCGGCCTCCTCGTGCTTCCCACTGTAGCATCTGTGACAACTGTGTGGGTGAGTTTTGCGTATGTGTGTGTGTGTGTGTGTGTGTGTGTGTGTGCGCGGCCTCCCATGGGGCAGTCTGGGGCGCCAGCATATGAGTGCACCCACTGAAGATATACAGCCATTTAAAAGTTTTAGTGCTCAAGATGGCTGAATGACAATTGGAAAAATAAAACCACTTTACTAGGATGTTTGTGTCAAATTTATCCAGCAAACTGGATTTGTTTGCTTTGTGCCAGCTTTTTTCTGCAAAGAATATTGCTTAAAAGTAAGAAAACTAAAAGAATAAAAAAGATGTAAACAAAAAAACAAAACAAAAAAACCCCCAAACAAACAGGAAAACTCGATCAGGCTGATTTGTTTAAGAATTATTTTGTTCTGTAGTTCAGTTTTTACTATGTCAGCGATTGGGGTGGCTCTCTTATGGCAGTATACTGGTTATAAAACTAAAAGTGATTAAGTGTTTGTACTTTATTTGTAGATTTAATTTAAAATCAGTTTGCGCCGAAGTGTTTTTTCGGTGCAGTCACACACAGTTCACTTAAGCTTACATGCTTCAGATACATCTCAATTTTTTTTCACTTGCAGGTGTAAATGAAGTGTAAAATCCCTTGCTACAATTAAAATGTCTACACAGTTTGAACGTTATTTAAAATAATAATCTACAAACATAGCATGGTTGTGCAGTCTGTAGTTGTATAGCAGTATGTTTGATTGGAAAAAAAAAAAAAAAAACTCATTATACCTTGTAGCATAACGAAAAGCTTTTCTCACTGTTCTCCAGTGCAACAAACATTAAAAACACAGAGATAGTTCAGTGCAGATGCAGTACTGCAGGTGATCCAAAGCTGTGACAAACAGTGCAAGAAAATACATACTACAATACAGGAAGTAAGGCAGTACACATCGTTAAAGCTGTTATAATGAGTTTTGTGCACTATGTTAACTATGTGCTGAACTATTTTAACAACACTACCTGGCCAAATGTAAGTAGATATCTGACAATCACACCCACGTCGATCTCTCCCAAACTTTTATTTACAATTGTCTAGAATGTCGTTGTATGCTGTAGCATTATGATTTCCCTTCACTGGAACTGAAAGTCACAAACCTGTTTCATCATGACAAAGCGAGGTCCATTAAGACATACAGTACTGTGCAAAAGTTTTAGGCACCTGCAAAGAAATGCTGTAGAGCAAATGCCTTCAAAATAATGAAATTAAATATGTTTCTACATTAAAAAAATATATATATATATATATACCGTAAAGAGCAGTAAACAGTAGTAAATGAAACAAAGTCAATATTTGGTGCGACAAAAAAATAAAAAGAATAAACAAATGTTAGTCCCCAGTACAATTTGTGCAGTTTTATAAGTAAATGAGCTGGTAAGTTTGAGCATCTTGAAGAACCAGCCACGGTTCTTCTGGAGACTTTGACTTTCGCACTCGCTTCTGATTATTGCAGTGTATTTTTATTTTTTTTATTTTTTCAAAAAATAGGGTGCCTAAAACTTTTGGACAGTTCTGTAGTTTGCCCTGACCTCAACCACACTTAACACCTTTGGGATGAACTCGAATGCTGACTGTGTTGCGTGCAAGTCTTCCAACATCCGTGGCTGAACGAGCACAAATCCCCACAGCCACACTCCACAGACACTTTCCAAAATCCAGAGGAAAGCCTTCCCAGAAGAGTGGAGGTTATTTTATTATATAAGCAAAGGGGACCTGTGTTAATGCCCATGGTTTTGGAATTGGCACATATGAGTGTGATGGACATTCCAGTCCTGTTTGTATAATGGCATATTGCACATATTGCTCTTGATTGAGTGTGTAGCAATATTCCAATATTGCGGCAGCTCCAGGACAATGCGTAAGTGAGTGGGAACCAGCAGCTTGACAGTTTTAAAGATCAGTCTCTGTGTGTGAGTGGGAACCAGCAGCTTGATAGCTCTGAAGTAGAAGCTGTCCCTCAGTCTGGTTGTGCGTGACTGAATAGTCTGTTACCTCCTACCACACGGCAGCAGAGTAAACAGGCGGTAGTTGGAGTGCATGGGGTCCCTGGTGATGCTAAGCGCTCTCCTTGGGCATCTCTTATTGTAAATGTATTTTGTGGCTAACTGAGCTGACTCGGTGACATGCACGACTTTCGTGATAAAAGTGATGGAAAGTAGCATGCATGAAAGTTGTGTCTTGCGGACTGGACGGCTGTTATGGCTGTGCCTTGCTTGTTTGTTCTTAAAATATACTTTAGTTTTTGACATTGTATTATTCTAAGATTGGGTTGGCAAATGTCTGGAATGTAGAACATGGTACCACCTTTTAATGTACTCACGCATGCTATAATTAATCCTACATTGATGAGTAGTGAGGCAGCAGGTATACATACCGAGAGCTGAGGTATGAGCCCTGAGTGGAGAAATACATGAAGGCTTACCTTTTTTTTTTTTCTTTGCACAGTCATCGTGAACACAGGGCCGTCTGTCTGGGCTCTACGCACCTGCTGCACTGTCTGGCACACACACACACACACACATTCACACACACACACACACACGAACACACGAACACATGCAGAGTAGCCAGCCATCTTCCATCGACGGTGTCCAGGGCCAGGTCTGCTAGTGAGAATGTAGATCAGAAAAACTGTACCAAGCTATTCAGCTGAAGTGGTTTGTTTCTTGTTTGGCTTCGTAGAGTATTTCTTTGTTTGTTCCTGTCCTTAATCATTCCCAGGTGCAGACAAGTATTTTTATTTATTTATTTATTTATTTATTTATTTATTTATTTTTCTCCCCAGTCTAAGTGCTTCCTGCAGGGATGATCTTGTAGAACAAATTGTCTACTTCTGTAAGCTTTAAGAGTTGTCCTTGTCTTTAACATGAGCAGGTTTGCATCTCCACAAAGAAAGTGATCTTTCATTGTGTTCAGAGAAACATTTGCTTCCAGTAAGTCTCAGAACTAGAGATGCACTGATCCCTTTTTACTATCTGTGATTTGATCCTGATATACGAGTCCTGAGTATCGGCTGGTACCTGATACTCAACCGATGCAGGATTTTTCGTTTCAGATGCTAAGCTTTTTAAAAGGTGTTGCAGTTTGTCTTTATTGTATTTCAATAAAGGCAATCCCCAACATGAAGATCTGATGATTTTAAAAATATATAACAATACAAAACACTGATTATAGAGTAAGCAAAAAATGTTCTCTGTTCATCAATCTGTTCATTAGAGTCAACAGACTACATTAAAATAACTTTATACTACTACTTCATTGATCATTTACTGTTTCTTTCTTTCTTTTTCTTTTTGATTTTCACTTTTCCTGTTGTATCCCCAGCACGTTTATCTACTTCCTGATTTACTCCCGCAGACTTTCTGAATCTCCTCACAGCTCCTCGCTAGAATTAATTGATGCTCTAATCAACATGAACATGACTTAAGATGACACTTCAGACATTTTCAGAAATATCTTCAAACTGAAGCATGAAGCTTTAAAGGGACAGGCTAGGAAATTATTTTTGCTAAAATACTCCCATCGCAATACGCTGAAGATCATTTGTAATAGTTTTTGTTTGCTTTTTGGGGTTTAGGGACCGAATAGTAATATGTAGATGCATTTCACCCTTTTGTTTCTTGCATTCCTGTTCAGCGATCAGTAACTGGCAGCAGTGAACCTATTCTCTGGGTGAAAGTACTTTATTCCTGTGCTTTATTAATGCTATGGGATTACTAAACAGCAGTTAATAATACACGGTAATACTATGTGCTTTATGTTCTATGTACCTATTCTGTTTGGCCACTTTTTTGTGCAAACTGTTGTGCAATCGATATGAACTAGAGCTTGTGGATGGTTATCCCTAAAGCACTAAACTTCATATAGTTACAGACTTTTGACTCTATGATATTGAGTTTTATTCTTCTATATTTGTGTGTTTATGTTCTTGACAATGCACTCTAAAACTCACCTTCCTAAAATACATCGACACAGCTATAGTCTCACTGATATTTAATCTGGCTTTAATACGGTGGTACTATTCCTAGACAATAATAGTTGTGTGAGTAAATAAGGAAATAAATAATGTAGTTGTTGTACCTTAATAAGGCAATTTATTGATTTTTTTTTTTTCCTTTAATTTGTAGCAGTTTGTATGTCTAATTCACTATAATACCTGTCCAGCATTTGGAGCGATTATTGCTCTGGTACTCGGCATTAAGTACATCCCTACTTCAAGCAGCACATCCGAGACTGAATTCTCTCTCTCTCTCTCTCTCTATCTCTCTCTCTCTCTCTCATTTTATCTCCTAGATCGCTTTGACCATCATTGCCCATGGGTTGGAAACTGTGTGGGGAAGAGGAATTACCGCTACTTCTACCTGTTTACACTTTCTCTCTCCCTCCTTACCATCTACATCTTTACCTTCGACATCGTCCATGTCGTACTACGTGAGTGTCGAAAGCCAAGGGAATCCTCACGTTCATGTGTGTGGATGTGTCATAAACAAAGTATCTGTAGATTGAATAAAAAAAAAAATTCATTTCAAAATGCAGTGGTGAGTCCACCATTTGAAAGCTTCAGGCTGTCGATTGTTTGTATATAAAAGAGGGGGAATCTTCTAAAAGCTGTGCTGCAATGAGCTACAGTTAATGGCTGGTTGCGTGGCCTGCCTTTCATCTGCCTTTTCATCAGATTACTACTGTTAAAAGACAAAAGTGTGCAGACCGAGGGAGGGAGAGAGGGAGAGGGAGAGAGAGAGAGAGAGCGAGAGCGCACAGTTCAGAAGGGCCAAGTATCAGCAAGAGAATTCCACAGTGTGCTGTAGTCGGCTAATTAGCCCAAAGCTTGTGATCACAGTTTAAAACAGAATGCAGCTTGAATGTCATCCCTAATTTTAAAGCATGACTTTATAATATTATAACATAAGTGAAGGAAATATATAATCAGGCAGGAAAAAGGGATGTATTTCACAATTTACTTATCTCCTTATGTCAGAACCTCTTTGTGCCTGTGTCATGTACTCCACAGGATCAGTGGACTCCGGATTTGTGAACACGCTTAAGGAAACCCCTGGGACATATCCTTTAAGCAGCAGCTCACCTTAATGTGCATTAAATCTCTTACATAAACTCTCCGTGCTGCTATGAATATTATGAAAGTTTGCAGCAATAATCTGAAGGATGCGCTTATATAATGTTCATACCCTCGTGAATAATTTGCTTGCCTTTGATCATTAACAGATTTATTACTATGTTGTGCAGATATTCATCCCTGAACGTCAGCACTTTTTGAGCTCCATAAAAGCTTTTACACATCCAACAGGACTCTTGGATATTAAGCCTATAAATGATCAGATTTCACCGGTTATCTTGCTGTCCAGAAAGATTGCCGGATGTTGGGTAAAATGGAAAATTCTTGTATAAGCTCTATTTATAGCTGTTTGCAGTACAGTGATAACTGTAGAGTAAACACTACACACCATATAATAACCGTGTGCATGAGTCATTAGTGAACAAATTAGTCCATGCACTGCAGCCTAGGAAGTAAAGTATATCGGTGTTCCTGTGTGTTATTTCCTTAACTGTCTTCTCTACTGTGGTGGAGGTGCTGGT
>CM042561.1:16159445-16256945 GCA_023630585.1 Cranoglanis bouderius
AAATTGGCATTCATTTGAAATCTGCGCCATTTGTAGATGATATTGATGTATTTCAAATAATTTGGAGATCATTTAAAATCCCTTGCCAAACTCTTAGGCATCCACAACCTTTTTTTATAAAGGCCTTACAGAACTCTTTAGATCTTGGCATGATGACACCACACATCTCAATAGCAAAGGGAACACTATAGACACTAGATATGAGAGGGGTATAAATAAAACGGGTTCCACCTGCACTCTCTAAGCAGGTTCTAATCACTGGCACCCAATCTTCAACATCTGATTCTAATTTTATGGATTTGAAGGTGTGATAAATGTAGGGGTGTACTTATTTTTTCCATGTGGCTGATCTGTTTTTTGTTAATTTAAATTGTGAAAATTACTACAAAATGTCAAGTTTGTGTCATTTGATAGAGTATCAACTTTATTAATAGGCACTGTTTCAAAGAGGATCAAATGTTTGCTTTTCCAAATATATATATATATATATATATATATATATATATATATATATATATATATATATATATATATATATATATATATATATATATACAGTATCTCTCAAAAGTGAGTACACCCCTCACATTTTTGTAAATATTTTATTATATCTTTTCATGGGACAACACTGACGAAATGACACTTTGCTACAATGTAAAGTAGTGAGTGTACAGCTTGTATAACAGTGTAAATTTGCTGTCCCCTCAAAATAACTCAACACACAGCCATTAATGTCTAAACTGCTGGCAACAAAAGTGAGTACACCCCTAAGTAAAAATGTCCAAATTGGGCCCAAAGTGTCAATATTTTGTGTGGCTACCATTATTTTCCAACACTGCCTTAATCCTGTTGGGCATGGAGTTCACCAGAGCTTCACAGGTTGCCACTGGAGTCCTTTTCCACTCCCCCATGATGACATCACAGAGCTGGTGGATGTTAGAGACCTTGCGCTCCTCCACCTTCCGTTTGAGGATGCCCCACAGATGCTCAATAGGGTTTAGGTCTGGAGACATGCTTGGCCAGTCCATCACCTTTACCCTCAGCTTCTTTAGCAAGGCAGTGGTCATCTTGGAGGTGTGTTTGGGGTCGTTATCATGTTGGAATACTGCCCTGTGGCCCAGTTTCCGAAGGGAGGGGATCATGCTCTGCTTCAGTATGTCACAGTACATGTCACAGTACACTCCCCAGTGCTGGCAGCACTCATGCAGCCCCAGACCATGACACTCCCACCACCATTCTTGACTGTAGGCAAGACACACTTGTCTTTGTACTCCTCACCTGGTTGCCCCCACACACGCTTGACACCATCTGAACCAAATAAGTTTATCTTGGTCTCATCAGACCACAGGACATGGTTCCAGTAATCCATGTCCTTAGTCTGCTTGTCTTCAGCAAACTGTTTGCGGGCTTTCTTGTGCATCATCTTTAGAAGAGGCTTCCTTCTGGGACGACAGCCATGCAGACCAATTTGATGCAGTGTGCGGTGTATAGTCTGAGCACTGACAGGCTGACCCCCCACCCCTTCAACCTCAGCAATTCTGGCAGCACTCGTACGTCTATTCTGCAAAGCCAACCTCTGGATATGATGCTGAGCACGTGCACTCAACTTCTTTGGTCGACCATGGCGAGGCCTGTTCTGAGTGGAACCTGTCCTGTTAAACCGCTGTATGGTCTTGGCCACCGTGCTGCAGCTCAGTTTCAGGGTGTTGGCAATCTTCTTATAGCCTAGGCCATCTTTATGTAGAGCAACAATTCTTTTTTTCAGATCCTCAGAGAGTTCTTTGCCATGAGGTGCCATGTTGAACTTCCAGTGACCAGTATGAGAGAGTGTGAGAGCGATAACAACAAACTTAACACACCTGCTCCCCATTCACACCTGAGACCTTGTAACACTAACAAGTCACATGACACCGGGGAGGGAAAATGGCTAATTGGGCCCAATTTGGACATTTTCACTTAGGGGTGTACTCACTTTTGTTGCCAGCGGTTTAGACAATAATGGCTGTGTTGAGTTATTTTGAGGGGACAGCAAATTTACACTGTTATACAAGCTGTACACTCACTACTTTACATTGTAGCAAAGTGTCATTTCTTCAGTGTTGTCCCATGAAAAGATATAATAAAATATTTACAAAAATGTGAGGGGTGGACTCACTTTTGTGGGATACTGCATATATAATACAAAACAAATTGCATGGGGTGTACTTATTTTTTCACATGACTGTAGGTGGATAGATAATGTGGTGCAGAGCTGTTTGCTGCCTGGGATTTGAGGGAATGGTTTTGAATTGGGATTCTTGCTGGAACAGAAAACCAGTGGAGTGACCTTTGTAGGGGTCACATGAAATAGGGGTCACCATGTGAGCAGCAGCAGCGTTCTGAATGCCCTGCAGAGGCACTGTCATAACTGGAGCGAAGTTTTAAGAAGAAATCTGCATAGTTAATGTGATTGAAGAAATGATAGCTGTTATCTGAAATCACCACAAGGTTCTTCGCCGTGTGTCGGACAGAAGTGGCATCCTCTTGTAAATATAATGATTATCACATAATGAGACAAATTCTTTCAACACTAACTGTACTATTCCCTCCCTGGCAGAAAACAACAGCTCCTCTGATTCCCAATGAACACACTCCTGATGAGGCCAAGCCCAGCATCGCCACTTCCCAAAAAAACACCGCCAGCATCCCGACAGAGGAAAAACCATCCAGCCCAAGAGACTTTTCTCCTAAAATCGGCCCTGCCCCCATCGTTGTCAAAGAATCAGCCCACTAGATCTCTGCTGCAAATCTCTGAATGGTGTTTCATTAAGGAAGATGCATATTTGAACAATCTGAAGGGTGACAGGCTCTAAGAGAGACTCTTAATTGTCAGAGCAGCATCTATTCCTCACTGTCCATGTTCAGGTGAAGGTCATATCAACTTTGGCTGCCTCACTGTTGAAGGCCTCTGGTGGTATCACAGCACTCTCACTCTTTCTCTGAAACGCTGCATGGCAAAAACACACGAAAGACAAAATATGAAATGGACTGTTTTGCTAATCGTCTACTTGCAATGCTTTCCTTCAAGCAGCATTTCTCGATGGCCATTTTTCATTAATTAACGTTCCATCTGGCGAGATGCATAACATCTGTAGAACTTTGGCGGTTGGTGAAACAGATCCTATGCAACACAAACATATGGAGGATTGTTTTTAATGAGAGACAACTAAACCAGCCACCTATGTACAAACTACACATGCAAACAGATGAGTTTATGTTCCAGCAGCAGAGTGGGGCCAACTGGACGCCATTTTGAAATACCCATGACAGTCATTTGCATTATTCTAACTAGTCAGTGACACAAACTGTAATTTTAAAAACAAAAAAAACAAAAACATCATTCGACAAAGCATGGCGCTTTACAGAGAACTCTTGTCAACACGAACAGTGTACAAAATGTTTCAGATCAGTCTGTGATGAAGGACACCCTAACACAATTTCTGTATGTGAAGTGTGTGTGAGTATCAGCACATACATGTTGGCCTGTTGTTGACAGACACTAGTAACAGTGCCTTATCTGAAAGCTGCACTATCTCAGACAACATAAGGCCATTTGCGGAGAAACCCTTTCCATTATACAACCCAAATAGTGTACAATGAGTAGTAAAGTGATGACTTTTGAAATAGAACACTGATGAAATGTTGACCTGCAAAAAAATGAACATCAACAAACTAAGCCATGGTGTACCATTTATGTACATAGATTAAAAGAAAAAAAATGTTGAGAAGTCGAGGATACAAGAAGTGAAAGAATGTCGATGAATGTACATGCAGCAGAAGAAGTTGCCTCGTCATTCTCCTGGTGATTGTTCTCTCTCCTCTTGCAACAAACGAAATGAGTGAGGTCAGCCCAGAACTGCTTCCATAGTCATCGCCGTCGCCATCATCACCATCATCACCATATTCCTCCTCTTCCTTCACTTGCAGCCATGACTTGGCTAAAAAACAAAACAAAAAAAAAAACTCACAGTAGATGGAATTTATTTCTCATAATCTGTCCACATCTGTTAATTTCATGCTGAGAAACAGTAAAGCTCATCCAGGCTTAGATGACTGTGTTTACAATGCTGGACTTAGGCAAGTGAGATAAAGGGATATAATATGAAAGATTATTTTGATGGTCAACATATTTAGCCCATGCTATTCTGTGATCTGTGCAAGTGTCTTTTCTTTTGACAGGTTTTATGCGTATGTAGGATAGAGTAGACACCTTTGTGTATGCTTAAGCTAATGTCTAGTGGAAGAATGTTGTTGGTGTACAATGATGAACGAATTCAAGTACCATTTACTACATTCACAGTATCTTCAACTCTGTGCAATATATTTTGCTTGTTAGAGCATTTTTTTTTTTGTCTTGTTTGTGGGCAGGGGAGGGGAGGGGGGCGGGGGGGTAAATGTATAATTATACTTGGAATTATACTGACCACTATAACAAGGCTACTTGGTGTCAAATGAATGAAAAGAAGAGAGCGTGCAGTATTTGTTTCCTTTGGTAGGGGTTGGAGTTAAACTGTAAATGGATGATTACAGCTTCAGCTCCATTTTGAGATGCCAAGTCAATCAAAGAAATGTCTGAAGAAATGTGTTTTATTTTTTTTATTTTTTATTTGTATTTTTTAAATGCACACATTTGAATGTTAATGCCTGATTTTAAGAACACCGTTTCATACGCGTTTGATTTTTCTCTTTTATTTACATGGAACGTTTGTGTAGAACTTTGTACTTTGAAGCTCCAGTTAGCAATCGATGCGACAGGACTTAGTTATACTTTAGTGGAGGCCTCTGACTCTTAACAGCAATGCTGCACCTACTGAAATGTGTAATACGAGCATTTAACATCTCTGTTAGCAGACTGCATGCTAATGGAGGCAGTTGCACCATTTTCTGATTGGGCTTTAAGATTGTTCATTCCAGTTCAACTTATTGATTTGCTGTTGTACAAAGTAGTAAGATCAGTTGCTCCTTACCAAATTAGCATGTTCTGGTGAGTATGTTGTTGTGAACAGTTGTATGAAGGATTAGTTCGTTAGATGATTGCACTGCACTGCTGTCTGTGGAAGGTCTGCTTGTTTAATGATTAGGCCCACTGTGCTTATTTTGAGGTACAGCTGAAGTGATCAACCACATGAGATATGTCAATCTACAATCAGCCTTAATGCCAAGTCATTGTAGGAGTTAATATGTACTGAATATTAGCAAAAATTAAGGTCTGCTTGGAATATATGTTTACAGTGTATAATATATACACTATAATGCATTGCAAGGTAATTATGTTTCTGTTCATTTTTCTTTGTATAAACACTGTGATTATCTCATACTTTTCACTTATTTTTACATGCTGGATTGGTGTATGTATGTTCATTAAATTATACTATATCTTACTATATTATACTTGTCCATGTATCATAACTGATGGGTATTAATAAATACACTCAGTTGTCAGTCTAGGTACACCTAACTTATACCTACATTTATTGGCCCCTTTTCAGGAAAACCAACAATACAGATGCACTTTGTATTCCATGCGTTGCTTTGCACAGTTTCTCATCCCCCATACTGTGCCTGATTTATTTATGTAAAGAGACAGCCACAGAATCATTGTGGAGCAGATATAATTAGGGTGGTGTTTCATTCTCATTCTCATTCTCATTCACGCAGACCACAAAGTGGTGATAGTGCTGTAATTCCTACACCCGATTTGGACGTAAACACCCCTAATTTAAAGCTGCGGTACTGAACTTTTGCCTCTCTATCGCCATCTCTGTTTGAAACATAAAACTGCAAGTTACTTGTGGAGGTTTTTATTTATTTATTTTTATTTTATTTTTTATTTTTTTTATTTTTTTTTTTTTTACATGTGGGTTGTGCTTTGGTACTGCTCTGAATCTGATGAATTTAAGGTTTACGTATGGGTTGTATATTAGCTCCAATACTTGACAATGGAGGTGGCGGCGGATACGATTTTCTCGAAGTAGAGGTTAGTTGCGCTCTCTCATTGCTAACAGAAAATAAGTGCAATTTACCACACTGACCACAGCAACAAACAAAAAAAAAAACAAAACAAAAAACAACATAGGAAACTTGATACCTAGCTGAATCAAGCGAACAAGTGCAAGCAAATAAGCTAGCTATTGACCTATTGAGCCACTGAAATGTCTTACCTGTTCAGCAGGAAAAAAAAAAAGCCATCTCTGCATCAGTCTTCAGTCCCTTCAGATCTCGGAGTTGTCGCCACCTCTCAAAAGACATGCCGATATTTATTCTCGTTTTAGCAGGGGCTCTGTCGCTTTCCCTTTTTGACTGCAGGCTCTCCACAGTCCGAGGCTTCTTGGTTTTGACATCGGCTGATTCCCCAGATGTCAAAAATGATTGCATTAAGAACTATCCAGCTTAAAAGCGGCCATATAGATGACCGGTTTAAATTCTAAGCAACTGTTGTAAGGACAAACTACAAAGACCACCTTCAACCGACACACACACACACACGCGCGATATAATAGCCTGGTCTTCTTCTTTCTGTTTACGGACGTGATGTAAACGCTCAAAGGCGTGTTGACGTCAAAGGCCATGCAAATGATGTCAAATTGACGTTTCCCACGAAATCAGACCCGACAGCTCAAAGTATAAATCTTTATTATAAGCTTACCATTGCGAATTGGGGTAAGGTAAGGCGACAGTTTTAAACTGATTTTTTATGTACTTGCTAAATAACAACAAAAAACCAAAAAAGTTTGATATTGCAGCTTTAAATGTGAAAGTCTGCACATTGATACAATATGATATGAATATGATGCTCATATTCATTATTATATTTTAAAGGGGCAGTGGTGGGTCAACAGTTAAGGCTCTGGGTTACTGCTCAGAAGGTTGGGGGTTCAAACCCCAGCACCGCCAAGCTGCCACTGTTGGGCCCTTGAGCAAGGCCCTTAACTCTCTCTGTATCATGGCTGACCCTGTGCTCTGACCCCAACTTCATAACTGTGCTGTAATGTATATGTGACAAATAAAGGCTCCTTCTTCTCTTCAATGTACAGTGGTAAACATCTAAAATAACAATGTGTAAAGATTTATGGACCTGACTGTGTGACCACACACACACACATATACATATATATATATATATATACTAGGGTTGGGAGACTTTAGGCACTTCACAATCCGATACGATTCTTGATAAACGTTTTATCCTAATGAATTCTTCTGCTGTGCAAATACATCAACTTTACATTTTAACCAAAATTGGAGTTTCTATACTTTTTGTTTATAGTTGGAATCTCTGTATAATGGTCACTTATAAGGATTACGGTACTTATGGGGGAGAGATACAACTGCGCAGGTGAGAGAGCACAGAGAGAATGCAGAGAGATGGGGAGTGTGAGGAGAGAGATGCTCACCACTTATATTTCTTTTTGTTCCCTTTTATTTTGTGACCGAGTTGGTTGTTAAACGCTTCCCCACTCGTCTTCATGTATGTGGGGGAGGTAGCGCTATGATGATGATGAATTCGCCAGCATACGTACGTGTGTCTGTCAACGTTAATTTTTTTCTGTTTCTGGTGCGTGCTGTAACGGAAGTTGGATGTTATAGGTGTCTCAAAGAGGAAAAAAAAAATAGACGTATCTCACTTGAAGGAGACACGAGGCAAACAGGAATTAGCATTTCATCCTGTATTTAATGAAATGTCCGGAAAAAAAGCGCTACCTCCTCCACATACATGAAGACGAGCGGGGAAGCGTTTAACAACCAACTCAGTCACAGAATAAAAGGGAACAAAAAGAAATATAAGTGGAGAGCAGTTATCTCTTCACACTCGACCGTTACAGCGCACAGTCATGATTTTAATTGAATGCAGAATCGTTAGAGAAATAATTGCGATGCATTGATTTTTTTTTTCTCCCACCCCTGATATACACACACACATATACATATATATATAAAATGTATCCTGCATCGGGTTTGGGGACACTAACTGACTAGAAACAGTTGTGGGTGAATGAGTTATGCAAAACTTAGTTTTTAGATTCTAAGTAATTTTTAGACTCTAAGTAGCACTGATGCTTTTCCAGCAGTTTAGAAGAAAATGTATTTTATGCCTAAAGAATATTTGTTTTGGAAATGGAATTCATGGATAGACGTCGTCTTCATTTTTTCATCGACTTCAACTTTTATTTATAAAAGAAACCAATTTCAAGAAAAAAATTTAGATTGAAAGATCACGAAAAACATTGAGGTGTGTCCGAAGTTTTGACTGGTACCGTACGTAACTCCTCTGGGTAAACGCTTTACTAACGTTTGCAAAATATTTGTAAAAAAAAAAAACCAACAAGACATCACAAACACAAATATGACAGAAAGGTAGCAAAAATGACAAAAATATGGAAAAAATACATACAGCAAAGCATGATGGTACTTGAACATGTATAGAACAAAGACTCACAAAGCACAAAACTACAGCCAGCATACTTACAGTCTCAGTGTATTACTGGTTGTCTTGTACATAAGTGAATAATGAAATATTGTAAATGTAACAATACATATGACATACTGCAATGTACATCCATCCATTTTCCATACCACTTATCCTACACAGGGTCATGCGGAGCCTGGAGCCTATCCCAGGTGACTTGGGGCACAAGGCGGGGGCCACCCTGGGTGGAGGGGCCAACTCATCGCAGTGCACAATCACACACACACACTCACACACTATGGACAATTTAGAAATGCCAGTCAGCCTAAAACATGTGTCTTTGGACTGGGGGAAGAAATCAGAGTACCTGGAGGAAGGCCCTGGGGCACGGAGAGACCACGTAAGCTCCGCGCACGCAGGCACACAGGCACACAGACCAGAAGCGGAACCCCAGCCCCGGAGGGGCGAGGCAAACGTGCTAACCACTAAGCCACCATGTGCTTCCTGCATCATACATTCATAATGAAATCACATGATAAAATATTACATCAACTAGGTATACATATGAAAAATTTGTCATATTTCAAAGTTACATTATGACTATATAGAAAGTAATTAAATTATTATATACTACTATGTAGTAATCCAATTTGTACTATATAGCATCATTAAGACCAGACAAATCTATGACCTCAACTAAAGGACAAAGTTTTTATTCTGTTTACAGTATATTTCCTGTAAAAGCTATTGAAATATTCTGAAGGATTTTCTCAGAATGATAAAAACAAAGTGGCCACTGTCCATTCAGTGAGATAACATTAAAAAACCTCCCTGCTGCATCAAATAGAAATTTGATTATATTCAAGTTCACTGTAATTCAGCATTCATGACTTTACATTTGAAGTAGGTTTGTCATGGGAGTCGGGCTGCTACAAACACGTCTGATCCATCAGTGAAGGAAATGGAGTCCCTGAAGCACAGCAGTAAAGTTTTTCCAGTGTTGATTCAATGCTCTAAGGACTCCTCCTCCACAGTCAGCTCTTTCAGTTTCTCCTGAACTGCTTCGAGCGGTGTGTCTGTTTCTGCATCTTTATCTGAACCGGGTTCTGTTTTGGGCTCTGTTTCGGCCTCCTCACGTCCATTCGCCAGGTTTTCTGTGCTCTCGTAGCAACCTGAGTCCCGTGGCATGTCAACCTTCTCCTCAGCTCTCTCCTTCTCTTCATCAGACTCTCCCTCAGCTGCAGAAAAAGAAGAAGGATTTCATTAACCGGTTTCCGATTTAGCCAGATTACTGCTTAAACAGCCACAGAAAAACATTTACAGAATGCTGAACATCTGTACCTCCTTGATTAAGTGGGACATTATCAACAGCAGTGCTGGTGCAGTTAACAATGTGATAAGAAGTACATGACCAGTGGGGTTCAGGCCAAACGTGTGCTTAATCAGGAAAGCACAAAGTGTGGATATTTAAATTAGAGCTGATTATCTGCTCGAAGGGAAGGCTGAAATATGTGTGGACTAAAGCAGATTTCTGTGGAAGTGTCTGGGAAGTGCTATAAAACTGAACATCTGTGAACAGGAAATAGGCATTGCCTTCTTTATGCTGCTGAACTCTTCAACATTAACACTTTCATATGTGATCTTTAGCTTCAATTGGTTTTACTCTCATCACAAATCTTTAGAAAGACTGCTAATGTTTAACAGCTAATTATTGACTACTGAATCCTCTAGACTGTAATAAACATAACAGGCGGTAAGAAACAGAAATGGCATACAGTCATGAAGCAGTTCGGCTGCTGTCAGTATCTTGGTGCGCTGCTCAGGATCTGTGATGTTCAGCTCATTCAGGTGGGATTCCTTCAGTCCACGAAAGTCCTCCAAACTTTGGAAACCATGCATGGAGAGAAGAGATTCAAGGTCCTAGACAGAAAAAAAGAACCAAACTACCTGTAATTAGCAGTTTTCAACAATATGTATAATAAACGACAATTTCTATTTTTCTATCTATTAATGGTAAACGTCTTTGAAAGATTATCTTGACACTGTGTTAATAAATCTGTACCTTTAACATAGTCATCTTAAGTCAACAAGTATAAGTGCATTTATGACAGAAAAGCTTACTTTTAGGCCAATCCTATCCAAAACTTCCTCCAGCGTTTTCGGTTTGGGTTTATTGCACCGTACCCGACTATGCAATCGCTTCCTCCTCGGTGGTGTGTCCTCATCTGGGACCATAGTGACATATATAAACTTGAAGGAGCCCACTTTGTTGTTGAGCTTACCAGTCCAAGTGCCTACTGGTGGCTTCTCAATTATCTGGATGATATCGCCTTTCTGTGATGATAAAAAAAAAAAGAACAAAAATAATTTCAACTTCTAATACACTTCTAATACACGACAAAAGATGTTCCATCCAGCACTTTAGATGGTTCTTCTGGTTGGTCGTTCTCTTGGGAATCCCTTAAATGTTCTACTACACCATGAACCCTATAATAGAAGGTTTCTTTCAACTGGAACCTTTTCAGAAAGCTAGAAGTGTTATCCATTCATAGAAACTTTGAGGAACTATCTTTTGAGAGTACAATGTAAGCATTCACTTGCACACAATGTATTGTTCCATGTAAACAAAAACACGTCTCACATGCTAATAGAACTTTTTGCAAATTTGGAGAGAAAACAACCTGCAGTTTGAGGGATTCGATGTCGTAAGGACTGGGGGTGAAGTCAGTATGCACACGGGCCCTGCCACAAAATGGTCCATTATAAGTGCTGTCCATATTGTCCCTCTGACTGAAGCCACTGTCCAGACTCTGCCTGTCCCCACCTGTGTACAAACAACAGTAGGCAATCCTGTCTTTAAAATACTGAAAGAAATACTCCAGCCAAAAATGAGAGGCCACCTTGAATATTTTCATTAACATAATGCTAATTAGTCCCTGGGAGCACTTGAAGCGCTACATTAGGAGGAGCATTAGCATATTGGAGTGAAATGTTTCTGTAAAATGGGGTTATATGAGGACTTACATCCAGAGAGCTGACGGCACAGAGAAGAATGTGTGGTGTCTTCCGAACTATTGGAACACACAGATATCCGGTTCCCAGCACTCAGGTCTGGAGTCCAGTCATTAGGGGATATAGGAGACACTGAGCTATCCTCTCCACTCTCAATCTGCAGAAAGATCATCAATCTTTTTTTTTTAATGAAAAATTATTTGCAATTTTGTAAAACACAATATTATCTGAAGGTTTGCTATTACCACGTCTTCTGACACGGTACATTTAATACAGACCGTTTCAGACTTTCCATGATCATCCAGAAGGGGGAGACATAATCAATCTTTTGCGAATTGTGTTCTCTTTCCATCAGTACGCTAGTTTCCTCTTTTTAATGAGCCGATCTACCTCTTCAGGCATATCAGTGTTGTGCATTTTCTAAACTCACCCCTTCCTCTGCAAGAGCTTTCTGTACCATCTTGGATGTCTTCCGGGTCATGGTGCGAGTGATGACGTTCCTCCATTTCTTCCCCAGCTTCCCACTCTGTTTTTCAGAGCTCTCTTGGACTTCACCCTCTGGCAGCTAAGGGGAATTTCACAGCACATATTTAGGGTAGTTCTGTAAGACAGCTTGTAGATGTTTAACTTAACCTAACAAGTAAACTTAACTTTAACCCTGTCTATAATTATAAATCTATTTTTCATAGTCTCTTCAAAATCAGAGCATTTGTAGACCATAACCCTACCTTGGTAACCCTACCTTGAATCTACACTACCTGATCATTGTATCAGGCATATACGTGAGAGCAAAGGATCAACTCTGAGCAGATACTGTTCTATTTGGGTGGTATTTCATTCTCAGCACAGTATTGACACTGACATGGTTGTACCATGGTAGTGTGTGTGTGTGTGTGTGTGTGTGTGTGTGTGTGTCTGGCACTAGTATGAGTGTAGGCTATCAGGTGCCACAGCTTTGACACATAAATGATACAATTTGTACTATTTGTATTAAGTATTATTTTGAAATGTTCCATAAAACACATGAATATTAACAATTATTTGCGAGACACAGATAATTTTTCATTCATTCATCAGTAACCACTTTGTCCTGGGCATGGTCGAGGTGGATCCAAAGCCTATTCTGGGAACACTGGGTGTGAGGCGGGACATACCCTGAATGGGATGCCAGTCCATCATATACAAAACATTTTTACTTGGCTCAATTTATCTAATGAGCATAACAAATTTGAATAGTCAAATGTATGTTACATATCTATCTATCTATCTATCTATCTATCTATCTATCTATCTATCTATCTATCTATCTATCTATCTATCTATCTATCTATCTATCTATCTATCTGTCTGTCTATCTGTCTGTCTGTCTGTCTGTCTGTCATTTTAGGTCAGTTTCACCTAAGTGTAAAAAGGTGAAATGAAGGTGTTAAAATGACAGGTCTTTGTAATTATGAAAGGGAGAGGTAATTTTAGTCCCTGTTACATTTCTTCCATCTTTCCTGCAGGATCAGCAAGTATGTGACAAGACATATTTTTGTTAAAAGAGCAAAAGAAACATCCATTGTTCAGTTGTGAGCAATCCATGAGAGTCAAGCCAGACTTCTTGCATTTACATTACACAATATTACATTGTTGTCGGCGTGGTCACATGGTAATGAGTGCTCTGCAGTACTCGCTTGCTGGACACTCATCCCTTCATTTCTCAAATATGTCCTCAGCTTCCTGACATTATACTTTTTCCCCCCTCTTTTGATATCTCTTTTGGCATCATGTTAATAAATGAAGGTACGAAATGTAATAGGGCGAAAAGGTTACACTCACACTTTGCTCTTCATCAATACTAAACTCACTGACTGAAACACACTGTTTTTTTGGTGTGTGTCCTCAAATCCTCCACCTCCTCTCTGTTTTCTGTTTATTACTGGGATACAACAAGATGCCTCTATTCTCTGTCTCTATTTCAATTACTTTGTGGCATTTATAATTTTATTATATAATTTTAGAATATAATTTAATAATAAAATGTATAAAGGTCAGTCCTTATGACTGTTTTGTGCGGTTTACCATGGCTTTTCATAAGCACTGAGAAATACACACTACTGATGAGAGATTCAGCCTCTGAGCTGAGATGAGTTTCCAGTAAGTCATTACCACAGTGACAACCATGCTGCTCTTCTGCATATCACCTGCTTTTGTGGGCTACAGTATGCACAGGCCAGAAGAGTTACAGAAGAGGAGTGGCCACCGGCGTTACTGGTGTTACCGATTACTGTAGCAGCTAGGATTAAAATTTTTAATCCTTAAAATTTAGGATTTTTTAAAAAACGAACTGTTCCTACCCAGTCTAGGTGACTTTGTAATTGAGGATTAATCATATATTAACATTCACAGTACAGCATGCACGTATGCATATTTATCTTTTGGGTGCTAGATTTGCATGCTTTTCTCAGAAGCTTGCTCAGGCTCTATGCTTGGCTAGCTCAAATGCGAATGATACTCTGTCTAGGTACTCTTAAGCAGCATCACTGTGGTTTTTGGGTCACATATAAATATCACCCTGATCTCATCCCCCCCCTCCGATTCAGTCTTCCAACACAGGACTGAACTTTTAAAGCTTTAAAATAAATAAATTTATTTATTTATTTGCTGTGAGCTCACTGAATTTTCTTGTACTTCCACTAATGACAATTAATGAATTTGTATTTGTATGTATAACAAAATACAGTGATTGAGTTTGTGATGTCTGTATACACAGTCAGATTAAGTCTAAGCTAAAAAAAAAAAAACAAAAAACATTTTTAAAACAGTTTTGGTGCTGATTGTAGTTTACAATAACTAAATAAAACTAAGTCTACCATCACAGAAAAGTCACGAATTTCACACTTGAATAATAACATGAATTTTACACAGTTTTAAAATGTCCTTTCATATACTTTTCACATGCAGTAGATCTGTTTTTGTTTTCACATTTGATTCTCGCACACGATTACTTTCACATGATAATTTTTTACATGTTGGGATGTGATTTTCTCGCAACAATAACCGGAATTAAAATAAATTTTAATCCGTGAACGCGTATTGTTCACATGATTTCACCTCCACATTTTCCCACATGCGATTACATATAATTCACATGGGAAATGTACGTGATTTTTCTGTAAGGTTAATCTGTGTGCAGAAACACTGACGATGTAAATGCAGCGATCTTACCGACTCTTCCAGTGTGAGCTCAGGATTCACCACAGGTGAAGATGGCTTGGACTTCATGAAGTCTTTAAAGCTGCTGGACCTCTGCAGTGTCAACTGTTGACACACACAAAATCTACTCAGGCAAGAGTGACAGTAATGAAGATACTCAAGATTTCATGTGTCTGCCATGTGAGACAAAGGGTCTTTTCCCCCTCACAACAGCTATAACTTTAATGATGGCAACGTTCAGTCTCTGGCTTGCTCCTTTTTCATAGCACTAAGTTTAGCAGTGTAAGGTTGGTGAGGTGTATTGCTAAGAACGATGATTAAATAACCTCTGAGCAAATACTCAGCTATGGCCATATTCTGTACACAACATAATTTTGAGTCACTCACAGTACTGAACAGTGTGTAAGTAAGTGAGTAAGTAAGTAAGTAACAAGCAAGCAGCAGTATCTCTCAAGACAGAGCAATGTGTTTCCAGGATTGGTCTGCAAGCGTTTTGCAAAAGCAGTGACATACACTCACTTCCTGTACTGAGAAAAAATGGTACAAATGATGGGTGGAGATATGAAACAAAGTCACATTGTACTGAGAAAACGAAAACTATCACATCTCAACCAAACCACACAATGCTGAGCCAGAACAAATGCCAACCCCTTCATCAGAAAGCCTTTCTGTCTTTTTGTCTAAAGATTATTTTTTATTATTTAGATATTTTCTGTAAATTTTAGAGGAGTCCATGTGTTAGCATGCATGTCTATAAATATTATATCTAGCAATCTACTTCCTAAAATCTACGTAGTGTATATTAGTGCAAACTAAAATATTGTGATACTAAAAAAAAAAATATATATATATGATTAATAGTCTTTTAATATTCTTTTGTTTTGAGGTTTTATTATCAGCATAAAATGCTTCTAACCACTTAATGTATATTCAATGCTGAAATACTGTAATTAGATATTTTTCTCTATGTGCAATTTTCTGTATATACATTAAATTCGCTTAGTGCTGTTTTTCAAGATAAAGGAAATATCTCCAGGGCTTTGTAAGTTGGCCTTTTTTTTTTTTTTTTTGACTGAAACTTGTGGTTGGTGAACAAAAGACACCAATGAATTAAAAAAACCCGAAAAAACAGGGTTAGTGGAGCTACTCGTAGGAGGTGAAGATTCCCTGTAAATGAAAAGGATCAGAATAAGCAAGCTCTAAGCAGAAATGTAAATGTCACGTTGAAGCCTTTTCATGAAGCTCATAAGAGACTGAGTCTGACGCTTAGGAGACAAGAATAAATTCAGGATGTATGATGCCGGTCTGTGTCTCTACAGGAAATGCTGCACAACCATGCAACTCAACCTGAACAATAATACAGTGATGATAAAAACTCTCTAGTCTCTCTAGTCCTTTGACCCAATTCACCCCCAATGCAAGATGGTTAACTATTGTGTCAATATTTTATAGGCCACTTCAAGCATATTCACATTATACGAAACCGTAATGGCTCTTAATGTGATGTTGCATGTATAGATCACTTTATTTTCAGGAGATTTTCACTGTTTGTTTTTCACCTGTTATCATACACTCATTCCATCCAAGTAACTTAAAATTCCAAGAGCCTAGATTTATTGTACCTTCATTTTGCTATTGTCCTCCTTTCCGGCAGAGATACACTACTCAAACAAAATGACTTAAAGACACATTCTCACCTTCTTCTTCTGCACCTGGCCCTGCTCCTTCTCAGAGGCATTTGAGGGTCTCCGCCGTAACATTGTGTTCAGAGGGGGCGATTTTACTCGAGGAACACAATTCTAACTGTAGAGGTAAGAAACTTTTCTCAGCTACACCAACGCCTGCCAGTTCTACTGTCACTGTACCCTACACACTAACAAAACCAAGAGGAGGAAGAACGTCAGAAAGCTCTTCTGTCTCTCTGCTCTACTGAGTGAAGGACTCTGAATGAGAGGAAGTCACATGACCAGACAGGAACTACTTTTTTTTTCTCTACAGGTTCGAGTTTAACCAGTTGTTTATATCTGTTTAAAAAGAAATCTATTTGACAGCATGTGGATGGGCTTCCGCACACTGTCTTTAAAGTAGGAATTTGATTGTTGATACAATGAAATTTGGTAGTCGTTACCTATGTTTGTTTATATGTTAGTAATAATATCAGAAATAATTAGCATTTCTGGTAATTTCCCCAGTAAAACAAAACTTTTTAGTCCTTTTACAAATACTGGATCTTATAAAGTGACAAAAAAAAGCAGAACAAGAGAGCTGTTGCATTTATCTTGCAAAAGACACTCTGAGAAATGTAAAGGTTTGGAGATGAGTCATCCTGTGCGTAGAAAACTACCTTTCAAAACTCTGCAAACTTGGTGTCCTCCACATCCACAAAGAGAAAACGCTTCACCAGTGAACAGGTGTGAGTGTAACCTGAACAATGTATGACCCATTACAATCACAAACCACCCTATTTACACAAATATATAAGGAAAGAGAGAACCTAAGGCCATCGTGAGTCCAAAACTGCTTCTAAAATTAAGCATAGATCAGACTAATTCAAAAGAATTATTGTGAATGCTCTCCTTTCCACAGGGTCATTGTCTTTTGATAGATAGTAAACAGAACTGTGTAAGTGAACTGCAGAGGAAGTACATGTGTGTATGAGTTGGTACAGTTATTTTTGTGTTGGTAGGCCACATGATGTCAGGATGAGTAGTTGTTCACTGTGATCCACATACACATCCACATAGGCAAGAATAGCACATATTGTCACCATGAACAACAATAAGAAAAAAAAAAATATATATATATATATATATATGACTTAGTAGATAATTTGCTTTAACTACCAGCTAAACATGATGATCTCATTGATCTCAACATCTCCTTTTGGTTAACAAAACTTCCTCTTTTTTTTGTACAGCTTACAGAAAATTACAACAACAGCATAGTGACAACAGTTGCATCTGTTGACCTTAATGTCCTTTATGTAAGACACATAAGACTTTCAATCTCATCCTGTTGTTCAAAGCCATGCAACTCATACACAAAGGAGTGAGAGAAAAAAAGAAAGAGAGCAAGAGAGGAAAGCAAGTAGAGCGGACGTTCTCAAAACCACATTCACACCTTCCTGCAACTCTGGTGGAAACGTTGCCAAGCAACAAGCCCTCCAGTGGTATTTGTGCTTCACTTGCGGCAAAGTAAAAATAAAAAATATTCTGAAGAACTACAGTGTGAGCCTTGGAGAAGGCCTGGCACTCTTAAATGAAAATCTAAGATGATATCTATCTCTAATTTTCTTATTATTACCCAGGATAAAGAGATAATGGCCTTAAGCAGTAGCTCTGGCAGATTTCGGGTTTAGAGGTTAATTGCAATTGTTATTTTTCAAGATTAAACCAAAGAGGCACATTTTAAATGTTCATTCGCAATCATGATTATACTTTAACACCAAATAATATTGTTGCCTAATCATGCTCTTGGAGATCTGCTGCCCTTCAGAGTTCAGTTCCAGTACCCCATTAATGATCCCATTAATTAAAGCCATAACAAACAATTGAATATCACTGTTGGGTCCCACTGTGTGATACACATACTGTACATTACAGCAGGGACTCTCAACTCAGTCCTGGGGACGCACTGCCCTGCATAATTAAAACATTTCCCTGACTCGACTCACTGGATATAATTCATAAACGGCTTAATAACGAGTTGATAAGCTGACTAGATCAGTTGAAAGTAAGAATGCTGATCCCACACATTACAATATCTAACCCATGATTAGATATTTCTCCTGCAGATACACAGCCCTGCAGTCCTAATCTAATTCTAACACATCCCATGCAGTTAATCACAGTCTTCAGTAACAGAAGTGTATATTACTAAACACTGTAGGCCAGTAGATGAGTTATATTATGCAGATAGGGTTCTTCGAGGGGTTCTTTGTAAAGTGTAAGGTGCCTAGCTTATTGAATGGGTTCTAATTTTGAACTCTACTTGGGAACACTCTGTTGTAGGGTTATACTGTACATAGGTTCTCCCAGCGAGACAATAAAAGAAGGTCTAGATTTAACCTTTAATCTAGTGTAGATTATAATCCCATTTTAGTGTGTATAGGAAGACTGCACATGGACAGTTAATACGCTTATTTTAATAAATGATCAAATCATTAATGATTAGTAGATGTACCCCTCAGTCCATATAAATTACACACAGCTTCATCGCACACATACACAGAATGGCAATTGATTTTAGATTTGAACAGCAACAACAACAAAAGCCTAGGTCTGTTGCACTGGAAAATATCTAACGTGCACACACATTTCTGTTAATTATCATGGTAGGTTAAAGGCTAAAAATACTCAGGAGACGAATCAACTGAATCAACTTTTTCAGTTATGAGTCATCAGTTTTTCTTGCCTCCTGTCACTGCCCAGAAGTGAATTTAAATACCTGTGGTCTTATACTGTGCGTTTAAAGACATAAAAAAGTCTATGTTTCATTTCTTAGTAGACATTTTTATTCATCTGTTTCAATTATGGCTGTTTGCTAATATTACAAAAAGGGTTGAAGAAGTGGGAGTGGGCAAGATACAAGCAGACTTGTAGGAATGATTTTGTGGCTGTATGTGAGTAATTCCTGACAATTTTTAGCAGACACTAAAATAAAGTTGTGGGACAATTTTTAGGTGATTCTACAGTAATGCTATAGGCAGAAGTAGCAGCGGTAGTGAGATCGAGGGGACGGCAGCCGAAGACCCTGTCTTCAGGAATGGCTCTGTATTGACCATCATCCAATCATAGACCTCTGTCAGGCCCTGCGTCTTCAGCTCTGGACCCATTGTAGACCGGATGGTCAGGTAGTATGTGTCTAGCCATTGGAGCTACAGGAATATAGAACAAATAGTGGGCTACATTAATATCAAATGACCAAATTTGTTCATAATAAGTAACATAAAAAGATGACTAAAAAGGAATAATATTTTAATTAATGAATATTAAATTTAAAATTTAATAATGTGAAGAAATGAATAGTTTATCCGAATAAGCATTACAAATGTCATGGTATACTGTGTTTATTTGTAGCTCTCAGTAAGTTAAAACAACAACAACAACAACAATGAGTTATATGAGTTATTCATAAAATTCTAAATTAGGTAACATAATTTCACATAAATCATTTAGCATAAGTGTTGTGTCAGAAGAAAGGAGATACACTTTTCTGCAGTCATGCTTGAGATGCTTTACTGGGGAAGGATGTCAGAAGGGACTTTCAAAGGAAGCCAACTCCAATTAGCAGCAAACAAGCTTTGCGACAACAGAATAAAAAGCTTACTGACACAACATAATCATTAGTGGATAATGCTTTGTTACCTGTTCAGGGCTGAGAATAGAAGTGTCAATCAATTTTCTGTCATAGGGGACCAGTGACACAGTGTCGAATGTCAGATAGTTATTGCCATACTGGGAAAGAGGGACAAAAAAATTGTCAAAATGCGAACAAACAGTTCCGGTTTATGTCCTCCGTTTAACTCATTAGCATTTTGACTATGAACTGTACCATTGTTTTAGCTGGAACAATAACGGCAACATCCTCAATCCTTATTCCAAATAAATTCATGCTGTAGAAGCCAGGTTCTACAAGAGATTAAAAAAGATGATCAGTTTCGATCTGGACATATTCACTGAATTTAATTATCAGTCACAGTAAAACAAGACAACTCAGTAATACAGAATGTGATTTCTTATCTTCTTATTTCTGATTTCCACTGACAGCATTGTACCATCCTGTTGTTTGTGCTGTTGAAATCGGTCTGTTGGTTTTTATTACAGGCTCTGATATGAATGCATTTGAACTCTTATCAGAACTCTGATGATATTTAATCTGATGCCTTACCAATGGATGTGAACATGCCTTGCTGGAATGGAATATTATTGGACTGGAAACCAACAGGCCCTAGAAGAAAGCATATGAAAGCTTATAAAAATGCAGGCAGGAATTAGGATTAGGTTTCATCCACAATGCTGCAGCATCACTGGAGAATTGTAATAACATACCAAAACAAACAATTTTTAAACGTATGGTATGTAGGAGTTTTTTTGTTAAAGAAAAGCATGATTATTGAGTCAGGGGACAAATATAATGTATAATATGATGATGCTCCTGAGCTGACAATCTGTAATAGTAATTCACAGTCAGTACTGTCAGGGATGTCAGGTCCAAATTGGTGGGAAATTTTTATACACATGCCATACTCCAGCTCAGAAAAGTCAAACATCATTATACCCCAAATTTAGGCATGATAGGAGGTCAACATGGCAGCCAAACAGAGAAGAGAGAGAATAAGAGAATAAGTATGGGATTGAGAGAGTGACAGAGCAATATTATATGGACTCTCTCACTCTCTCTAGTGCAGGGCAAGGGTGTTTCTAGAATTTGATCACTACTGGGGCACAGGCCCCTCAAGAATTTTACAAAAGTATTTCTAGGGGGGGTCTGGGGGTGTTGTTTCATTAGTTCAATTTTACATTTTAAATTACTGTAAAGGGTTTTGCTAAAATTGCCTACATAAACTTTTTTTTAGATATCAAAACTGGTTATTGTTTGGTTTACCTAGCCATGTACCTTTTATCATGGTAATTAAAAAAAAAAAAAAATCCTAACAATATTAACTTAATCAATGCAAGTTTACATTTTATTTGATACTTGACCATACCTAATTTCTATTAAAATTCCTGAAATAAGTACACATAGGTATACAGTCCGTTCAAAAAGACAGGAGAAGAAATGATTTTTTTTAAATACAAAGCTGGTGCCTGAAATTCCATCACAATAATACAGAAGTGACTTTTGAAATAACCTGTATATAAAACAACAAATATATAAACATTTTCATTACATTTCAAATTCATCCTCTCCAACCCTACTCCATCAGAGCCCCAAAAACAAATTCATTATATTTTGTACACAAATACCTGACAATATACTGGAAGAAGCCACTGAAACTGTGAAATTAGCTTCTAAACCAGGGAGGGGCATTTCCGGTCCTTAAGGGCAACTGCACTGTCCTGCAGAGTTTAGCTCCATCCCTAATCACACACGCCTAAAAAAATCTAACCAAAATCATGAAAATTACAGGCAGGGGTGTTTCATTAGCATTTTCGTGAGTAAACTAATGAACTAGCCCCATAAATGAACAAATCACTTCAAAAAGCTTTCAATGATGATGACTAAACCACGTCGTTTGTGGCAGAAAGCCAAATTAGAAGAGATAAGCAAGCAGGCTTTTAGCAGTTAACAAGGAACTTTAAAAGAAAAGTACAAAGAAAAGATATTCAATGTTTTCACTGACCATCTTAATTGTATTTTGTAAATATAAACAAATTTAGAATTTGATGCCTTCAACACACTCAAAAAAAGTTGGGACAGAGGCAAAATAAGACTGAAAAGTTTATAGAATATTCAAGTAACACCATTTTGGAGGATCAGGTTAATTGGTAACAGGTGAGGGTATCAGGATTGGGTATAAAAGGAGCAAAAGCTCTCTCAAAAGGAGAATCAGACAATTGCGGCGAAGGACGGTTGAGCAGCTGAAGTCTTGTATCAAGCAAGAATGGGCAAAAATTCCATTTGCAAAACTGCGACAATTAGTATCCTCAGTTCCCAAACGATGAAAAAAGTGTAATTAAAAGGAAGGGTGATGTAACACAGTGGTAAACATGCCTCTGTCCCAACTTTTTTTGAGTGTGTTGAAGGCATCAAATTCTAAATTTGTTTATATTTACAAAATACAATTAAGATGGTCAGTGAAAACATTGAATATCTTTTCTTTGTACTTTTGTCAGTTAATTAAAGTTTCAAGAGACTTGACAAATCACAGATTTTTATTTTTATTGCATTTTAGAAAAAAACCCAACTTTTATGGAAATGGGGTTGTAAATGATAACGCTCAGTGAACAGGAAAGCCATTTTTTAAACGTATCTACTGCAATCTACCTCATCAGCCAATGATTTATCAGGAAAATTTTACTGGGGCACAGCAAAATTTTACAGTAAACTGTAGACCCTTTTTACAGTAAAACGGGTCTAGCGACGCCCCTGGTGCAGTGGTCTCCAATCTTTTCCGGAAAGGGCTGGTGTGGGTGCAGGTTTTCATTCCAATCAAGCAGGAGCCACACCTGATTCCACTTGTTTAATCAGTTGAGCTTGGCTTTCGGTAGACTAAGGTGTGGCTTCTGCTTGGTTGGAATGAAAACCTGCAACCACAGCGGCCCTTTCCTGATACGATTGGAGACACCTGCTTTAGTGAATGGCAGTCAGTTGATTTATCCTCATTGTGGAATTTGTAAAATATTTAGCTAAAGAACTAATGATAGTTTTGTTCTCTTGTGCTGTATTGTACATAGCTAGATATAGTTAGTGGGCTAGTTCATGTCCATCAGTGTCGGAGATGAACAGAATCATCTCCAGTACAAGCAGACTTGAGCCTACACAGTACATACACAGTACATAAAATAAAGCAACTCAGAGATTGAACTTTTTCACCTGGTACTCAGTGCATTATACAGTTTGAGATGTAGCCTTGAATTATATCGGAATGTGTGCACTTGCAGCTGTGAGGTTAAGCGTAGCACAACCCACGTTACAAAATGCACTACATTTTCTGAATATTTAATTCCCCAAAGCCCAAAAATTATTCAGAAAATTCCAAAATCTTGCATCGATCAGCATTAATTGATTGTGTGAATATATTTAAGCAGAAGTCTTACATTCATGGACTCCAAAGTAATTTCCCACACCATGACCTGTACCATGACCATAATTCAGACCGACTTCCCACAATGCTCTGCGCCCTAGCATCTCCATGTTGACACCTTGAAAAGAAAGCACTGATGAAGAACATGCTTTTGATGTTGCTCTGAGATCAGTGAGAACATCTGGAGGGATGGAGACATCTTGTGGGAGAAGAACAGGTAGTTGGACAGATAGTGTAAAAAAAACAAACAAACAAACAAAAAAACACACAATCTTGCCTTTAGTTCCTGCTGGAAAAATGGTCCTTGATATTTCAATGTTTCCCATAAGCACTCTAGTGAAGGCCTCCTTTAAAAGTAGAATAAATAGAAAAAAAGGTTTATTCTGTATCTAATTCATAGTTTAAAACTATATTGAGCCCCTTAATGCTGAGGTACAGAATAATACCTTCTGAAAATCAGTGGGTGAACCCCAGTGCACGGTGCGAGTAATGTCAGTTGTACCATCACTATAATACAGTAAATACACATTATGTACATTGATGCCATTGTGTTTGGTAACACTAACTTACAGGGTTAAAATATGTTATGGCTAACTCACAGGTACTGTCCTCCTGAATCAATGAGATACATCTCATCTGTGGTCAGCTTTCTTGCAGTTTCATTAGATGGACTGAAATATAAACATATGTAAACTGGACTCAGTGTCAATATTGGTCATTTGCAGGTGTAATAAGGAAAAAGAAATAATAAAGATATAATAAGCAAAAGAAAGAATTCCAGTGAATTCTGTACCTATAATGGGCAAGAGCTGCGTTAGGTCCACTTGCAGAAATGGTCTCAAAGCTTGGCCCCCTGCTGAATTTTTGCATACTGACACAACACAGATAAATGTGTGCATCATAAATAATGAAATACTTTACTTGCACCTTTTTATACTGGCATACATGCATATGGCCAATGGTTTGTGGACACCTAACCACCACACCCATATGTGGTTCTTCCCCAAACTGTTGCCACAAAGTTGGATGCACACAATTGTACAGGATATATTTTGTATACTTTGGCATTATAATTTCCCTTCACTAAGGGAACTAAGAGGCCCAAACCTTTTTGGGCTAAATTTTGAATGGGATTTTGAACAAGCATATATTTGAGTGATGGTCAGGTGTGCACAAACCTTTGGCCATATAGTGTACAAGGTTGTTTTTAATTATAATTATAATAAAAATAGGAGTACAATATATTTGAAAATAACTGAATAGAATATGATTAGATTAATAGTTTTTTTTTTTATTTAAATGTCATGCTCATTACTATAATAACACTGGAATGTCTAAATAGCATTTATTTATTTGCTTACTTATTTTAAATGTGGAATAAAATGATACTAGATAGAAATGATAACATCATTATTAACAAATTATATTTGTTGGCAATATATACATTTTTGGTAAGTGAAAAAGATGTGTGAAACTGAAAGCAGAGTAATGGGGTTTTTATATACTGCTGATGCCAGCTGTTCCCTACCTGCGGTACTCATTGACGAGTTGTGCTGCAGTAAGCTCTGTCTCCTTGCCCTCAGGGACAGTTTTCTCAAGTTGACAGAGGAGCTGCATGACTGCTACGGCATCTCTTATCTACAGCATGCCAGTGAGGACACTTAGAGCACAAAACACAAAATGTGCACCCAACAGCCTACTGCTCTCAAAAGATACCAGTTTTCACTAAATACACCAGGAAATATACCAGCACGAGATCACACAGCAGTTAGATTGAGGAGATTCATTTGAATGCAGTCAGTGATTTCTAGTTATAACATAACTAAGTGTACAGATGGCCAGTCAACTCGAAATGCCAAATGGAATTTTGTCTTTATGAGTTAAAACACTCATAAAAGACATGGAATATAAAACACGGCACATCTCTATAAAAGACAAAACATGGATGTTATTTGATAAGAAGCACATTCAGTCAGGCTGCGCTCTGCTGCGTTCAATCTGAAGGCACTATTCGGATATGGTTTATAGCACAATAAAACACTACTCTGTGATGGGTCTGGACCCTTTCAGATGGAGTGTGTGTACAATGCAGGCATAAACTATACAAAAATGTAAGGAGAGCATATGTATGCTCTTACATGAGCTGCTCTAAGGATTCTCTGCTCAGTGTTGTCTTTCATTGCTTTGGTGGTCAGCACTGGAGAGTATTCACTTCGCAGGAGCTTCTCCTAGGAGAGAAAAGTAGGTACACATTGTTGGGTCAGATTGTACAGATTGTACTAAATTGTGACATTTAACATTAATCATTTTCTTTTTTATTTATTTAGGGCTTATTCCAACAAGAAGTCAAGAAGCATACATATTTGCTGACACACTGGTAATGCCACTCTCCAGGCAGTAACTTCTGCACTTCAGAAAGTGGCATCCTTATGTAAAAGAAGTCTGTTAATATTAACCTGATAAGTCAACCTGCCATTAAATGAACAAAAACAGTCCTTCTAAACTGCATATGTGCATGGTCACACACTTATGACGACGACAACAACAACAACAACAAAAAAACTCCACACAGATCTCAGATACAAAAATGCGTATAAAGAAGTTAGTCAGTTGGAGTAACTGACAGATGATTTCAGTGCAATTTGGACAAGCCACTGGTATACCTGACTCTCATAACAGCATTGTGTTTTTCTCATTTTTTTGAAAGTCCAAAGAGGACGCATGTCAAAACAGAGATGGTCCAGCTGCCACCCAAACTCAGTCCCAACCGCAAATTCCACTAGCTAGCTACATTAGCTGTGAGTTTAGCATGCCATGCTAATTGTTTGACACCTCTGACAATCAGTTTTAGCATGTTAGCATAGTGGTGCTGCAGAAAGTGGTCTTCACAGGCTAGCCAGCTAATGCTAACCAGGCAAGGACAGAACAGTCACAATTTGTGTGACTCATGAGGTATATCTGCTCTAATGACAGAATGGTCTGCCCAATAGAAAGAAAAAAGCAAGAAAAATAATAGAGGGAACATTACTTATAACAGCTAATACCTATTGAAATAATCCTTTACATATATAGGTTTATATAGGTTCATGTCGGTTTTCATAAAGGGCTTATGTAGGCATCATGTCATGTATCCCTATGTACACTGACCTTAACTAAATTAACTAAATTAATTAAGTGACCTTAACTAAATTAAATTAGCATGTACCATAGAATTAAAAAGATAGAGACAACACACTAGTCACATGATCATGCTCTATCATGGAACCCAGGAGCTCAGCTGCCAAGACCAACCTCTGTGCGTTTTCCTGTGCTTACCCTCTTGCTTCACCCTCATTATAAACCAATGCTAGTGGACCAGTACTAGTGCTAGTTTGAAGCTGTTGTAACTTATGTAGTGGCAAAAAAAAAAAAAAAAAAAAATTGCATATACAATTTTTTTTAACATAGTGTGTACACTGCCAGCTGTCTATTCTAGGCAGACTGGCATAGGATAATGTTCCCCATTTTGGACTCCATATTGGTAACACCATGATGGCACAAATTGTATAATAGACAACTGTGCAAGTGTGCCCTCTCTATCATTTAACTCTATGGTACGCATATACATACAGACACACAGAGACACATACAGCGCCCTCCACTAATATTGGCACCCGTTGTAAATATGAGCAAAGAAGGCTGTGTCTTTATTGTTTAACCTTTTGATCTTTTGTTCAAAAAATTCACAAAAATATTCTGCTCTCATGGATATCAAACAATTGCAAACACAACACGGGTTTATCAAAAAAAAAAAAAAACTTTGTTAAATATAGGTGTGCAACAATTATTGGCACCCTTTTAGTCAATACTTTGTGCTATTTCCCTTTGCCAAGATAACAGCTCTGAGTCTTCTCCTATAATGCCTGATGAGGTATAAATTTTACATTTTTCACAGCCTTTTTAGCTCATATTTACCAAGGGTGCCAATATTAATGGAGGGCACTGCACACACACACACACACACACACACACACACACACACACACACACACACACACACACACACAAACACAAATACATACACACACATTAGCAGTTTGTTTCTGAATTTTGCAAGCCTTTTCCAGCGTGGCTTTAAAAAAAAAAATACTCACACAAACTATGTTAAATGTGGACAGATGGTGTGTACAGCAGGCCACACTGCCAACTCAAACCTACAGTGTACTCACTGTACTGTACAGTGTATTTTCTGAGCTCGGTTACTGTCTGTGCAGAGTTTAACATTTCCTCCAGGTTCAAAAAACATACTGATAGGAGAATTGGCAAAACTAAATTGCCTCTAGGTTTGAATGAGTGAGGTTTGGTGGGCTGGCCAACCCCATTCTGTGTGTATTCTTTGTTATTCCTTGTGTATTCATTGTTTTTAGGATAGGCTCTGGATACATCGTGAGCCTGATCAGGATAAAGGGAATACTGAAGATGAATGAATGAATGAATGAATGAATGAATATATTAAATGTTTTTTTTAAAAATTACATTAAGGACAAAACCATGTGAAAAATCTAAATGTGTTTATCATGGTGAGGTATTTGAAAACATAAGATTCAAAGCGTCTAGACCTAAGAGTATGCACAGCTTTCCAGTTCAAAGACTTTTTAAGTACATAAGGTACAACATAATTAAGCCTGACAAAGTCCTTCATCACACCATCATCATCATCATCTTGTTCTTGTTCTTCCATTTATTCATTAAGCGGACACTTAGTGAGTCTAGTCAAAGGTCTGGGGATATGTGTCATATGATGTGGTGTTTGCAATTTCAGCAGTGGCAGGTGCTGTAAGTGAAATACTACTTGGCCAATAACATTCTTTCTGATTCTAATTCTGATTTTAACAAACTTCTCCCTAAATTATGCGATGGCCAACTGTGTATGTGATAATGCTGTGGATAGGTCTCCCAGAGGTCGCCAGGTCTCACCTCTGGAGTGATGAGCTCATACAGGGCCTGGTTAGTGTACTCTGTGCCCACCCACACTCTCACATTGAGCTCCATGAGGTACTTCTCGAGGTGCACTCGGACAGTCTCATATTCAAACAGCTGTACGCAGTGAGACAAGGTGCAAGATGAGTTCAGGTAGTCCTTAATGTCTTCTGTCAGCCTTTTAGTGTGCACAAAGAGCCTTTGAAAAGAAGAGCAGCAGCAGTGCCAATGGTTACAATATTTTACTGAGGGAATATGAAGGTCAGAGTAGGAATGTCAATGGCAAAGTAATCAACTTGCCATATCTTATCAAGAGTCAGCAGTGTGTAGGAGTAGAAGAATGGGTTGAAGGGGATGTCATTACCACGCATATTTAAGAGCCCTGAAAAGACAAAAAGTAGCATACACTCAGACCAAATCATCTAATAAGTGTACAAAAAAGCAGCAATGGGAGTTTAATAGATAAACTATTAATACACATCTCTTACATGCTGTTTCATCCAGAGCTGAGAGCAGGACAGCTGTAGGCTTGTAGGGATTGTTCATCATTTTAGCCCGTATCTGTTCCACCTTCATCTGCCAGGTTCTCTCTGTCCACACACATTTAACATGCACACTGCTTTACAACCACTTTATTACCTTTCTGTCTATTCAGAATTAAAGGCCCAGACAGAGCCAATATATATGTATAATAGCCCTTATCGTCAAAGCCATTTGATGTTGTTACTTTAAATAATAATGTGCAACAAGTTTTATGGCTGTGTTTGCAATGAGCATATGCTTTTATGTTTGCAGGTATTTATCAGTGGCCTGATAAGGGACCAATAATAGTAAGCACACACACACACACACACACACACACACACACACACACACACACACACACACACACACACCAATGAAGTCATCAGGCAGGCGTGTGGGGTTATCAGAAGGAATAGGCGGCCGTGTGGCCCATATTTTGTCCACCAGGTTATCAGGAATAGATGTAAGGATCCGTTTAGCTGGAGCCAGGTTGTTGTTGTAGGCATCAAATGTGTCTGTGTTGACAAAGAGCAACGATGCAATACTGAATTAAGTGGTATATTGTGCTTGGTTACTGGATCACTTAGTCTTGAGTATAAGCTATTTTTATTATAGTTATGTAAGGATCTAGTGCACTTTGGAAGAATACAAATTGTATAAGAAAGAACAAATACTGTATGTTTGTTGTTACTCACCTACGGAGAACAGGAATGGATCAAAGCCCACCTGATCTTCCTCACTTAGCTCTTTGATGAGCCACTTGGTGATGCTGGAGATAGAAACTGTATTCCAGTACAGTTAGACTGAGCTCTAATTAATAACACCATTGAACTTCACATTTTGGTGACACAAATACACTTGTAATACCTTGTGTATTGTGACTGTTTTAACTTACTGTCTTGTTCCAGTTCCCAGTTGCAGTCCATTTGGCGCTCAGCCTGAACCCAATAGCGACTGTCAGTCCATAACACTGCTTTGTCTTGGGTCACAACTGCCGTTCCTTGAGAGTGAAGGAGAACACTATTTATCAGTCATAAAGCACACTTAAAGCTCTGAATACATCCCCTGCTTGCAGCATTGACACTCCATTCAGTCCATGAGCAAGTGCTTCCCTCTAAGATCAAAGGAGGAGGTATTATACAAGAGTAGAACATAATATTAAACAATAGAACTTGTACAGGAACACACCTGAAGAACCAGTGAAACCAGACATCCAGGCCAACCTGGCATCTCGAGGGGCAATGTACTCACTCTGACAAATCAAAACAAAACAAAACAAAAAACAAAACTAACAGGTTATTGATTATTAGCAGCTTATTATGGGACTTTTAAAGAACAGGGATGAGAGATTGGATAAGAAGGAAAGAGGAGGAGAAGAGATGAGAGGACAGTGGAGGAGAGAAATCTGGCTACCAGGTGGGCATCTGTTCCAGGTATAATGTAGGCAGAGATGTTCTGTGTTTTCATGACAGCTCTCAGTTCATGTAGCCTCCTAGTTGTGTTAATGGCTGTTGGAGGCAAGTACTGCAAAAACAATTAAAATAGATTTACATATGGGATTAAAAAACATGCTAAAAATGTTAATTTTTAAGCACAAGTTCTGTAAGAAATCTAGAGAGACACCAAAGAGATGGTAAAGTTGTATTTAGGTACATTAAAGGAGTACTCCGTCTTTTTTTAAATTATTTATTTATTTATTTTTTGAAAACACTGTATCCACCTAATTTGACATTTTTCCATAGAAACTAACAAAGAAAATAATAAAAATTCACTTTAAAATTCACATAATATAAATATAAGGCCAGTTTTTTGGGTCATCAATAAACCTTCATGCAAAACAAAAGGTTATGGATGGAACTCTGTTCTATTTACACCAGATTACTGCCATGGGAAATGTTTTAACACCTGGATACCTTTTTGTGCACATGCACACGCCATGACATTTTGATACTAAGTCACGTGGTGAGCATGATATAAAGTGGTCATGATCTGGACATGGTGAGGAACATTCTACAGATTAACCCTTGTAGAACATCAAGAAGTCAATCACCAAGTACTTAGGTATGAGAACCTAACCTTAGTTGGGAATCTTGTGTTTCATCACACAGTCACCCCTCAACTGTCCGGTTATCAGTGTATGCTTACTTACTTAGAATTGAGACATCACCATCTATCTCTGTCTTGGGCTGCTACCTGTGCCATGCCCCCTGAGAAATCCCTTTCGGTCTAGTACAACCCCAATTCCGAAAAAGTTGACAAAAAACAGAAAGAGTCATTTGAAAATTCAATTCTTCCTGTACTATATTGAAAACACATTATTAACACATTATTTTATCTTTTACTTATACACTATTTTTAATTTGAGTGTAAATATTTTTAAATAAAAATATTTAATTATTAAATTAGTAAATATTTCAATTCTGATGACTGCAACACACTTCAAAAAAGTTGGGACAGTCAACTTTTACCACTGTGTAACAGCACCTTTTCTTTTAATAACACTTATTAAGTGTTTTGGCCCTGAAGACACCAGTTGGTTAAGTTTAGCAAGCGGAATTTCCCCCATTTATCCATTATGAATTTCTTCAGCTTCGCAACTGTACAGGACCTTCATTGCCTTATTTTGCGCTTCATAATGCGCCACACATTCTCAATCTGAGACAGGTCAGGACTGCAGGCAGGCCATGCTAGCACCTGCACTCTCTGCTTATGCAACCATCTGGGTAGAATGTGCTTTGGCGTTGTCCTGCTCTGGATGGCAGCATATGTTGCTCCAAAATGTGTACATATCTTTCTGCATTAATGGTGCCCTCACAGATGTGCAAGTTACCTGTGCCATAGGCACTGAAACACCCCATGACAGACGCTGGCTTTTGGACCTGACGCTGATAACAGCTTGGATGGTCCTTTTCCTCTTTGGCCCGGAGAACACGACGGCTGTTTTGTCCAAAAAAATGTGAAATGTTGACTCATTGGACCACAAAACACAATTCCACGGTGCTACTGTCGATCTCGGATGAGACCGAGCCCAGAGAAGTCGCCAGCGCTTCTGGACAGTGTTGATGTATGGCTTCTGCTTTGCATAGTAAAGCCTTAACTTGCATCTGTGGATGCAGCGGCAAATGGTGCTGACTGACAAAGGTTTACCAAAGTATTCCCGAGCCCATGCCATGATATCCATTACAGACTCATGACGGTTTTTAAGACAGTGATGTCTGAGGGATTGGAGATCACACGCATTCAGTGGTGATTTTCCCCCTTGCCCTTTATGCACCGAGATTTGACCGGATTCCTTGAATGTTTTAATTATATTGTGCACTGTAGAAGGTTGAAATGCCCAAAATCCTACCGATTTGTCTTTGGGGAATGTTATTCTCAAAGTGTTGGATTATTCTGCTGGCAGATTGGCGAGCCTCAAACCATCCTTGCTCTTGAAGGACTAGGCCTTTTTTGGAGGCTCCTTATTTACTATGATTAGATGATTTCCTCACCTGTTTCACATCACCTTCTTATTTCAACTTGTCACATCGCTATTAATTCTAAATTGCCCCGTCCCAATTTTTTTGGAACGTGTTGCATGCATCAATTTCAAAATAAATGTTTATCTTCAAAAAACTATGCAGTTGATTAGGTAAAACATCAAATACCTTGTCTTTATATGTTTTTTTGTTTAAATACAAGTCAAAGTACATTTACAAATCACTCCTCTTTGTTTTTATTAGCATTTTCCATACTGTCCCACCTTTTTTAGAATTGGGGTTGTACTTTAACCACAGTTCTTCGCCATGGTGTTTTAGCGTTGCCTAGCATGCACCCTGGTGGTGTCCAACTTAGCGCCTTCTTTGGAGTCACCTCAGTTGGCATCCTTAGGACATGGCACAACTACATCAAATGTCATTGCTGGATCTATTGTCCAGTCTATGGCCACCAAGTACAGAATTGGAGAGAGTATGCATCCCTGTCAAACACCAGATTCTTCAAGAAATGGGCTACAGATGGAGTTATCTAGTTCAAAACTTAATGTAGAAGGCACTGATGATACTAATGATCTTAAGTGGTAGTCCACATGCTGCCAAGATCTTCTAAAGGCTTTCACAATGGATACTGTCGAATGTCTTCCTGTAGTCAATGAAATTGATTTGCAGTGGTGTCTTCCATTCCAGGCACGCCGTCCCAGAGTGCCTATGCAGCCTCTTCCTCTAATGAACCGGCCTGCTCTTCTTTCAGCTTGCAATCTAGTGCCTTGTCTATGAGTCCCAGCAAGATTCAGCAGAATACTTTACTAGGTATTGAGAGCAAGCATACACCTTGCCAATTGTTACAGCTTTCTTGGGAATTTTCAAAATGAGGCCCTTACACCAGTCCTTCGGCACAATGTCTCTCTCCCAGATGTTATGAAAGAGGGACTTTAGCACCTTTGCTGTCGTCTGGATGTCTGCCTTCAGCATCTTTGCATGTAATCCATCAACCCCTGGTGCTCTACTGTTCTAGGTCTTTTTAATGGCCGCCACTATTTCCTCAACTGATGGTGGATTGCAGTCTAAATCTAACAGATGAGATGGTGTTGGTTGTGCTGCATACACTGGGCTCTCTTGGTTAAGGACTGCACAGAAGTGTTGGACGCATCCGTCAGCTTGCTTCTTCTCAGATGTCAACATTTTGCCATTTCTGTCTCTGATTGGGACTGATTGTCTAGAGCTTGGCTTTCTATAGTTTCTTGGCAAATTTGTTGAGTGTGGTGATTGGGCCTCTTGCTGCTGTCTGCTCTGGCTCTTGTTCTAGTTCTTCTAATTATGCCCTTTTGTCCTTCCTTGTACTTCTCTTTACCTCTTTATCCTTTTCTCTGTACCTGTTCCTCAGTGACATAGCATTAAGAAAGTGCAGGTGTTGTCACTTCCAACTTTTGCATTCATGGCTCAAATGATGATGAGCATAACATGACTGGGAACTTTAGACATTGCTAGCAAGCCTTGCTCATACCAGTCAACATTCACATCAAATCTCATCTTCATACTCATTCGTGGGAACTCACAGGTATATGCCTGGAGGACTGTCAGCTTGCAGTATTTTAAGTCAAAGTGGGCTCTTAGTAGTCTGTCAATATTAGGTTCCCATTTTATGAGGGCCTTTGCCTGGCCCTTTCTGATGATCAGAGCTATTCCACTTCAGTGTTGATCATTGCATCCTGAGTGAAGTATGATTGTTCCATCCTTGGAAATCTGACATCCAGTAACAGTCCATCTGCACTTAGTTATCCCAAGGATCTCAATATTAAAATGGTCTATCTGATAATCAGTGCATGCAGAGTTAAGTTCCCTGAGGTAACTGTTAGCCAAAAAAGGCTGTCTACAATGATACTCATCTTAGTAGCCTTTCTGTCTCCATAAGTAGAGGTATTTAAAGGATTCCACTATGCATGGGTACAGCTCCTATCTGACTCCTGGGGAGGGTGGCAGGTGAAGAGTGCCTAGTGCCTTCTAGAACAATGGTATAAGCCTTAGGCTTCCAGTGTGCAAGGCTGTCACGCTAGGGTTCTAGTCACCAGTCTGCCCCCTGCATCAAGGGGCAAATCCAATAAATACCTCACTGTGTATGAGGAAAGTGGACAGATCTTAGGTAGCCTACTTCTTGGTGGAGGCACATTGGAACCCCTCATCCAAATATGGCTGTCTGTCTACACCCTCTGCCCTAGAGAGAAGATAGAGGGAAAGACATTGACCTGAAATGCCTGCTGGTGAAAAAGGCAACCCAAAGGGTACTGTGTTCTGGAGCAGTGATGGCACAAAGGGCGCAGCACATGGGGCCACATGCGATTTGAAAGACTCAGATGGGGACCATTGTCCTTCTGGAAGCATGTGAATGGGATCCATCCTTCTGCTTGTACTTTTGTCCAGAGGAAAAAATAACTAGAGTTTGGCAGGGCCATAAGCCCCAAAGGCTAGATCCATGGTAGAACTGAAGTTTATATTCCTACAGCTTAGTTATCAGAATTCCTGTCTGAGACATACACTGCTAGATAAAGTGTTTTGACAATAAGTGTACCATTGGCAGGTTTTTGTTCTTCCTTAAAGGTTTTGCAGGGTGGGGGCATAACAGGCTGTTTGGAGCCTGCCAGCATCCTCTGTGTCTGGTAAAGGCTAAATGCAGTTTGCTCCCAGATAATGATGGACCACAGTGGCTACTGACATAGCATGCCTTAGGGAAAGGCTTTGATAGTTTTTTCAGCTTGGCAATGCTGTATGATTAGCACAGGAAAAGTCCGGACTGAAGACTGTTTAGCTGTCATGGTCAGTAATGAGTTACCTTGCTGGTACCCGTCCTCTGTCTCCAGAGAGGCTAGACATCTACTGCCTGAGCACAATTCTGTGGAGTGGTTCATAATCACTTAGAGCTGAAGCTGTGTATACAGTGGAAACCAACTTATCTGGTGGATAACTACAGTATTTGTTGTTGGTCAAATACCCACTTGGCCAAAAACCCACTGCACTAGTAGAATGGCTCAGCAGAATGATTGGATGCGGAACAGGTTGGCTCCTGCTATATTGAGAACCTCACTCACAGGCATCATCTCTCGCTTTATGTGGATTCTGATTAACATAATTGATTTTAGCTGAGCCAGCTCTGACAGTACAGTGTACTATATTATACACTGGGGAAAGTCATATTATGTCTCACCACTAAGAGCACTAAGCTGAGAATAATGGAATCCATGGAATTATGAGGGCAACCCACTCAACCATGAAAGTAGACTTACGAGTTGAACCCTAGTCAACCACCCACCATGGCTCAGTGTTATGACTGTGGAATTGCAAGGGCAACACCACTCACACTTTACAAGTCTCCTTACCAGCCATGCCTGGGATGCCGAGGGAGGCTGCCCCTGCCCATAACTGTGAGGTAAGCATTGCGTAGATTAACCCAATACTCACAGCCAGCTTCATGCATCCAAAATGAGAAAAACAGACACAGCTTGATAAGAAACAAGGATAATTAAGTTACTGTATGAAGATAATATGAAAGTAGTGAGACTATAGCCAGCTTTAGAGCACAGGTTTGCTTGGAGCTCTGACCTTAGTCAGAAGCTGTTATGCAGATAACCTGATAGCCTGATAGCCAGATAGCAAACCCCCCCCCCACCCCCACCCCTCGGCACCGAAAAAAAATGTGAAGAATAGAACAACAATATATGGAATTTAAAACTTCCCTTAAAATTTTATTATAAGTTTTGTGTAAATGTGTTTTCTCTCTTGTTGTCAGGAATTGTCTGATAACATCCAGTAGGATGCAAAGCTTCAGACTAGGAAGATCCCTTAACACTATAGTGACAGCTGAGAAACCTTCACTTTAATCATCAGTGAGAACCTTACAGCTGGATGCTTAAATTGTGCATTGATCTGATCTTTACTGCATTAGATTCAGTTTCACTGGTAAAGACAGGGTATGATGATAGATGGTTAGGGAAGAAAGAGAGAGAAAGCATACCGGAGGCACTATGGAGCAGTTTCTTTCGCTGTCTGCCGCTCCCTTTGCCTGTGTTGCATGGCATTGTCCTGTGATGAGATGAAAAGGGACACACACCAACAAGAGATATTTTTAGTTCCTTTCAATAAACAAATATCCCAGTATACCTTCACAGATAATCTTGAAATAGTAACTTCATACAGGTTGTCAATATTGGGAAAAATAATTAAACCAAATTTCTGTATCTTTTAGTCAATCTCCGTTTTAAAATTGCAGCCATATTTCTGACTTAAGGTTTTTTTTATACTGCAAGTATGGAGTAAAACATGACAAGGTATGCTGTTACAGGAAAACTATCAACACTTGGGTGACTATGAGGCGTTACCACCCCAAAGTTGATTATTTTCTAATAACAGCTTGCCCCATCATATTTTATCCCTCTTATACCACAGCAATTTGCTGACGATTACAATTTGAATTTATTAAACAACACTTCATACTTTTGTCAATGAATAATTACATTTAATGTATTTATGGACTCCATAAATAAAAAAGTTTGGAACCTAACAAACACGTAATTCTTGGATGACCATTCGGGAAAGTGTTGTTAAGGCTTGCTGATCTGGATAAAAGTGCGGATGACTTGTAGTGGTCTGTATCATGTAGGTGAAAATGGAACTGACAGGAGTTAAATACGGTCCCCTTCGAAACTATCGGAATGGCAAGGCCAATTATTTGTTTATTTATTTTTTGCTGTAAACTGAAGACGTTTAGGTTTGAGATCAAAGGATAAACATTTTATTTCCTGGTATTTATATGTAGATGTGTTAAATTACATAGAATGTAGCACATTTTGTATCAGACCACCTAATTTGTAGGCAAGCAAAAATATTGAAACATGACTAACAGATGTTTCTTGTTACCCAGGTGTGTCCTTTTTGTGTTTAAACAATAAATAGCTCTCAACATCTACTCTTGGATTTAGCATTCAGTTTCACCTGTGAAGACTGCATATGGTGTTAAAAAGGATAAGCCAACATGAAGATCAGAGAGCTGTCTAGAGGAGAAAAACAAGCCATTTTGAAGCTGAGAAAAGAGGGAAAATCAATCAGAGGCCAAGAAAAACAACAACAGCTGATGACAGAAACATTGTGAGAGCTGTGAAGGTGAGTCAGTGACATCACCAACAACCTCCACAGAGCAGGGGTGAAGGTATCACAATCCAGTGTTCGAAGAAGACTTTGAGAGAAGAAATATAGAGGCCATACCACAAGATGCAAACCACTCAACAGCAGTGAGAATCAGAAAACCCTGATTGGAATGCACAAAGAAATACAGAGATGAGCCACAAAAGTTCTGGAACCAAGATTAACCTCTACCAAAGTGATGGAAAGACCAAAGTGTGGAGACAGAACAGATCTGCTCATGATCCAAAACATACAAGCTCATCTGTGATACATGGTGGAGGTAGTGTTATGGCTTGATCTTGCAAGGCTGCTTCTGGAACAGGTTCCTTAATCTTTATTGATGATACAACTCAAATTTACAGAGAAATGCATCCAAATTAATCGGGTGGAGCTTTATTATGCAGCAAGACAATGATCCAAAACACACTGCCAACACAACAAAGGAATTTATCGGGGGAAAAAGTGGAAGGTTTTAGACTGGCCAAGTCAATCACCAGATCTTAACCCAATTGAGCATACATTTCACCTCCTGAAGAGGAGACTGAAGAGAGAAACAAACAACAACTGAAACAGGCTGCAGTAAAAGCCTGGAAAAGCTACACAAAAGAAGAAACCAACAGTTTGGTGATTTCACTAAGTCACAGGTTTGATGCAGTTATTGCAAGTAAGGGGTATGCAACCAAATATTAAGTGTTATGTACTTTAATTTACTTCCAGACTTATCTGTTCCTATGCTTTTGCTCACCTAAAAATTGAGTGGTCTGATACAAAAGGTTTTATGTTTTATGTTGTTTAACATATAGAGATGTAAATACCAGGAAATAAAAGCTGAAATCCTAAACTCTCTTCTCATATCAATCTTTTGATCTTGAACCCAAATGTCTTTGGTGTATAGCACGAACAAATGAATTGGCCTTGCTGTTCCAATAGTTTCAGAGGGGACTGTAATTTGCTGAACATTATATACTAAATATATAATGTTCAAATATAATATTGTCAAAGAAACTGCAATTAACTACATTATCAATATTACAGACTATATTATACAGTTCAGTAAACATTTTACAGTGCACTATGTGGAATACTGAGCCAGTTCAGAATAACAAAGTAGTTAACTTCAATATCATGAGCTGCATCCACATCTGAAAACCTGCATTATTACACCCACCTCAGTCCAGTTGACTGTTTTGACCTTTGTATATTGTTTTTATTTGTTTAGGATAATGTTAGAAGATTTAATTAGTATTTTAGTAAGTCATGACAAATTTGGTCTTAGTTTTTTCATAAAACTTACACACATCTACACTCAATACTCAACACATAATCAGCTACTGTGCCCTCTTTTTAACTGATCCTTGATGTATTGTTATATTTAGCCCCAGAAATGCAAATGTTCTACAGCTGGAATTCAAGAATAACTTCCTGCAGTTGATGCAACATTTGACAATAGAGACTGCAATGATTTTCTAGTCTGCACAGATGGTCCAGTATATATAAAGTTTTTAGGTGAGAGATACAACAGGATAACAAAAAATATATAACAATCTGGTCATAGAACATTTTAGTAACTCTGTATAGGTCTACTGATTTTAGTTTTTAGTCGCACATAAAAAATGTAATACAGAACTAAGTTTTAATTTTTTTCTAATGTTCATCAAAATATGACAATGAAATTTTATTGTGAACTCAATTTCTCATTGAAATTTCATACTTTTCCTGCCGTCATCTGGAATGTGCAAATACACTCCCTTCCTGGCTCTTGAAAATGCAAACCTTTTTGTCCAGGCCATTTGAGGGCTCCACCCACCAGCAGGTCAATTCCACTGTACACCTCTGAGCAGCTACATTCTTATGTCAAAACATTATGTAAATAATCCTGACATCTAATGTGATTAGCTATATCCTTTCAGTTATTTTTTCTTCTTTTCTCTTCCCAGGATTGTATGCAACTAGATCTGCAATTTGGTCCAGTAGGGACCTCCAGTGGCCTGCAGTGTTGTGAAGCACAATGACATATACAGAGCGCTGCACTGTTATTCATTAGACAAAGCCAGTAAACTAACCATGTCATGGCAGAACAGAAAATCTCAAAACCCTACATATCACATATCTGCAATTTTCAAATTAAGTATTAAAATCTGCTGTCTTCCAAGAAAATGTGTGGAATTTGCTGATAAACATCGATCAGTGTGCAGAACATTTAGCTTCAAGTGGTGACAAACTAACCCTCTAGCTAAACCCTCTAGCTATTGGCATGCAAATATATTTCCTTGAATAAATTATAAATATAACACAAACAACAGATGGCAAATTTAAACGATGCCTTAATGAAAGCATTAACTATACTGTGCAAAATCACTTTTTAGTGGTAATATTAACTGCTAACATTTCTATCATTAATATCATGTCTAAAATATTGAAAAACTATAATTATCCAAATTTTCTTTCTTTCTTTTTCTTTTTTTTTTTTCTTTTTCTTTCTTTTTTTTTTTTTTTACCTTTTAAAGCCACCAGACATAAAGCCAGAATCCACTCAGAGAACGCCATTTTTGACCATCTGCTCCAAGCAATCCACACAGTGTGACAGTGGGGCAGGAGTGTCTCTGTGTGTGAGGGTGTGTGTGTGTGTGTGTGTGTGTATATTTATATACTATTGACACCACACACATTTATCTGTACTCAGAGGAGTCTTTTGATAGGAATAATGTGTAATAAATGAGGGGGTGGGACTTTGTCTCTTCACTTCTGCAATAAAATCTCAATCTCTCTCTCTCTCTCTCTCTCTCTCTCTCTCTTGCTCTGCTGCCAGGTTTAACAGTGCCTGAGGGTGTAGCAAAATATCTGCATGTGACACAGAGAATTTTGCATGTGACACAGAGAATGTTCGTTTCATGGTTTCATGCCCAACTGTGGCCTTGTGTGTCTGCAGTCCACTGTAGTTTGCTGATGTCCTTAATCTCATCTAGACTTCTATGTGTTGAAGTGTTCAATCAGGAAATCATCAAATTATGCTGGACTTTGTCCCGCTGTACCAGATTTGCTCTACAGCCTCATATATTTCATTGGGCTTTAGTCTAGGAGGCAATAAACCACTGTTAATGTAAATCTACACTGCAGAATCTACAACTGCTATATCTTGATGATCATGATGCAAGTGTCATGATGTGGCCTTAGATAAGTTATCTTATCTTGCTTATCTTATTTAACACACTCAGTAATACTCTAAAGGAAACACTTACTAGTATATTGTTAACAGACTAATTGAACCTAAAATGTATTCTAAGGATACAGAAATCTGTGATCACTTTCAAAAGAAAGGCAGTGCTATAACATAATTTGTTCATCTACACATCTAGACTTTATATTTTTGCTGAGAGACAATTGCCTCAGGAGAGATTATTGGAGTGGCTACTAACTCAGAGTAGTGTTGAATTGTGCCAGCACAGAGAAGAGTGGCTTGCTATTGAGTCAGGAACTTAAGACTAAGGTTGCATTTTTCTCTCTATAAAGTTTTCTAGGTGACTAAATTTTAGCCTTTGGGGAGATTTCTCTGTACGACTCAGCATGTGACCTCTGACAGGACTAGGTTTATGAATGTTTTCCTATGGGAGGTTGGTGTCGGATCTTGGAATGATCTGACTGATCTGATCTGACTTAAAATCACAAACCACTCTCTATTAGTTTTCCCTTTAGTTAATGTACAAACCATTAAAGACTGAACACCCATGACCACTTTACCACATAACTCTATGTGGTACAAATGTGTCATGGATCCACCAGCATGGAACAGACTTGTTACATAAATATTCCAATGTATTTGTCTGTCACCTGATTATAATATGGTGTATTATGATTGTAATATGGTGAATTTATATACTTCTGTAAAGCTGCTTTGGGACAATGTCCATTGTTAAAAGCGCTATACAAATAAACTGAACTTGAACTTGAACTTGAACTTGTATATAGTTATGTACATAATCTTGACCCGGAACAAGAGGATAAGGTCAGGAAAAATAAATTTAAAAAATACTTTGAAGTTGCAAGATGGCATGAAAAGGTGGAGAATATAACACTAACAGCAGCAGAGCTACCATGCATGGCACTGCCATTGGGAGCAACTTGGGGTTCAGCGTTTTGCCCAAGGACACTTCGGCACATGGCCGAAGTCATGTGGACCAGGAATTGAACCGCCAATCCTACGATTAGTGGACAATCCTCTCTACCACCTGAGCCACAGCCGCCAATCGAATATGTATAAGGATAGATGTATATAAGGATATACACATGGATAGTGGTCTGAATTTAATCAATTTAGGAAGATGAGATTAGGGCAAATACAATAACAGAAGGAATGGCGAAGGTGCAGTACACACAGGGAAACAGCAGGGAGAGACATTGACAATGTTTTCACTGAGCCATTAAAGCTAGTCTACGCTGATATATAGTACAGTCCACTGTCCTGTGTCTTAATGTCGACTATTAAGGCTACACCTAATCATACATGTTTAGAAAAAGGGTTGGTCAAGGGTTCTTTGCATAATGAAGGGTTGTTATTTAGAAGATTCTGTAAACCTGTGTTTGTATGTGCCCAGTGCTTTATTAATTTTCGGAGACTAAATGTCTCCAGTTATAAGAAATGAGGAGAATGCAACGTTCATTCATTCATTCATTCATTCATTCATTCATTCATTCAGCCATTAATTAATTACTTCATTCATTCATCTTCTGTAACCACCTTATCCTGGTCCAGGTGGATTCAAAGCCTATCCTAGGAACACTGGGTATGAGGTGGGGACACACCCTGGAACACATCACAGGGAACCATGCACACATTCGTTCACACCTAGAGTTGCTAGTCTACCCCCCGGCTTGTTTTTTTGGGCAGAGGAAATACAGACATGGGGAGAACTCCACACGCAAAACTCCACACAGACAGTAAACTGAGGTCAGGCTCAAACCGGGGACCTTACAATACCCACTGTGTCACCCTGCAGCTTTCATTCAAAATTAAAAGATTCAGTAGCTTTCTTTCATAATTGAGGATAAGATTATGGTTACACCTAGAAGAAAACAACAATGTTAAATCTAGTACCTGTAAGGATTGCGTTTTTGGGGACACCATTAAGGGGTCTATGTAGAACTCTACATACACCATGTTTCCCTGTCAGAGATGGTTCCATGTAGAATCTTTAGAATGTAATGTTATAGTATGTAGCTGTATTCTACCATACACCTAAATGTAAACTAGTTTTGTCTATAAATAAAAAAATTGCATATTTCCTTTTCAGGGAGACCAGTTAAATGTTTATATAATGCCTAGATATGACATTGATGACCTTCAGTCCCAGGAAGCAAAACAGAGTACACATGCACACAGGCTACACATACTCCAGTGCTCAAATGTCAGCATATTCTTCCCAGGAGCCAGTGTATGCCTTCATTATTTGCTCAAATGAGCCCAGTGCTCAAAGTTAATGATAGATATTAATAAGTGGTAGCCCTGGCAACCGTTTCCTGGTAATGTGGAGCAGCCTGTAAAACCACTAGCTTCACCGGGGCTGACACCAGAGAGCCAAGCCCAGTGTGGACGCTCAGTCACTTATAAGGTTCAGTGACCACAGTGTAATGAGCTGAATGGACTTAATCATGGTGAACTCACACACACTCACACAAACTGTGGAAATGCAGTCTCTTTGATATAGACACAAGCATGGCTGTGCTGAGGCTTTTCATAGTTTGATATAAATACTTCAGACTGAATCTAGACAGGATTGTCTTACACAGATCCACTCTCTGCAACTTCCCTTAGATATGTCAAAGGACAAATTCTGGTCACCCCCAAATCATTTTACTGAAATGATTTCTTTATTTCAGGAAATTACATGTTTATGACTGCATATTTATGACTCTGCCTGCTGAGGTCCAATGCAAAAGTACTGGATAAATCATAAACTTAAACTAAGATCCCATAGAAGACACCAAGGACATCTTGGACTGCACTATTCAACACAGCCACTTGAAAATATGACATACAGAGACAGCAGAGACACAGGCAAGGAGTTGCAAAGGGAGAGAAAGAAAGAACAGACAGCAGTATAGAAAAATGCACAGTCTAAAATCTGTCCCTTATTTCAGACAGAATGCCAGAAAAACCTTTAATAAATCAGAGCCCATACCATTTAGTATGAAGAGATCTCTGAATTATTAGGTTCTACATGATATATAACATTAATGAACTTTTACAGAAAAAAAGTTACATAGAACCTAATAATTCCAAGATCTCTTTATCTCTTCAGCACACCTTCAGAGGTCTAAGTACAGTACTGTGCAAATGTTTTAGGCACACTATTTTTTTTTAAAGTACAAACTATAAGCAAGTGTGAAAGTCAAAGTCTCCCAAAGAACTGTGGCTGGTTCTGCAAGATGCTCAATAAAACTTACCAGCTCATTTCCTTATAAAACTGCACAAATTGTACCGGAGACTAATATTTTTAATTTAATTTTAATTTTTTTGTCACATCAAATATTGACTTTGTTTCATTTACTACTGTTTACTGCTCTTTACTGTATTTAAAAAAAAAATATATATATATATATAGAAACATTTAATGTCATTATTTTGAAGGTATCTTTGCTCTACAGCATTTCTTTGCATGTGCCTAAAACTGGACTCGACAAGACCTCTGAAGGTGTGCTGTGGTATCGGGCACCAAGACGTTAGCAGCAGATCCTTTAAGTCCTGTAAATTGCGAGGTGGGGCCTCAGTGGATTGGACTTGTTTGTCCAGAACATCCCACAGATGCTCAATCAGATTGAGATCTGGGGAATCTGGAGGCCAAGTCAACACTTTGAACTTTTTGTCATGTTTCTCAAACCATTCCTGAACAATTTCTGCAGTGTAGCAGGGTGCATGATCCTGCTGAAAGAGGCCACTGCCATTAGGGAATACCATTGCCAAGATGGGGCGTACTTGGTCTGCAACAATGTTTAGGTAGGTGGTACATGTCAAAGTAACATCCACATGAATGCTGGGACCCAAGGTTTCCCAGCAGAACATTGCCCAGAGCATCACACTGCCTCCGCCATTCATATAATGTAAAAGAAAATGTGCTTCATCAGGCCACCTTCTTCCATTGCTCCATGGTCCCATTCTATTGCTCACATGCCCATTGCAATTTCTATGGTGGACAGGGCTCAGCATGGACACTCTGACCCCCTATGCAGCAAGCTGTGATGCACTGTGTTCGATGCACTGACACCTTTCTATCATAGGCAGCATGAACTTTTTCAGCAATTTGTGCTACCGTAGCTCTTCTGTGGGATCGGTCCAGAGGGGCTATCCTTCGATCCCCACGCGCATCAATGAGCCTTTGGCACCCATGATCCTGTCGGCAGTTCACCAGTTGTCCTTCCATGAACCACTTTTGGTACAATAGGTACTAACAACTGCATACTGGGAACATCCCACAAGACCTTCTCTTTTGGAGGTGCTCTGATCCAGTAGCCTTCACAATGTGGCCCTTGTCAAAGTTGCTCAAATCCTTACTGTTCACTTGCTGCCTATATATAGAAGGAAAAAAGATGCCTTCAAAATATTGAAATGAAATGTTTCTACATAAAACAATACAGTAAAGAGCAGTAAACAGTAGTAAATGAAACAAAGTCATTATTTGGTGTGACAAAAAAATACAAATAAAAATAGTAGTTAGTTTGTGAAGCTTTATGAGGAAATTAACTGGTAAGTTTTATTGAGCATCTTGCAGAACCAGCCACAGTTCTTTGGGAGACTTTGACTTTGAGCACTTGCTTCTTATTTTTTCAGGAAAACCCAGCAGCCTTCATTGTGTTTTTTGTCTGAAAAGTGTCTCTTACGTAATATGCTGCTTTCTTTAATGACATACAATAATGACAGATCAGCCATTATATTAAAACCACTGTCAGGTGACATCAATAACATGGGGTGAGATACTGTATATTAGGCAGCAAGTAAACAGTCAGTTCTTGAAGTTGGAGAAGGAGCTACAACTCACCTCATTTCAGAAATCACATTGCAAGTCAGCACATTGACTCCAAAAAGAGATCAGAACCCTATATCAAGGTAAGCATTTGTCCCATTTATGGATAGTTTTAGGAGGTATTCAGCAAAACCAAGGCTTCAGGTTTACCCCTATACCATCCCTATGACTGTGCCATTGACCTACTCTCTGACACAACAACTCCATGCAACTGTGTCTACTCTCTTTCAGCCAAGGAGCACAATGCTATGGAAGACAATATCCGTGAATCAACTGAAGGAAGCATGCATTTTCACAAAACTTGATCTCCAAAGTGGCTATAACCTTATCCACACTGGCATAGGATATGAATGGAAAGGGTCTTTAGCACCACCTCTGGCCACTTTGATTACTGCATCATGCTGTATGGACTCTCTAATGTGCCCTGTGTCGCTGTGTAAGTTGTCCCCAGCACCATCAAAGAGCTCCAAAAATTTCTTGGCTTTACAAACTTTTATGGAAAGCTCATTAGAGTCTTCAGCTCCACAGTTTCTCCTCTCATGCCTCTGTTTAAAAAGGGCTCATGAAAGCTTGCATGGAACAAACCAGCCCAGCAAGTGTTCACCTGCCTGAAGGAGGCATTAGCAATGGCTCCTATTTTGAAACACCCAAATTTGTCCAAACTATTCATTCTTTTCCTGAAGTGAATGCATCAGAGACTGGAGTAAGGGGCTGTGTTGTCTCAGAGACCGGGTAAAAACCTAAAGTTCCACCAGGGAGCATTTTTCTAGCGAAAGTTGTTCCATCCAGCACTCAACTCACTCACTTCCAGTGCATTCTAGGTTATCAGCCTCCCTTATTCCCATGGAATGCCAACCACACAGACTCATCTGTAGTAGATGTGTGGTTTCAAAGGAAAAAAACAGGTCTGGGAGAGCACACTGGTGCAGACTGGTGTGGTTCTCCACCAGGGACCTCAGACAAACCTGTTAAAAGTTTTCTATATAACCCCTGGCTCCTCTAGAGGTGTACATTATCAAGGAAATCCTGGACTCACGAAGAAGAGATGGAAATCTAATTGATTGGGAGGGCTATGGACCAGAGGAGCAGAGCTGGGCCCAAGATGTCCTCGTCCCATGACAAGAATTTCATGACATCCTAATCATCCCAATCCCAATCATCCAGGTCCACCTCCCAGAGGAAGACCAAGAAAGAATTCATCTCCTAGGATGAGCTCTTCAGGGGAAGTTCCATCACATCATGGTTGGCTTTGGCCATGAAAGCCATTTCCCAGAATAGACTCACGAAATAAATGTAAGTCGCTCTGGATAAGGGCCTCTGCCAATTGCCATAAATGTAAATGTAAATGACTTCTGACTGAAGTCACTTGCTCATTACACTCACAAAATAAATAACCCAGACTTACAGTATCACACACACACACACACACACACACACACACACACACACACACACACACACACGTCCTAGTATTTCTAGTGTTGTTACCAAGCTGTTGTCTTGATCTTGATAATGTTCTTGGTTTTTTACTTGCTTTTTGTTTATACTGTTACTTTGCTTTCTTGGATTTGCCTAATTTTGCCTGTTTCCTGATCGCCTGAACTTTTGACCTTTTTTTTCTTTTTTTTTTCTTTTTCTTTTTGTTACTTCGACTATGGATTGTGTTTTTGATTGTCTGCCTGTTTGTCTTAGTAAATCTCAACCTGTCTCTGCTGCTTATATAACATTGCCATTTATTAAAACAACACTGAAATATACTCAATCAATGGCAATGTCTTTTAGAATGACAATTTGACTGGGATTTTTTATTTTTTTTTTTGCAGCATTTATATCTAGAACATGATTTCTTTTTATATAACCTAGGATTAGGGTTAAGGTCACTTCACTATAATTTTGGGTCACTTTACTATAATTTTGACATACTGAGATGGTGTATCATACAAAAACTGTGGCGCTTTTAAACATATTCTTTTTGTTCTAATTTTCTAAATTGTTCAATACTAATACCTTACCACTGTGTAAGACACAACCCTTTAGTCATGATTCACAAATGTCTGTTTTATCTGTGTGTAGTTTAGGTTGGTAATAAAATTAAATTTAATTCAGTGACCTTTTCACATGTAAATAACAGAGGCCTTTTTTTTGCACTCTTTTCATTTAACACTGGTGATGCCATGAGTAAGAGAAAGGGAACAGACATAAGACAGTTTTTTACTGGCAAGAAAAGACAAGTAAGTTGAGGAGTAGTTCAGAAAGTACATACTACTTTTTTAAGGCATTCATGGCACTATTCGTCACATAAAGCTGAACAGCATTGTAACCTTTAAAGTTTTGTGTTCATGTGCTGTTTTAAGGATACAGCACAGTGGTTCACTGAAGCATGCATCTGCATTACACAAACTAGTTAATCTGGGCAAACTGAAAAAAGCTGACCCCCTCGAAAGTCAATGTATAATTCACACACTGGACCAAAGTAGTTTGCACTATCTGCAATAAGGAATTTGCATACCATTGATGCAGTTCTAGCCTGAAATACCACCTGAACTCAAAACATGTTTTAGCGAGCTCTACAGTTAGCACAACCCTGGCTGCTAGTGTCAACACGCTCTGCAAAACCACACTGACCGAGAGCAGGCAGCACAAAATGAGTAAGTTTGCATCGGAAAAACTAACAAATGCGATAGCTAAATGGAATGTTGTGGACTGTAGTCCTGTTAATATGATGGAAGACAAGCGGTTGATGGAAGGATTTCGAATTGCATCCTCCGATACAACCTAAAAGTTTACGTGTAATAAATTCTATGTTGAATCAAATAAAATAATATAGTATTTCTTTCTAAAGCTACTTTTTGTAATATCTATTCAATGCTTTTCTCATCTAACACATTAATGACTTTAAATGAACTTTTGGGGGGTAATTTATATATACAGTGGGTATAGAAAAGAATCACCCCCCTTTAAAATAATCACATTTTGCTGCCTGGCAGCCTGACATGAAGACGGACACAGTTTTTGTTTTATCCAGCTGTATCAGTGCAACTTATAACATCCAAGTGAAAGATATAAACACCAACATGTCAGAACAAAATAAAAAAAAAGAAAAAAAACAGAATCACTGAGTTGGAAAAAGGATCACCCCCCATTTTGTTGAACCACCTTTTGCTTTAATTACAGCCTTTAGTCTGTTGGGATATGTCTCTACTAACTTTGCACATCTAGACTTTGCAAAATTTGCCCACTCTTCTTTGCAGAACTGCACAAGTTCAGTTAAATTTGATGGTGACCGTTTGTGGACTGCAGTCTTCAAGTCATTCCACAGACTTTCAATGGGGTTTAAGTCTGAGCTCTGACTAGGCCATGCAAGGACATTCACCTTTTTCTCCTTCAACCACTGTGTGGTCAGTTTTGCTGTGTGCAACAAAATGTGATTATTTTAAACAGGGCTGATTCTTTTCTATACCCACTGTATATATCTCATTCATTTTCTGTACCGCTTATCCTACACAGGGTCATGGGGGAGCCTAGCCTCTATCCTAGGGAACTCAGGGCAAAAACACCCTGGATGGGTGCACATACATTCGCACACTATGGACAATTTGTCTTTAGACTGGGGGAGGAAACTGCAGTACCCAGAGGAAACCCCCAAAGCACAAGGAGAACATGCAAACTCCATGCACACAGGGCGGAGGCAGGATTCAAACCCCCAATCCCAGAGGTGTGAGGCAAACATGCTAACCATTAAGCCACTGGAATTGCTGGTTTGATGAAATCAATAATGAACATGGTCACAGAATATACACACCACAATGTCATGTCTGGTTTGAATATGATCTCGGCTTAAATCATTTGGGCTTGCATATCTGTTCTGGTCTGTGTGCTATTTGAAACTTGTCTGAAAGTCTTGTGGGTTGGGTCACATATAGCTGCATGTAGCACCCAATATGTGAATGTTTTCCCTTCCATTATTGGGTCTCTCAGATGTATGAATGAAACAATTTACCTTCAGATTAGAGTGATTAATATGTGTTACAGGCATAGGTTGGTTTCCGTCTCTTTCTACAATCTAATCGCTGAGTGTTTGAGATAAAAGTTGTGGTCATTTCCATGCTTGAAGTACAGGCCTCAAAGGCTTGGTCAGTAGCTTTGTACTGTTCAACCATTTCCAGCTGATTAAATTTATGATAACATTGAAATGGAAAGCAAGTGATAAGTTTAATCTCAATAAATCTTTTACAGAACTTTTGAAGGTTAGTTTTAGACAGGACAATCTAACTGCAAAGCCAAAAGCTTTTATAATTTTCTTTTTGTAATTCAAACCAGACTTCCCTGAAGGTTTGAAATCTGAGAATGTAATCAATCATTACACTTTACACTAATTTACTCATTTGAGATCTTCCACGATTGATGTAAGACAGAGTTTCATGCCTCCCTACACTAAGTGCCTCAATAGCACAAATCCTATAACATATATGATCTCTATTATCTGATCACAGCTTATCTCAGGTCAAATACATTGATTAATCCAGTGCATCCTGACACAATAGCAGATAAGCCAGTTCTAAGGGAGTGAGATGAGAGTGTAACAGCTTGTATGTGAGACTTTTAAGTGTTTCTCCCACACAAGGAGTACAGGGAGCATGGATAAGGAGGGGTATTCAGCAGAATCTGGGTGCCATCAACTTCCAGTCTCTGTGTGAGTCAGAATATTTGATATGGATGCTGGTGTTGCCCAGCCAGACGATGAGAGGCGGTGCATAATCAGAACCTGAGAAATGGTGGAATTAAGTGGGTCAGTCGGGGTCAGGAGAGATCGATGTTAAACCCTCTCGGCAGTGCTTAGATGCTCAGAGGTGGTGGAATTTTACATAATCAGTGTATGGTCACAAAGCACACACACATTTGCGCACTCACACACAAACAGATACACAAAGCATTCCCTCTTTCATATAGTCTTTCACAGTCTAGTCCTCATGAATGTCATGTTGCCTGAACCCAAAGAAGAGATCACACTGCACCATTCAACCAAATTAATCAAGATGTGTGAAGTTATAAACTCTGAGTAAAACTGCAGAATAATAAACAGCTCTGGGTTCAGTGCCATTCACTGAAGTCTCTAATCTGCTTTAATTAATGTGGACGTGTTTCTTATAGCTTTTAAACCTTCATGTAACAAAAAGGGAGGGATATATTAGGAATGAAAATCAGAAGAGCAGTAGGATAGGTGGAACTGAATATTATATTAAATATATATGAGTCAAGTCACTTTTTGACACCAGAAGGCTTGACAGCAGACTCAGCACTTCAAGCTTCCAGGTTCTGAATGAAAGTCAATGATTTCTAAAAGCCTCCCAATTCTCCAGCATAAGCCAAGACCAAACTATGATTGCCAGGGACTAATATCAGCCAGCAAATTAAATTCAGAACTTAGCTCTGTGAGCACAGAAACAGGGGCAGATGGAGAGTCCGGATATTAGCTTCGGGTGATAGGATGCTGATATGAGAGGGAAGCTTTCTGAGAATCTAATTAAGCTGATTTTCCTTAAATGTGTTTTCTCTTTTACAGTTATTTATTTATCCTTACTAGGACAAGGTAAACAACTGAGAGTTTGTCTTTGAAAATATAATTCAGTTCAATGGACATTGTCACAAAGCAGCTTTAGAAAGACATCAATTCAGGACAAAAATGTTTCAATTTATAAATTTATCCATAATGAGCAACAGTGACAAGGAAAAACTCACTGAGACAATATGAGGAAGAAACCTTGAGAGGAGCCAGACTCAAAAAGGAACCCATCCTCATCTGGGTGACACCCCTTCTATAACTGTGTTGGTCAAAAAGTGCAGTTGTGTAACCAGGAATATTCATTATTGTTTTCACAGGAAGTCTATTTTGTTGAAGTCATCAACTGTTCACTGATGGAGACTTGAGTGCAAAATTGTTCGTGGCATTTGCAGTCCTAAAGCTATCATAGCAAAACTGTTCATATCAATTGCAACCCAAATTATCTTCATGGTTTTTAAGTGGTACCATCCTCAGTAATCTAATGTATCTTTAGGCAGTTCATGTGGGGCCATCCTCAGTGTTGTGCATATATAAGTGTTCAAGCAGCTGGAAATCTGTGGTAAGTTATTTACATTCACACAGTTTGGATGGCAGACAGCAATGTTAAATGTCTATGTATATTAAGATGTTAATATAGTGGACTCTTACTTCCTGTCTGTTCATGTCTATTTCACTGCAGTACAGCACTGACGACTCAAAGTGAGTGAGTGTCTCTGTGTGTCACACTTAGAGTGAAACATTCCAACACACCGAGAGGGAGACAAGCCTCTTTTGTGTGTGTCACTGATCATATACACATGCACTAATAGTGCAATTTATGCTTTTTGATAGGACTTTCAAATGGACCCACTGCAAACCCACTGCAGGCTGGATGCAGCCTGTTATTTAAAATACAGAAAGGACCAGAGTAGGATGAACAGTATATTAAAACGCTGTGTGATCTGTGTGAAAAACACAGCTAGCAAAACAGCTATGTTATAAATACTGACTTGGATTTGGATTCCCTAGCTTTAGAAATTTTTTTTTTTATCCACATTGAGAGCCACCTCGTATAAAACATAAGGTGTATTTGATGTTATATTGGTCACAATCATTGTCCAACTGCAGTGCATTAGACTTTAGAGGATTGTTTAGTGGATTCAGGTTGTTGCCTTGGATGAACCTTGCTTGCACATGCTGCATGTGTTGTTGATCTTGGGCCAGGATGAAAAGCACAATACTGGGGTCCTTCAACAAACAGAGAGTCAGAACTGGAGAGGGCACTCATGCAGTGGAGGCACACTTTTTGTTTTTGTTTTTGACTGTGAGCTCTATTTCCCTTTATATGGCACAGTTTTGAAGACCATGGCATGTGCAAAAGCTCAGATCAAACACTCAGGAGAGGAGGCCAGTGATGCTTAACCCTGTGTAGGGTTAAACCGCTGCATATCTGAGCTGTCTCCCAGACACTGGGGTCAGGAGGTGATCCTGGGGGAGGACGATTCATGAGGATGGGTGTGAGCAGTCTGAAGGGTACCCAGGCTGAATGTTGTGAATGAAGATCACACATAACAGATAGATGTTCACAAAAGAAGGAAAATACTGCCTGCACTTGAATAGCATTTTGTTGGAACTTTATTCCTGTCGATTTGTCATGTTGTATTTATTTCTGACACTGAAGCTGTCCATAAATCTAAGAAAAACAAAAACAGTGTGAAAAACATTTCTGTCAAAGTCAGTTGCAAGAGGAGTTATCCAGTTCCTCGGGATGTCCTTGGAAATAACAGTGTTTTATATCTTCGATCAGACATGCAATTGCAGGCAGTGGAAAGCGGAAGTGAGGTAATAACTTAATGGATGGGGTTGTTGCCTTTCAATGAAATATCCCACATGCCACAGGAGGATACTGACTTTAGGAAGTGAAGAAAAACACATCAGAGCAAGTGGAGTGTGGTGATAAACAGGAACATACAGAAAGGAAGAAAGAGAATGAAGTTCACACTGGTTTCAGGGACAGGGCCTCACTCCGGTCCCTGCTGTCTTTGTGTCTACTGGCCTGCTTCCTCTCTCTCTCTCTCTCTCTCTCTCTGGCATCCTGTCCGTTGGCTTGAATGTGTGTGTATTTAAGTGGTTGTGTATGTCTGTGCCTTTGTTTTGCTCAATGATGCCTATTATTGAGACTTAATTTGCCACTGGAAGATTTCCACTTTAATCACGGAGGATGTTACTGTACTGAGTGCAGAGGAATTCCACAGAGTGAACCCGATCAGGCAAAGTGTTCAAATGCACGCACATACACACTCACACACTCACACACATACATAAGTTGGACTGTATGGAGAGTCGTGCTGCTCAGAATGGCAATCGGACCTTGATTAAGACTGGATATTTCTAAATTCCTTTTTTCCCCCAAAGTCCTAATCCTGAATAAGTGCCTGCATTTCCTTAAGGTCAAGTACGTTGGAGAGCAATCACAAAGCGGTGAAAGCAGTCATTTGACTCCCAATGAAATGCCCGTTACTTCAGACACTATCAGCACCACACATGCAAAAATGTCCACCTGGAATATTATGAAGCAGAAGTTAATGATGCAGAAATAATCAAAACCCAAAACATTCAATGAACCACAGAACTTCTCTCCTGTTCAGTGCTACCCACTGATGCAGAGAGAAATTGTACAATGCTTGCAAGGGGAAATTACTCTCTGACTTTTTATTTATTTATGAGAAACTAAAGTCCAATGGAGATGAAACATTTACATTACATTTATATTTACAGCATTTGGCAGACGCTCTTATCCAGAGCGACTTACATTTATCTCACTTATACAGCTGAGCAGTTGAGGATTAAGGGCCTTGCTCAAGGGCCCAACAGGGGCAGCTTGGGGGTGCTGGGGTTTGAACTCATGATCTTCTGAGCAGTAGACCAACGTCTTAACCACTGAGCTATCACTGATCATCATAAAAGTGTGAGACAGCCAATACACCACATATTTCTGTTCCTTGTGTTGGTGTTATGATTATTGTTGTCTAAAACCACTTTTTTTTGCAGCTACTGGTTGCACAATCATAACATTTTTATATAATCTCTGTGGAGTTTATGCTTTGGCCTTTAAACGTATGCAGCAGGATGGATGGGACTGGATGGATGCAATTGTTTAATTGCAACATTAATGTTGGTCTATAACATAAACAATGAAAAAAATAATTGAAAAAAAAAAAAACAACAAAAACAAAAAACAAAAATCAAACAAAGAATAAGCCACTGACTCCAATCATCATTAAGTTCAGTGTCACATGCATCTGTTTAATTGTTACTTGCACATTAGCTCTTGCACATTTCATTAAAGTATCCATTTGAAGAAAATCAATTTCAGGATTTCCATAGACATTCAAATTCTATAGCAAATGATTTTTTCCCCCTGGGGTTCATCTCTGTCTGCATCAGGATAGAAACAGGGAACTTTCATGCTTCATGTGATGTGGATAGACCATCTGTCAGGATTCTCTAGTGCTGCTGCCTCCCATTGCTCATAAGTTTTGTGTTAAAATCTGTAATTCATTTTTAGTACAGCAATAGTGTAATGAACAGACATAGCCTAAACTGTTTATGGTCATGGTCATTGCTACATTCCAACATGCTTACTGTATGAAGGGCACTGATTTAGAACTCTAATTAATCCCTGACCAGATCTACTTAAGAGGTGCCCCAATATAAGTAATTAATGCATACATGCCAACCAATCAAATATGAGTATTTTTGTGGCCATGGCATAAATAATATTAAACTCCTTGTGCTGTGCAATTATACAATACAGCAGGGGCACATGTTCTCCACTCAGTTTCTTGTAAAGCTGATGCCTGTGAGGCAAATGGGACTTTAACTTTATTGATTTTAACATGCAGCTAAGTTCAGTACCGTCCTGTCATATGCTGAGTGTTTCAGAAACTCCCAGCTGACCAGTGGAAAAAAGGACCTACTGTAGTTGGCATGTACCTTCTCACCGATCTTGCATCTCAAACATACAGGCAGGCTGTTAGCTTTGACCCCTGCGAACACGTTCCTTTCACTGCTCTAGTGACACCTGCTATTTTTAGGTAATTATGTCCCTGGCAGTACTTATTCCTCTGAGATCACCTTTCACTATTCCCCACATCTAACATTTGAAGATGCATTAAATCAGCACCCACTCTCTTCTAACTACTGTCTCATCTCTTAGAATGCAGATGTGGTGGTTATGGCATTATTTTTTTTTTTCAAACCATGATGGTACATTTTTGGGATTGGAACCAGAGTTTAAACTGTCATTTTAAAAATATATAACAATCCCATACTCATGTATGTTGTGTTTGCTTCAAAATGATACATTATCTTTGTGGGTTTAAGGCCTCCTCAGAACTTGCTGGGCTAAAGAAAACTGCGCTACAAATGGGGCATGGAGAAATTGCTGCTCTGCGCTCTGTGATTCTTGGGGAGTTATAAGTGCTAAATATTGATTAAAGATGATTAAAGCCCTTCAGAATAAACTGGCAGAACTCCCAAAATAACACTTTGTGTGTGTGAAAAAGTTTATGAGTGCGTGCCTGCTTCAAGTGTGTTTCACCAAGTTCATCAAACAGAAGACTCTGTGGTGACTCAATAGGGATTAGCATTCAAAGGTCTCCTGGCATCAGGCAAATGGTCAAACCAGATGACCGGTCAAGAGAAGGATCCCTAAGATATGTGAACCTTCACCTCCACTTGAGGTGATTCATTATCTCAACCCACACTCTCTAAAAAGCAAAGCAAAACAAGAGTAAGCCCAAAGCCAAACAAAGCAGTACACTCATAAATCAGATAATGGGATGCAGTGAGTTGCCCCATAGGGTGCGACACTGACCCTGGGATGTGGTAGGAAAGAAAAGGTTTGACGACCTCTCTCATAGGAATCAAATGCCTGTTGAGGAGAGCTGAGGCCAGCTCTGAGAATTTCCTGATTATACAGCTAACCTTTCAGCACCTCCTCCTGTGTGCCTCTGAGCTGCCTGCAGGGGACAAAGACGTGCCACACTGCACACTGACCACAGCTAGCTGTCAGGCCTGAAGGATGTGTGCACTTTATGAACCTGCATATGAAAGGTAAATACAGACAAGTCTTTTTCATGCTGGAAGCACAATTTAACAGTTGATACAACTGTTTTCTTTGACTAAGATCCAGTTATCTGGCAGATCTCCCTAACTGGCTCCTATGTTAAATACGATTAGGTGTATTGCAAAGTTTGTATAGCTATATTGGATTCAGCCTTGTGACCCTCTTCAGACTATTTGATAACAGATTGATGTTAAGCTCTTAAAAGCAAAGACAACAAAATAAAAAATGTCCAGTATTGCCATTATGTTGTTGCTAAGATTGTGGATTAAGAATTACATTAAAAAATATTATTTTTAAAAAATACAGTTTAAGGGCAGCTATGCAAATTGTCTGAAACAGTAAAATACCTTTACACAAAAAAAGACAAATAAAACGTGTTTCCAACTCTTTCATACATTGTTTTTTTCTTGTTCTGGCACTAGGTTTTGCTTTCATTTTGCCAGGTATTTATGAACAATTTGCCAGATCAATCTTGCAACCTCCTTACAGTACCTCTGGCCAAAGCTTGGAAAGATGAAGGCTTGGCAGAGAGTGATCATAGTCTGATTAGTAAAGACATTAATTAACATACTGCTCCATCTACAATCCTTCAGAATGTACACAGACATGTTTTCATTCAGATTTCTAAACCAATTCACTTTGGTAAAAATAATCCAACTCCTGCATTTAATTTTTATTTAAAATTCACAGAAAAAATCACTTTGCTGAACATCAGTCTCAGTGTCTGACAAGGCTCCTGGAAGTATTGCTGCATTTTTTTGTGGCAAGACACTTTTTACTTTTTCTTTTCTTTGTATTCTTACCAATTAAATGTGCTGTGCAGTATCATGGGCAGCGAACTCTAACTGTCAAGGACATTTCCAGTCCTCTACCTGTCAAACAGAGGTAGCCGTCACACTTCTGTTCTACTCACTGACCCTTACAGTGTCCCTGTCATCATTCTTAATAGCTGAAATATAAACAGAATAATATATAAACTGCAGCCACTTGAGTGTCACAGTCCAGTTATTACTGCAGGCACTTTGTGACCTCTAAGTACCTGTCATAATAAAAGGAAAACTAGACACAATAGACCTGTGGAATCATTTGAACTCCACAGATGTTCATACCAATCCTGAAGCCTGAAGACTGCACAAACAATAGTCACATTCTTGGCTGGGTAGATGGACATGGAAGTGATGATCAGCTTGACATTCTTGACAATTCCCCTAAGAATTCTGTATCTTAAGTCTTTAGCAGCTTGCATACTTTCCAAACGATGTATCCTCCAGAGCCACGCGCACAAGATTGCCAGCAGGTGTGAAGCCCCGGGTGGACTTTCCAAGGATGTCCAGTCAACAGAAGACTCGTTAATTTTCTTCCCTCACCTCTGAAAACAAAGGCACTGGAATTTAGGAGGATGCAGACCTACATGCCTGAGATTGTAAAGATAGGTGCCTCTGAATAGGATTCTGAGCTGCATGCCAATATATTGTACGATATACTGTATATATCAAATGATTAATGTAAACTAAGGAAATTAGTAGACCACTAGGCACAAAAGTGGGTTGCTCTTGAATTTGCCTATCAGATATGAAAAGATTGTGACACAGTGGTATTAACATTGTTGCCTGCTTTCTCTAACAGTAGAAGATGGAGAACTTCTTTATACTTCTGCATAATAAGCATCATGTAGACCCACCGAATTGAACCAGTCCTGTGGTTAAACAGTTTGAACTACAGTACTGTGCAAAAGTTTTAGGCACCCTATTTTTTTTTTTTTTTAGTTCAAACTTTGTTATAGATTTTTTATTTTATGACGTCTACATTATCAAGTCAGTATAAAAAACATTTTAGATTCCCAAACATTAGTTTTCTAGCACAAAATTAAATGTTACAGAATAATGTCTGTATGTCATTAAAGAAAGCAGCATATTACATAAGAGACACTTTTCAGACAAAAAAACACAATGAAGGCTGCTGGGTTTTGCTGCAAAAAGTAAGTAGCAAGTGTGACAGTTAACGTTTGTGGTGTCCAAATACTTGTTTTGTTTTTTAAACATATTTTCATTTATGCTTATGAATGCGTACTCTTTGTTCATATTTATTTTTTTTGTTCATATTTCAGAAAATCAAAAGAATATGTGTAAATTTGAAGTGAATATATGCACTGGAAGTATATTAAATAACACGACAAAGTGTATTTGAAATTCATATTCGAATGCTTTTGTCAGCTTCCGAGCTCTGTTGCACTTTGGATAACTCGGAAACCTGTACCCTCCTATGCACTGCCTCGTTGGTGGCAAGGCAGATTCCTCAGGGTAAATTTACACACATCCAGTTGAGCAGACTGCTACTAGTCAGCTAACAGTTACCAGTGAAAGAGAAAACACACAGAGAAAAAAAAACCTGATCCCGTTTTGTCCAGGAAAACTAAACAGTGCAGGCTCGTAGAGATAATGTAGCAAACACTGTGATAGCTGTGTGATAGCTGTGTGATAGCTCGGTAACATACTATGAAAATAAAAGCTTGTAACACACAAGAAATGCATTCACAGAGGCATAAGAGGATGAGAGGAGGCTAAGTTCAGATTTAGAAGACAAGAACCTGAAGCTCTGACTGTGGTCACAAGCCACTAAGCATCGTGCACCCACATGTGTATGAAGCGAGCAGGAGAAAAGGGAAAAGTGGGTGAATGACAGCAACATTTATTATAAATACTGCATTGTACTTCACCATGTAAGGCTGCACATGCACAAGAAGATATTTGGGTGATTCTCACTGCCCTGGTGAAACAGAGCTATATTTAATTTTATGTGTTATATAACTGTTCAACAGTGTTTCAGTTAATGTGAGTTACTGTATCTAGGCAGCATGGTGTAGAGGCTTCTTTTGACTGAAGTTTTGGTGTGCAAGGCTTCAGCTGGATATTACTTCATATAATAATAATAATTTCTGGCAAGGTAGGGTCTGTTACAAGTTATTTTCTCATTTAACATGTGTGAAAAATACAAAGATGACAAATCCCCTCCAAACACTACATTTCTGAATGGTTGCTGTAATATCCAATGGCACAGTATCATATTAGCACACAAAAGTAAGCAGTGATCGATGATGAAGTAAGTACTTTGCTTCTTTTATCCATTCTTATCTTCTTTTATCCATTCTCTTATCCATACACCATTCCTTTAGCAGGGAGCTCCAAGGCTTGGACCCATTTTTATACATAATTTCATACATCAATAATCATGAGCGATGGTCTTAAGTGCAAAAAGCTGCTTAAGCATTCTTAGAAAAACTTAAGAGGTATTTGAAAAACTATGATGACTTGCATAAATGACTGTGCCCAAAAGCAGAACAGCAATTTCTTTAAAATGCTTGAAAAAGTGCTGTTTTATAAATGTATTGACTTGCTTTATGTTGGGAGAAAAATAGTTTTTTTTTGAGGATTATTCATTTAAAGTTCTGCAAACAGCATGCCAAACAGAACAAGCACACAAGTGGAAGTAATTTCATGGGGGACGTAATAAAAATGGTCTTGACATTGTGCTGCAAACATTTATGACGATGTTTGTCAAGGGTAAGTAAAGTTAACAAAAAGTATTATAAAATGCAAACTAAAATCATGTCTTAATCCGATGATTTTCCTGCTGATTATTGAAACCTTTTAATACATTATCAAACTCCAGAAGAAATAGACACTTAAAACAGTGTTTAAAAAAAAACGCTCTCTCACTTCAGCTCTATAATGGCTGCCAAAGACAAGCCCACAAGAAAGTCCTCGGTTACTTTACAGTCTCCAGTATTTGCTTTTCCAGTGTCTTATGTTTTTCATAAGAGTAGCGTCAATTCAGAGAAAAATGTGCCATCTGTCCTATATGCTGTTTCCATATACAATTGACAACACATGTTCTAGCACAAATACACAGGCACAACAAAAACCTCAGTCAAAGAAGTATATATAGCTGCTGCATTTTGTCCTAAAACTACCAGCCAGTTCTGCTCTTGCAAGCCCAATCCCAAATGCATTCTAAAATACAAGATGCCAAGTAAACCTCATTTCAGAAATAAAGTTGTTTTCTTGCAATATAAGGACATAAAGATCAAAGTGGTTGAGAAAAAGAGCAGGTCAGAGCTAACTGTCCTGAGACTTAAGGTATTGCATGAGGCAGTTTAGGATTTGTATTATCAGGCTTATTGTTTAAGTTTAGGTTTTGTATTATCAGGCTTACTGATACACTTTAACACACATTCCCCCCCCCCACACACACACAAATGAATGTTTACTTTATATGTGTATCAATGCATCCTAGTCACTACCTAAGGGTAGGGCTACCAGTCTTTGAAAATCTGCCCATAATTTACACCACTGCCTCTAAGCATATTATGTAAGTCAGGGGTTCCCAAACTGTTTGGTCAAACAACCCCAAATGGACATTATGAATTTTCAGTGACCCCAACCCTTTACACCTTAGATTTTCTAAAATTCCAAATTTATAATTTTAATTTTTTTTTACTACATTAGGAACATATTATGTGTAACATAAGTGACTAAAAACCTATGACTATGTGATATATTTCCCAACGCAAGGTTTGATGCATGATTTTGTGCGCCGGTGCAGAAGCAGTGGTAATGCAAGTAGCATTGTTCACACGCTCGAGCATATCTTATGTAAATCTGAAAGATTTAAAAGCAACATTCACTAGATGGCATGTCAGAGACAAAACATCCCTGTGTGTCAGGTTTCCAGGTGGAACTGTGTAAAACACACTGATGAGATCTATCTCTCTTAAAACTTTCCACCACTGTCGTGATTGTTATCAAGGGCTGCGTCTCAAATTGAAAACTCTGACCATACATTCAAAAGTAGTCATTAATGTACAAAAAAACAAAACAAAACAGAAGACTGGTCATGCAAAACATACCTTTAAGTAGTGTTAGTACCAACCTGTTAGTGTCAGTACTCAGTCACAGTCTAGAATAGTACATAAGTATGCGAGTTGAGACACCATGCTAGTTTGTTTAGTGGAGGGCGCTGCACGGGGAAATGTTTCTATTTTATTGCTGAACTATGTTAGTGTAGCATGTCAGGATAGTGAAAAAGACTAAAATAACATCTACCATATTAATTCAAATGTGGCTTGTCTGAATGTGACTCCTAGTAACATTAAAAAATATTAGCAGACAAAATCTGATATTTCTAATGTTAATTTATAAATAAATAAATGAAACAAATGAGGGATCAAGGGAGCTCACATGGGGCCACAATCCCTAGTTTGGGAAACCCTGATGTAAGCTCTAAGCACTAAGATGTAGGGAAAAAACTTTGAAGTGCTGTGTTGTTATTTTTACTTATCTATTTATTTAAACATGTAATTTCAAGTTAATATCTCATTTCAACATATTTTCTTGTTATTTTGATATAATATATAGCAGACCACAGTCTATCAACAACACTCATTTATTGCATATTAGCTTACAGTAATAATAATTCTTATTCTGTATGATATTTCCTAAATAGTATGTAAGCCAGATATTGCTTTAATGGAATTCAGTTGACATGTATACATCTAATGATTGGTAATTCATTTAATTGTGTTCAGACGTGGTCAGGGTTTTAATTCCTAAAACTGACCATTTGAATTTGATGTATGAGGTAATAACTCAACATGAGTTAATTAAGTTATTAAATTAAAAATAATGTTGATATATACGTCAACATAAATACATAGACCTTCCCCACAAATTGTGGTTCAGGGCTTCTGTAGGATATAATTGATAATAGAGGGCAAATTTCATTCAATTTCTCCAGCTCCAATGAATCTTTTTAATAATAAATAATTTCCCCTCTTTGAGTTCCTGATCTTATTGTCATTGTATATCATTTAGAAGAGCAAGAAAGTGTTTTGATGTGCAATTGTAGATTGCAAGAACTAACTGAATGGCCATTGCAGCACTTAGCAAAACACAACAAAGTGTTTTGCAACAGTGGCAGCTTGGCGGTGCTGGGGTTTGAACTCATGAGTTAAGGCCCAAAGCCTTAACTGCTCTAATATCCATCTCTCTCTCTCTCTGTCTGTCTGTCTGTCTGTCTGTCCTTGGTTTTCCTTAAAGAACACATTTAATATTTTTTAATGTTTCACTTTTTTAATGCACTTTTTTTAATGTAATAAAGCCAAAGTGTATTCTTGAATTTTAGTTCACTGAGAGCAACTGGGACGTTCTTTTTAATGGGAGATTTTGAGAAACTTCATGATGAAAGAGACTGTCTGTTTTCTCAATTCTCGATCTGGGTCATAAGGAATGAAAACCCAACAAATAAAGTTTGTTATTCTGCTTTGATACCTAACTAAAAATGTGCACAATAAATGTTTGTAACCAAACCAAAACTTTTTCTATAAAAAAGACCCGTTTATTAATTATTGGGCATTCAGTGAAAAACAAACCTCTTAATCAACCGTGTCAGGTAGATATGGTGTACTAATCTATAAGCTGCCATTATTAGCAATATACTGTATGTGATGTCAGGCCTACTGAGCAGTTATATACTACATTGTACGAAGGCTTCTTCATGAATCCATTTTTTCCTGTTTCCTGTTTATGAACAATATGACAACCTTGAGCATTGTCGCCACTGGTAAAGCCTTGGCTGCACTGCTATAGCTTTTTAGTGGACTGTGTTGAATAATTACTCTATTACTGTGGTCCTGTACACAGCTGGCCCAGTTTACCAACCCCTTTTAAGGATGTCACCTGACAAGGATGTCTCCTGATTGTTTGTTTTGTAAATGTATTTGTTTCCAGCAATGAAAACAAACCAAAATATCTCCTCTTCCCAACAACTTCCTGATGATAAAAAGTGCCTTTTGGCCGGTGAGCTCGTCAAGCACTGACAGCTCTTGTAGCTCAGTTCCTGTGGGATTGGCCATTACCGCCTGAAGGCTCACAGTGGTCATACAGACTTGAGCCATAGTGCAGGAGTTTGCTTTTAAAGTGGGGTGAAAATAAGGGAAACTCTCAGACAACTACTCTTTTTTTTAACATGGATGACTGAAGCAGAGCCGTGTAGTAAAAAAAAGGACCAGGCTCAGATACGGAGCTTCCACAACAAAACAATGTTCTCAGCAGATCAGGGTGCTCCCCTATCATCACCCTGCACACAATATGAATCACTTTAGTCAGATGAGACAAGCCTCAGTTCTCCCTTAACCACACACCCACATATACAGACACACAATCAACACTGATGAATGTAGCAAACCACATAACAGACACTTACATCTGCAAAATCAGTGTAGGATGAGAATAGCCCTGTCTGGTAAAATGGGTCAGGACCCACGAAACGTGAAATTGGATGAATTATTTTATGAAAGAAACATGCTTCATTGGTTACACACTCATGTTGTAATCAGTAGCAGGTGTGTGTAAGTCAGAGAGGTGTTAACTTGGGGGGCCCAGGAACTACAGCCTTAGGGGAGGTCTAGTAGCTGACACACACACACACACACACACACACACACACACACACACTCTCTCTCTCTCTCTCTCTCTCTCTCTCTCTCTCTCTCTCTCTCTCTCTCTCTCTCTCTCAAAAGGATAATCAGTAACCCCTGAAAAGATGTTCAATCTAGGGGTACCACTACTTAATATTCCACTCACAAGCAAACCTGAAATGTATCAGCACCTTGATTTGCTAACAACAACAACAACAACAACAACAACAACAAAAACTATTTAAATTAAGCCCAAGCATGTATTCCCCTAGATGGATGGAACACAGGACAGTATCAGACAATAAAAGCCACTGCATTGTACAAAAAACCTTAGCTGACTGAAAACTTCCTCTGGTCTGCTAAGGTCATTGGTTTCAGAAAAAAAAAAACCTTTCTCTGCAAATGCAATAAATCAGTGAGGAGGCTTAGCAGAAAGGACATGGTTCACTCTGTGTATCTTTTTAGGAGGTACTAGTGTGTCAGAGCCTTCAGGGACTGTTGGGAGGATGTAAAGAGCTAGTCAAGATTGATCCAACACACAACATGCCATCCAGAGTACACTGAACCTGGGACATAAAGGTTTTGGGGAGATATTTGAGGTTTAATTAACTTCAAATAACTTATAGCACCTTACTAATGTGAACGACTACAAAATATTAATTTAGCAACAAATACAATATATTTGACAGTGGTTTCTGGAAAAAAAACAACTATTCTCCGCTTTAATAAACATATAACAAGTGAGAGTGCAACGGAGGCAGTAATTTCATTTGTAATAAAACAACTGATTGTGAAATATGATTATAGCTCAAGTTTAAACCAAGCGTAAAAAGTCATGAGAGTTTCTTTTCTGCTTATTTATTCTTGTTATATTCAGACTCTCTAACTTGTCCCGTTGGAGCAATTAGATATAGAAAAGAAAAACTGAACTGCAACTGGAGACCAATTTACTTGATGACAAGTCAAATTTTGTTTTATGTCTAATCATTTTTAGATGTTTGACTCATAATGGACAATTTACAAATCAAAGACTAAACAAACTTTTCTGGCACATAAATTCAAGGTGATACCAGCCCCCAAAATGCTCTAGATCGACCCCATCATTTAAATAAGAGGAAACAGATTTTTTTTGCTGCAATTTTTCTTCAGGAACCAGAAGAAAACAGCATTTAATTTCTGTATTCAACATGGACAGAAACGTGAGAATCTCTGTGAGCCCTCCACAGCAATTGAGCACCTGTTTTTGGTACACACCAGCAAACATCTGCGCTTTCCTCTTTCACCATCCCTATCTCTTCTCCCCACCCCCATCTTGGACGACTTTGTTTCTCCAGGGAATTCAGAGTCCTACAGCAATTCCATGGGTCCTCTTCTGCGGATTATTCCCATCCTGCACTGTGGCTGGTGGGTGCCAATGCACTGCGGCTGTGCACACAGATGGGAGCTTGGCCCTGTGATAGCTTCCATATGTTGCATTACTCCTCCGTTTCTTGGTTTTCTATCCAATTCTCATCTTTACATCTCTGTTTTTCACTTGAAACCTACTGGTAAATGCACCCAGATACAAAGCAGGACAGCGGTAAATCACTGCTGAAATACAGAGAGTGTGTAGCAAATTGCACTTTGCCTGCCTTAATTCATCCTTTCAAAACGATTGGTTCAGATATATTATAATGATTTTTATGACCTTGTTAGGATAAATTATCACTTGGTTAACACGATGCTGGAAAAAACATGAAATGGTAATATAAGACTATGCCTCAAGGGCCTTGCAAAAATAAATAATCTGTTTTTGCATAACTTATCTGTCATGGGTACTGGACTGGTTTACATCACTTCAGGGAGGTAGTAATATTGATCCATGTTGTTCTATGGTAAATAAGAGGCATCAGAGAGCTGAAAAGAGCCCATGGACACAGTCAGCCTGGGAGGTTCACTTGTCTGGCCTGACACATATGGGCTATAATGCCCCACCACTCCACCCTACCCCCTAATTATAAACCTCGAATTCACCCTCATTAACCAGACATCCGCACTGAAGCCATGTAAGGGGAGGGAGCTGCCCTGTCAGTCAACACAGACCACCTGAAAAAAGGTATCAAGAGAAATAATCCAGAAGCCCCTGAGCTATGACCAGCCAGGTTTTTCCCCACTAACATAAATGTCTGCTGCAAGCAAGGACTATGACAAAAGAAATTTCTGGAAAGTCATGGAAAGAGCATCTGTTGAGAGAAAACAGTATGAAAAAAGTATGAAAAGGGATGCAGCTTATGCCTATAGGTACATGATGATTCTATCACCTTGTTTACACAGAATAAAAGAGTGCAGTGTTAACAAAACCACTGAGGCAGATCACACTCATACCTACTGACATGTATACGGTCATTTGTGTAGCCACAGGAAAAAGTGTTATAACAACGAATAGAGCTTGGTTTCCCAAATCCATAAGACCAGATAAATATTTGTAATATGGTAGTGAGAGTACCATGTTGAACACTCTTTCTGCAGTGAGATGATGATTGCTTACTTAGACGAGATTCAGTGCAGATTTTTGTTTTCAGAACAAAACACAATCATGTAGTCATGCAACAATCTGTCAGTATCACATTAAATGAGTGTTTTACTATGTCGGCTCATCTGCAGAGAGCGCACTGTGTATCCAGGAAGTCACTGACAGCCTCGTGGAGGGAAGTAAGAACATCAAAAATGACACAAGCTGTGGGCAGTCTGCAGGTTCAAAAACACAGGGCCTGACAAAGTGATTTATGACACTATTGCTGTTCCTGAGGCTGACAGAGAAGACCACTGCGCTTCAGTTGTCTGATATTAAAAGTGAAAAGACTTGCTGCTCTCATAACATTCTGTTAATATTTTGAGTTAAATCCCCAAGAAGACACCTATGTGCTGTGACCTGTGCCATGTCTCCATACTTCAGTTTCTTTTGAAGTTTCAACAGCGGTTGAACTCTCGTCACCATTTTTTTCGAGTCCATAATTTATTTTGTGGGAAATTAACAACAAGCCACTGAACATTGACTACAGACTGCAAGGAAGGTTGGAGCAGTTTCAGCTCATACTGCTGCATTTCTGTTTACATTATGTGACACTAGAGCTCAAGAATCCACTGTGCCAATTTTTTTTTAAAAATGGTACCACAGAGACAGACAGGCAATATCAGGGGTGAGAGTAAATCTGTTTTTTGGCAGTGATGCAGATTTGGAATGACTGCATTTAGCCCTTACAATGTCTGATAATGAAGATAAAGACAAGCGCATAAGCAACTATATTCCCTCCTGTGTTGATGGGTGCCTTGCCACATTGCTGGACTGGTGCCTATGAGACAGATGGCAGAGGAAGATGCCCTGAGTGCTAACTTTGCTGGCTAGCCTTAACATGCAACAGAGCCTGCACAATGTCTGTACCTCTGGCGAAGTCCCACGAGTTGTTGCAAGCCATCACAAGATTAAGAGCTGTGAGTGAACAAAATAGAAAGTACAAAAGATATTGAATAACAAACATATGCTTGGAATTTTACAAAGAATTTGGCATTTCCTTCTAGCCAGTGATGTATGGCATATCAGTGGCTGAGCAATTGCAGACATGATACTCTCAAGATGACTTAAGGGCGATTAAGATGGATAGCATGCGCCATGTTCCCTGAATCGGAATTTACACAATTAACCATCTAAAAGTCCTCAGTGGCCAAGAAGAATTTGGATAGCCCCTGCTTGCTTGGCTTAGATTATTAGATTAAGGAGAGCACATTCCCGTATGGATTAACACAATTAGAGAAATGAGCACTGAGTAAAATGATCTGATGTTTGCTATTTTAAAGCTTATTTCAACAAGGATGCACAAAAAAAGCCAGAAAACTACTACTTCTATGACGACGACTACTACTACTACTAACCCCATTTCCATAAAAGTTGGGATTTTTTCTAAAATGCAATAAAAACAAAATGTCAGGTCTCTTGAAACTTTAATTAACTGACAAAAGTACAAAGAAAAGATATTCAGTGCTTTTACTGACCAACTTAATTGTGTTTTGTAAATATAAACAAATTTAGAATTTGATGCCTTCAACACACTCAAAAAAAGTTGGGACAGAGGCATGTTTACCACTGTGTTCATCACCCTTCCTTTTAATTACACTTTTTAATCGTTTGGGAACTGACGATACCAATTGTTGCTGTTTCAGCAAACTTCAGCTGCTCAACAGTCCTTGGTCTCCATTGTCTGATTCTCCTCTTCATGATGCGCCATAGGAGACAGATCTGGACTGCTGGCAGAACAGTCAAGCACATGCACTGTAGCACATGCAGAATGAGGCCTGGCATTGTCCTGCTGAAATAAACATGGACTTCCTGGGAAAAGACGTTGCCTTGATGGCACATATGTCTCTCTAAAATCCCAATATACGCCTCTGCGTCAATGGTACCTTCACACATATGCAAGTCACCCATGCCGTGGGCACTGATGCACCCCCATACCATCACAGATGCTGACTTTTGCACCTGTCGCTTATCACAGTCTGGTTGGTCTTTTTCATCTTTGGCACAGATAACTTGATGTCATTGTTTTCCCTGAAAACAAGCTGAAACATGGACTCATCTGACCACAGCACACATTTCCCCTGCCTTTCAGTCCATCTGAGATGAGCTCGGGCCCAGAGAACTTGGCGGCGTTTCTGCATAGAGTTGATGTGTGGCTTCCTTCTTGAGTAATAGAGTTTCTGTGAGGACTGTGTTAAGTGACAACGGTTTTCCGAAGTACTCCCGGGCCCATGTGATTATATTTATCACAGTAGCATGATGATTTCTCAGGCAATGCCTCCTGAGTCTCGAAGGTCACGCACATTCAACAGTGGTTTCCAGCCTTGCCCTTTACGCAATGAGATTTCTCCAGATTCCCTGAAACTTTTCACAATATTATGCACTGTAGATGGTGAAAGAGTGCATTGAGCAATGTTCTTTTTGAACTGACTGACAATTCTCTCACGAAATTTGGCACAAAGTGGTGAGCCACGACCCATCCTTGCTTGCAAAGACTGAACTTTTCGTGGATGCTCCTTTTATGCCCAATCCTGATACCCTCCCCTGTTACCAATGAACCTGATCCTCCAAAATGGTGTTACTTGAATATTTTTGAATATTTTGCCTCTGTCCCAACTTTTTTTTGAGTGTGTTGAAGGCATCAAATTCTAAATTTTCCAAGTTTTAGGCACCCTATTTTTTAGTACAACTTTGTTATAGATTTTTATATTATGACTTCTACATTCTCAAGTCAGTACAAAAAACTCTTTTTCAAACAGATTCTCAAACTTTAGTTTTCTAGCACAAAATTAAATGTTACAGAAAAATGTTTGTATGTCATTAAAGAAAGCAGCATATTACGTAAGAGACACTTTTCAGACAAAAAACACAATGAAGGCTGCTGGGTTTTGCTGCAAAAATAAGAAGCGAGTGTGAAAGTCAAAGTGTCCAGAAGAACTGTGTCTGGTTCTGCAAGATGCTCAATAAAACTTACCAGCTCATTTCCTTATAAAACTGCATTAATTGTACCGGAGACTACTGTTTTTATTTTAATTTATTTTTTTTTGTCACACCAAATACTGACTTTGTTTCATTTACTACTGTTTACTGCTCTTTACGGTAATTATTATTATTATTATTTTTTAATGTAGAAACATTTAATTTCATTACTTTGAAGGCATCTTTGCTCTACAGCATTTCTTTGCATGTGCCTAAAACTTTTGCACAGTACTTTACAATTAAGTTGGTCAGTGAAAACACTGAATATCTTTTCTTTGTACTTTTGCCAGTTAATTAAAGTTCCATAAAACTTGATAAATCACAGATTTTATTTTGCATTTTACAAAAAAATCAAAACTTTTATATAAATGGGGTTAGTACTAGTGAACCACATTATCAAAGAAATGTTGATGTCCTTTATGTGCCTACTCTGTTTTTTACTCATTACAAAGGCTTGTCAAGAAGGCATTATAATATAACATGCTGGCATGTCAGAATGAAGTTGGGAAGATGTGATTTGACCCACTGTTGTATGGCTCTTCTCAACATCCTACAGATTTAATCTGAGGCCAGCTCTCACCATTTGAGGAGTGAACTTTGAACAGGTTGAGCAGAAGAGACTTGGTGCTCTTTATCTGTGGTGATCACCATGACATCTAAGGTCTGATGTGTGACAGGGCAAAAGAGCAAAATGTCTGCTGGACATAAATCCAGTGAGTGTGAGTGACACAACACAAACGCATTTGCCCTATTGTGGTGAGGCTGAGAGTTTGAATCCTGATGATGCCACAGTCATCTGGGGCCGGGAGTCCAAGAGAGGAAAAACAATGGCATTACATTCTCACCTGTCAATCAGAGTGACACTAGCCAAGTGCGTGTGTCTGCACATAGTCAGCTACAATAATATGTAACATTAAGTGTGTCAGGTTCATATGAACTTTGCCAGTTGGCCCTAAAACATATAAATTATAAACAATATTTTCAAATATTTGGACAGTGGAGACAAACTGATTCTGTAAACAAACAAACAAACAAAAAGTGGCAATTTTTATTTTTCACTCAGGTAATTACTTACTGGTGTTCTGTCTTTACATTTTTGTATTACTTCAACACAATTTTATGTAGTGTCTTATACAGTATGTTTTTAAAAGCTAATGACACCTTTGTGACTTTTCATGCCAGCCATGCTAATTAAAAAAAAACACAAAAACAAACAAACAAACAAAAAAAACATTTCTTGTCTGTTCAACCAAAAATTTTATTTCGGAAAACTATTAAAGGTGACAAAATAACTTAAATGACTTTCCCATTCTCCTTGTTAGTTGAGATGATTTTTTATTTAAAAATTTTTTTTTTACCTCATCAGAGAAAACGCCACATGGATGACTGAGGGAAGAGAGATGAGTAATACTTTATTTGATGGGTACCTACATAGTGACTTTATAATGCATTCATAAGCATTTCATAAATATATTATAAATCAATGCTGGAGAATTTATGAACGGTATATGTCCAAACATACAATGGTATTGGAGTTTTTATGCAACTTTGTTTTTACATGGAAGAGAAAATGTCAAAATGTCATCTTGTGTGTTTTGACATGACGTTTATAAATTCTCCAGCATTGCTTTATAAAATACAGTACTGTACTGTAAATGCAAAGCAATGCCGTAAAGCAAAGATGCCTTAAAAATGAAATTAACCTTCTATATAAATTCTATATTAAGTTCTATATAAAAATATTCTCTAAAGAGCAGTAAACAGTCACAAAATTAGTCAAAAAAGTCAATATTTGGTGTCACAAGACTTTGCTTTTTTAAAAAAAATAAAAAATCATCAGTTGTCTCAGGTACAATTTGTGCAGTTTTTATAAGGAACTTAGCTGGGAAATTTTACACAGCAAAGTCTCCAGTTGTTCTGAAGACTTTAACTGTTGCACTTGCTTCTGTTTTTGTGCATGCAAAACCCAGCAGCCTTCATTATGTTTTTGTCTAAAAAGTGGTCTGTAACATAATATGTTGCTTTATTTAATGAAATACAAGCATTTTCTGTAACATAACATTTTTTTTTGTTGTTGGAAAAGTAATGTTTTTCAAAAACTGATTCAATAATTTGTACAGTTTTTGTACTGACTCAATAATGCAGACGTCATAAAATAAACAAAATGATAATTACTAATTACTATTACTCAGTTGTAGCTTTGCTAGAAAAATAAATGCAATACTACTTGAGCTGTTGCACTATTACTGCCAAACACTGTTTATACTGCCTATAATATTACTTCATTGCTACAGTTACACACATATGATATATGTGTTTGATTTTTATTGTGTGTTTTCTTTTTAAATTAATTAATTAATATATCTTCTATAACATCTAATAAGGAAGTTGCAAACCCAGTACTGTTGTGGTTGTGCAATGACAATAAAGATATTCTATTCTTCTGTTATATTTAAAATGTATGTATATATCTATAAGATCTATCTAGCACTACATACCACAAAGAATGTGGCTTGTAAGTATCGTTAAAAAGCGTTTGATAGGAATTTAGTAGTTCTTTTTTCTTCTTCTTCTCAATTTCATGGATTGAAATAAGAAATGAAAAGGTTGTTTGCTCATCTGTCAAATTTCTTAAGAATTAAGCCAACAGTCTCATTAATTTATTTATGTAATAGTATATTTTCAGAAGGAAATGACTATTTTTTTTTTCAATAAGAGATAAGCATTCTGAATAATTTTTATATGATGGTGGTGTTCTTGTATCTAAATAAACCTTTTTCTATATCTGTGGAAACTATCTTTAGCAAATAAAACATGGCCTGAATAAGAAGGAGAAAAAGAAAGAAGACATGGTAAGGAACCCAAACAAGACACAAACCAGAATACTGTGACCAGCAGAAAAAATAATCCTGCTCTTGAAGTTGTTCCTTCTCATCAGAAGTCAAAAATGACTCAGATAGTCTCCAAAGTTCTTATCTTCAAGCATGAACGCATGACTAACTCTCATCTAAACTTCCAGAATGTCAAATTAAGACAATTACTTCAAGGAGCAGGAATTTTAATCTTCCCTAATTCTCAGAATATTGTGCTTCCTCATTACGCCAAGAGGATATGATTCTCTTTCTAGGAAGTGTGATATATTTAATCATTAGTAGTACTGAAGATTGTAATCCTGTGCCTACAGTGCCTGCAGTGAAGGCAGAAATGTACAATAATCTATAATCAATAATTATAAACAATAATTAAAATTTTCCTTTTAAAGGAGAGGAGTAAATATTTTTTCTTTGTTATAACAAAAAAGTCTCTCAGACATTTATGGGCCAAAAGGTCCATCCCAGGCCAAAACCTGGGATTTTTAAAAAATATTTTTACATTTAAAATCGGAAATAAACAGGAAGTTTTAGAATTTTGAACATTCTAAAACAAACATAGGAAATGTGCAACATCTTGCCTAATTCTGTATTATTTCTAGGTTCCTAGTAAGCAAATTTGTGATATTAACCATGTTAACTCAGATTTTCAGATTTTCCTCATGCCTAATCTCTTCTGTTGAAGCATGTGTTCAGATGGATTTGATCTAACACTGATCATAAGGTTTTACACGAACTTGTGGAGTTCATGCCAGCTCAAATGCACACTGTCATTAAAGCAAAAAGGGGACGTACCGAATACTAAGAAACTCTGAAACTCATGTAAATATTTCAAAGACTTCAATTTTCACTCAGATTGTTATTAATAATACAATTTGTAATAAAAATTGTTGTATTAAATTAGAAAAGAATGCAAAATAGGAACATTTTCACTAGTGGTATACTTGTGACAACCTGAAGAAATGTTTAAAATAATAATAATGATAATAAAATCTCATGTAACTTTTTATTATTAAATTCTTTTTCACATCTGCTTTGTTTCATTTTTTCTCCCAATTTGGTCATTTACCAATTGCCACTCACCAGCTAGCTCTCCTCTATCACATGACAGCTGTGAATTTAGCACGTTTCCTCTGGGACACATGATACCAGCCACAGCATCTTTTTGAACTACTGCTTATACTTTGTCACAGGGCAGTGAACAAACTTGGAGGAAAGCAACTGCCTCCTCCACAGACACCCATGATCGGTTGGTGTCATTCTGATTGACAGGGAACAAATGACATTCCTCCCACCCAGAGAGAACTGGCAGTTACTCTCTCTTTAACTCCTGGCCATGGATGGCATCCTTGGGATTTGAATTGCAATCTCCCGATGATAGGTACGCGTTGCACCACTAAGGAAGCCATATTGTTGACTCCTGCATCAAGCTGGTGACCCACTGACATCACCAAACTGATGATTCTTCTTTTGTGATGCTTTTCCAGGCTTCTACCACAGCCTCTTTCAATTGTTGATTGTTTTGGGGGGGGGGGGGGGGGGGGGTTCTCTCTTCAGTCTCCTCTTCAGGAGGTGAAATGCATGATCAGTTGGGATAAGGTCTGGCAGTTGACTTGGCCAGGTTAAAACCTTACACTTTTTCTGATGAAGTCCATTGTTGAGTTGGCAGTGTGTTTTGGGTGATTGTCTTGCTACATGATAAAGTTCCTCCCAATTAGATTGGATTCATTTCTCTGTAAACTGGCAGAGAGAATGTTCCTGTAAACTTCTGAATTTATTCTGCTGCTACCATCATGAGTTAAATCATCAATAAAGATTAATGAGCCAGTTCCAGAAGCAGCCTTGCAAGCCCAAACCATGACACTACCTCCACCATGCTTGACTGATGAGCTTTTATGTTTTGGATCATGAGAAGATCCTTTCTTCCTCAAAACTTTGGCCTTTCCATCACTTCGGTAGAGGTTAATTTTGGTTCCAGAACTTTTGTGGCTCATCTCTGTATTTCAAATTCCAATTTGGCTTTCCGATTGTTAATGCTGATGAGTGGTTTGCATCTTGTGGTATGGTATCTATATTTCTGCTCTCAAAGTCTTCTTCAGTTGGTGGATTGTGATACCATCACCCCTGTGGAGGTTGTTAGTGATGTTACTGACTGTTGTTTTGGGGTTTTTCTTCAGAGAGCTCACAATGTTTCTGTCATTAACTGCTGCTGTTTTCCTTGGCTGACTGATCTATTGTCTCATATTCATCATTTGATCTCAAACCCAAATGTCTTTATAGTATACAGTGCCTATAGAAAATCATCATACCCTGTCAAAATCCTTACCTTTTGTCACATTACACCTTGGAAATTAAAATAAATTAAATCTAACTTAATTCTAAGTGGAAATAACATTTTAAAAAATTCTGAACAATTATTAAAATTTAATTAGTGAAATACCTGGTTTGGATAAGTGATCAGCCCCTTAGAGTAACTATTATAAACTTGCTCAGGTACAACCAGTCACTTCGCAGATCACACACCATGCTAACTGCCCCCCACCTGACATTAATTGCAGTGGTTTTGATTACTTCATAAGAAAACCGGCTGTTCCATGATGATTCCATTACTAGTAGTGCATGGCAATGCAAAGAATACACCATGGTTGGAAAGGTGCTTTCAAAAGGGCTCCGGGACAAAGTTGTGGAAAGGCACAAGTTAAGAGAAGGATACAAAAAGACTTCAAAGGCTTTAACTATCCCTCTGAGTACCGTTCAGAGCATTAATAAGAAGTGGAAAGTGTATGGCACCACCAACACCTTGCCTAGATTGGGCCAAACTGGATGACCGAGCCAGGAGGATATTGATCAGGGAAGCTACCAAGAGGCCAATGGCAACTTTGAAATACGTACAAGTCCTTATGGCAGAGATTGGTCGGTCTGTGCATGTGACAACAATCTCACAAGCTTTACACAAAGCTGGCCTGTATGGCAGGGTGGCAAGAAAGAAGCCTCTTCTGAAAAAGCTTTGCAAAAAACCACTTGGAAGATTCTAATGCCATGTCGCAAAAGGTTTTATGGTCAGGTGAGACCAAGATTGAACTTTTTGGACTGAACTGAAAGCGTTATGTTTGGCAAAAACCAAATACAGCACACCACCCAAAACACACCATACCTACTGTGAAGCATGGTGGTGGCAGCATTATGTTGTGGGGGTGTTTCTCTTCAGCGGGGACTGGGCAGTTGGTCAGGATTGAAGGGAAAATGGATGCTGCCAAGTACACCCAAATTCTTGAGGAAAACCTGTGGTCCTCTGCTAGACAGCTGAGGATGGGCAAGTGGTTCAGCTTCCAGCATGACAATGACCCTAAACACACCGCCAAAAAAACTACACAGTGGCTTAAAGATAGAAAGGTGAATGTCCTTGAGTTGCCAAGTCAGAGCCCTGACCTAAATCCAATTGAAAATCTGTGGATGGACTTGAAGACAGCAGTCACAACAATTCTGCAAGGAATATTCCCCACTCTAGGTACGCAAAGCTAATAGAGACATATCCAAACAGACTGATGGATGTGATTAAAGCAGAAGGTGGTTCTACGAAATATTAAAACTGATCACTTTTCCAACTCTGTTATTCTAGTTTTCTTTTTCTTTTTTTTTTTTTTTTTTTTTTAACATTTCCGAACTGTTGCCTTTTTATGTTACTGGAATGTTGTAAGGCAGAATGTGTAAAGCTGGAACAAAAAAAATATATTTTTAATGGGTTTTGATTTCAGGCTGTAAGACAAAAAAAGTGACTATTTTAAAGGGGTATGATGACTTTCTATAGGCACTGTAGCCAAAAATAAATAAATAAATAAAAAATTGGCCTTGTTGTTCCAATATGTTCTAAGGGACAAATGTACAAATCCCTGTCATCATATGATATCTTTGAATGGCATGGAACTTTTACCACAGTGGAGAGAGATGGTCTGTGACCATAAAATACATGAAGTGTTAAAATACCATTAAGCACAATTATGGAATTAATAATTTAATAATTAGAATTTTTTTCAAGGAATTGGACCATGGGAACACTGTCCACCCACACAGTGAGGAGAATGGTAAAGGACGGAAAAGGCGAACAAGGATCTTTGTTTTAGAGTTGCACAGCTTAGTAAATTCTTGTGGTTGTCAAGTTTCAAAATCAGCTGTTAAATTTCCCTTTCATAACAACAAGCTTTGGAAGCATTACAAGAAAGAAGCCTTTCTTTAAAGCATCTTACACAATGCAGCACCTGAACTACAAATGGCATTGCATTGTGATGAGAGCAGACCAAACCAAAATTTTGCGGTCATGTACATCATGTTTGGAGACAATACAGAAGTGGTTAAGAGAGAAACACAAAATCAGTGTTTTGCAATGACCATTTTAGTCTTTGGATTTGAACAGTACTGAAAACCTGTGTTCTAAATTGAAGAGTGATGTGCAGATGTACAAACCTAAGAATATGAAGCATATGAGCATAAAATGTTCTGCATGGAGGATGCCAAGATAGACATTACAGGAAGAGACTCAGTGATGGTATTCTCTCCAGAGCATCATAAAATATTAATTGTAAGGGTACAGAATTTTGAAACCACTTTTCTGTAGAAAAAATGGCACTACTCCTATGCAAAGCTCCTGTCTGTTTGAACTTATATACTTTTATATACTTAGAATTTATACACAAACACACACACACACACACAATATATATATATATATATATATATATATATATATATATATATATATATATATATATATATATATATATATATATATATATATATTTATTCTGTTTCTGTGTATTAACTTTTACTCATTTTTTTGAATGGCAATAATTCTGTAGGGCACTGTAGCTACCAAATCACACAATTCCATAAATTCAGTGGTACACAAACCCTATGCTTGTTCTGTGTTTAGGGCGTTTCCTTTGTCACCTGTAGACAGAATTACAGTTCAGGAAGTTTAGGTTTAGTGAACAGTTTAAAGCCTGTTATAAATCAGTCACCCAGTGGATTATGGCACAGGCAGTTGGCTTGTTTCCAGCATATGAACAAAGAGTTTCCTCTTCTCACTACTACATTTACAGAACTCTGCTTGAGGTTTGTCTTCTCCAGTTTCCTGATTTAGCGCTGTAACTAAACTTTAGACTAGACTTCTCTAAATTATCTTTCTTAGACACACATACTCTCTCTCTCTCTCTCTCTCTCTCTCTCTCTCTCCCTCTCTCTCTCTCTCTCTCTCTCTCTCTCTCTCTCTCTCTTCTAATTTGCTGGCCACAGTTAGAAATCAGCCGGCTGGGACTTGCCAGTAATTGAAGTCTCCACAGTGACTGCCTACAGCACAGCATTCAGCGATGCACAGGGGAGGTTTCCTGGAGGAAATTCAATAAGCTGTTCACAGTTAAGTGTAGTCATCATCAGGCCGTGTCCAGCATAAGATGCAGAAAAGCACTTGTCAACATATCTTAAAATACATGGAAAACATGCCTTACCCTCAGGCTTACAGAAGTATTAAAGTATTCCAGTTTACTGTATGTAATGCAATATAAACAAACTAATGTCAAGAAGAAAATGTTACATTGTGTAGGTAGATGACAAACATAGACATTCTGTCAGCTCAGCCGTACATTATTCTCCCCATGCTTGATTTCTAATGGTCATTCTTATGGTTTACTTTCACCCACTATTAAAAACCCGGCAAGTGGTTGACATTATATAATAAAGATGAAATACAGATGAAAGTGTTAAAGATAAAAAGTTCAAAAAGGCACTCTGTCTAAAAGCATGCCGAAACGTATATTCTGGGGCCTCTTGAAAAAGTCCTAGAAAGTTGAAGAAAGTACATATTGACATCTACAATACAGCAGAAGGGAAAGCAGAGCATAAAAGGCACCAGTGCAGATCAAAAGTACACTTAACCTAACCACTGAGGTATGAAGCACATATCTTATGACATGCAAGCTGAACTATAAATCAGAACTTCCTGATTTGGAGGCTGAAAATGCAGATCACTGGTGCACCTGGACGTACATGCTGAAATTCTGACAGGCCAGAGAGTATTTGATGGATGCCTGGTGATGGGTTTTTTTAAGAGCCTCCTGAAAGTGGGGAAAAAATCTGACTGCCATGAAGTGATGCAGGCCTCAAGACAAGCCAGTGTTGAAGCCTTGTTGAAGCTGTACTGAATAGTGAGAGGCTGATTATGGCTAGTCTGGTGCAAAGTGGGACAGGGCTTCATATTTATTAACTTATGCTATTATGCACCCTTTAAGAAAAACAGAAATAACCACACCAGTTTCAAAGCTAAAAAAAACCCTGTGTCATATCTTCAGAGCTGTACATGCACAATGACACAGTTCTCACTCTCTATAATCAACCTAGGGAAGGAAGCTGATGACATGATTGCCTGTTGATGGTGCACTCTTCCTAATTAAAACAGGAAGAAGGGTAACTCCTCACACCCTTGCAGTATTATCAGGCTCAGAGCTCTGCTGTGGCTGTGACTCAGCTCTCCACTTCTTCCTCCTGATAACCCACCAGGGCTTAAGGAGAAAAATGAGAGAGAAAGAGATACAGTTCAGGGCAGCATGGTGTCACTTACTAAGTCTTGTTCACGCCACCCCCAGCATCAGCTGTTGCTGCTTACGGCCATATTGCAATTTTAAATCTGATGTTTGATGCTAGACAAAACAAAACTATACAGAACAATTGACATTTATACAAGTATATTGAGGTGTTTTCCACAGTGATTGTGAAATATACTGTATATTTTGTCATGTTAGTGCTTGGGGTACAGTGATGCATTGTAAATGCCTCTTTAGGGGCAAAATGGGTCATAATTCTTCAGCTATTTAAGGGTTCCCCTTGGCCTACATAATCTTTAATGAGGTGGGGTATAGTTAAACAAGAGGGTCAGCAATGTTCCACTGCTACAGAAATATTTCAGGGCACTTGACTTTAATCCTGAGGGTAATTCAAGCCTCCTTGTGGATAATGAAATATGAAGCTTAAAAAATGACGCATCTAATGACGCATCTCCAGACAGTTCTTGAATTAAGTAGCCATTGCTGTGGGATCAATCTAGCACACAGATGGCAAGCACAATTTCTTTTTTACGTCTTAGTAGCCTTAAGCAGTTGGATCTATTTTGGCTTCTCTTATAAGAGAAACAATGATGATTTGAGCTAATTATACCACAGAAATAATAATCAAAAAGCACAGAGGACAACACAGGTAGCCAAATAATTAGTGTCCACTCAGATTTCTGGCAAACTATCTATGAGTAATAAAAGGTGCTGAAACAATGAAAAGCTATGGCATAAGTGCATGGTGTCCAAGCTTAAAATCTAGCAAACATAAAATTACATTAAAATTGTGCATATTATTTGGTCCTATATATAATTATATGTTTAAGTTTATCCTTTAATCACATTTACAAAAATAGAAGAAAAAAAAACTAAATAAGCAAGCAAACAAACAAACAAATGAATGAATAAATAAAACTAAATAAATAAATTGTCCAGGTGGGGGTCACAGTAGCATCAGGCTGAGTAGGTCAGCTTAGACTTCTCTATCCCCAGCCACAGATTCCAGATCCTCCTGGGGGATCCCCAGACATTCCCAAGCCAACTGTGAGATATAATCTCTCTAGCAGGTCCTAGGTCTGTGCAAAGGTCTCTGTACAGGGGGACATGCCTGATACAGCTCTAGCAGGAGTTGACCAGAGTGCATCCTTGTAAGCTGCTTGAACCACCTCAACTTGCTGCTCTTGAATTTGGAAGAACAGCACCTCTACTCTGAGACTCTTCCAGATTTCCAGGCTCCTTACCCTATCACAGAGATTAAGCCCAGCAACCCTGCAGAGAAACCACATTTTTGCTGTGTATACACACAGCTTTAGTCTTTCAGTCACTACCCATAGCTCGCAACCATAGGTGATGTTTATTAATGAAACAGAGAGCTTTGCCCAAAAACTGAGCTTGTGTTTCACCTAAAGACCAGTACAACAACTATAACACTGCTGCAGCTGACCTGATCCGTTTGTCAATCTCATGCTCTCTTTTCCTATCACACTTGAATAAGATTCCAAGGTACTTAAACTCCTCCACCAGGGGCAAGGTGTCTCCACTCTTGTAAAGGAAGCATCTTCTTTTCCAGGAGAGAATCGTGGAGAGAATGTAGGTGCTGGTTTTCATCTCAGGTGCTCCAGACTCAGCAGCAAAATATTCATGTGAATGTCAAAGGTCCACTGGAAAATGCCAAGAGAACAGTATGTTCTGCAAATAACAGGGATGGCACTTGTAGATCCCCATACTGGACATCTCTCCAACCTTGGCTGTGTCTTGATAACCCAGAAACAGGAATGAAGACAAGACACACAGTCTGACAACCACTTTAAACTATTTCAACTTAACACCGAGAATGCGACACAACTCTCACTGCATTGATAGAGAGACTGGATCACAAGTAGTGACCCCAATACACCATACCCCTGAAAAACAGGTACACAATCATAGGCTTTCTCAAAACAAAACAAAAAAATGTAGCCAGGATTAGCCTACTCCCATGACCCCTCACAAAGCTGTGCAATAGTAAAGAGATCCACTCTTCCATTGTTCCACCCAAACTATTGTTCCACCCAAACTATTGAATGGGGTCTTTACAGAAACCTGGCATAGACCTCTTTTTCCTGGGAAGCTGAAGAATGTGCTTCCCCTAATTGAAATATAGTGGACCAGTTTGCCAGTCCAAAAGCACTGTGTCAGATCTCCATGCAACACTTAAGAGGTGTGTTAACCACACAATCCCAACTTCATTCACTCCTGTAGCTATGAAGGTTTCTAGCTGCCATAATAATTTTAGCCCCAGAAATGCACTCAAAAGCACCAGAGATTTCTGGAACTGCCTCCTGAAATTGTCCATCAGACTGAGTGTCCCCACAATTACTTAATTTGTCTTTAATCAAAGACTACCAGATTCTCCCAAGCAACCCCAAAGGCTCTGCTGGGTTTACCAGGTAAAAGTGGCCAGCACCCAGTTGGTGATTCTTTGACAGAAATGCCCCTCTCTTTCAAACATATGACCTAATCTCTGATGATACAATCACAGAATAAAGAATTGACTTTTGGCCTTTTTGGTGCTCTGGTACCAAGTACACTTGTAACTTTGTGTCTGACAAACCTTGACAAACCTGAGCAACGTTGTGTCTGACAAGTTGTTTGTTACTGACAATCCATGGCTTGCACAGAAGTATCCATCATTTATAACTGTAGCACAGTGGAGTCAGTAGGAGGTACCCTGCTCAAACAAGAAGGCTGAATACTGCAAACTGCTATTTGGTGAATATGCATAAACAAGAGTTAGAGTTTTCCCTCCTGAGATTCGAAATCTTATGAGGCAACAGTCTTGTCCACTGGTAAAAAGTGTGAGGTCTTCAGCCTGGGACAATTGAGTATCCCCACACCTGCCTCAAGTCTGTGTCCTGTGGGATTTGTAGAGCAGAAGAAAGACCACCTCACTGAAGAAGTTTGTTTCGGAGCCTCTACTGTGTGTGGCTGTAAGGTAGACTATATCTAGTCCTTACCTTTCCATCTCAAATAACTCAGGCTCTCGCCCCACCAGTGAAGTAATATTCCATGTTCCAAAAGTCAGACCTATCCATTGCAAGACCTGTCCCGCACCCCCACATTGCTATTTTGAGCTGAGCCCAACCAGGTTATGTGGGTGGCCTAGTCACCAGGCACTCACTTGTGGACCCCACCTCCAGGACTGGCTCCAGGGGTACTTGGTCCCAGTAACCCAAATCCGAGCAGGGTGTTTTTTTCTTTTTCTTTTTTCTTTTACCTATCAAGGGGCCCTCTTCCCTCATATATGTTCATCAAGGGTGGCCTCACCAGGAGCATTAAGCTCCTTGTGACATAGCCCTGAGGTTCACCAAATTACACAAGCCCCTTCACCAGGACATGGTCTTGATCCACAAAGTGAATTTCAAATTAATACCAAATGCAAAAACATGAAAGTACACATGCAGTACAAAATGAATATGGCATAAGTATTAAGCTTTTTAATGCCTCTAAACCAGTTTTCTTCCTAAAATATTTACTGTTACATCATATTTGTTTCTAACTTATTTTGGTTTATCTCTGATTAGATGCCATTTAAGCTAAACAGTTTTCAACCATAATACTTCTGTGTAACAGTAGTGACATTGATTAAGTTCTGGCAAAATGTTCAGTCCTTCTGTTTGCTATACCACATTATAATACAATGCTAAAAGGCAAAAGAGGAAAATGACTTTCTCATAAAGCCACTGATGATGGAGCTTAACTTTGTAAGAAACCATGGCAACAAAAAACTTCCATTTGTAGAGAAGCAATTTTCCCTTTGTCTGCACCAATAACATCGTTGATGTGAATGTTCTTACACACAAATTGGTGGAGATTTTGAAAAAGACACCTGAGACACGAAATAGGCAGAACATCAGGATTACATTATCCATTTCCAGCAAGCAGCTAGTACAGCCAATTTGTGTTTGTTTTAAAGAAGTGTGCTTCAATTCAAGGGACACACAGTGAATTAAAATAAGTGTAAAGTTACAAACAGTTAAAAACAAGGTAGGATGATTTGGATTAACAAATGGATCCTATTTAAGATACATTAAGCTTCCTTCAGTAGGGCTACACTAGATGAGGTTAATTTACCAATTGCACAAATGTATTAGCTTACATAATGGAACATAGGGTTAGGCCACAAACTCAAAACCAGTAGGCTGTCTTATACTTCTTCTACTGATTTACTTATTTGTTTAGAAAGTCTAATCCTACAGAAAGATTTCAGAGGAGGCTAGGCTTGCAACTAAATCATTAGGTAGATCATAATTAGGAGCATGTCACTCTGTTTATTCATTCACTGTTTATTTCGGACTTCCCATTAAAGGGTTACCTTATTCCTGGATGACTTTACTCGATGTGGAAATTATTGTTTGTTTCCTGATGACTTCTGTATGCTCTGGTTTTAGTCTCAAGAGGCATGGGCTTACAAATCGAACATAATTTTTGTATACTTTTTTATGCTATTACTCATTCACAACTAAAACAATTCACTTCTAAAACCTTGGCATGTGTAGGAGTCATCATCAGTAATAATGTTAGTATTGACCCTTCACTAATAGTTGACTGTTCACCTATAGTAGTGGCAAGATAGTTACCTCATTTGCTCATGCTTTGCACTTGCATAGTTATTGAGTTTCTAAAGTTTTACTGTATTTTGCATGAGTTTGATTGATTTTTTTCCAATAACAATCATTCCTCTCTTCCTGAAAATTTTCACATCCTGACAATCTTTTCTGCATGATGGTGCCTCAACCTTTTAAAAGTGTAGATGTTTGCTGTAGTGTTTTTTCCTGTTGTTATTTTATTCAGAGTAATTCCAAAGCATTCTGTCAAATAGTTAGTTGTGTGTAGGATAAGCGGTATGGAAAATAGACGGATGGATGGATGGATGGATTATGGTTTGTTGCTACATGAACTTAAAATCTTAGCTAGCTGGATCATGATGTAGCTAATCAGATCCTTAATTTAAGTGATAAGTTTTTTAAAAACTGTAAGATGCTAGTGTTCATTTTACTTAGGACAGAAACAGAAATAACTAAAACGTGTTTTAATCACACTTATGTGATATTAGTATTAAGAATTACAAATACAAAACTTGAATTAAAAGGTACTCTGACAGACATCCCCACCTAAATCCTAACTACAATTAAAACTTTGAATCTCTGTTTGTACACGCACGCACACACACACACACACACACACACACACACACACACACAGGAAAACAATAATTGTTTATTATGATGCATCACACAAAAACTATACTTTATCCAGTCAGTTTTATCCCGACATTTGATGGTTGTTCACACCAAACTTTTGAGCAGGGAGAAAATGAAGAACTGTAGCTTTTGTAAGATACAGCAGAGTGTAATACAGTGTTTCCTGTGACTAATAGTGTTGATGCTCTTTCATGACACCTTCTGCATCTTCCCTTATGCTCATTCTATTACTCTAGATTGGCTACAGGACAGAAGCTGTGTCTACAAAATATATTTTATTTATGTGTTGTTAATACTCTCAGTAAAATTATGAGTGAGAAGAACAAGAAAATAAACTTTAAGGTGCACACTGGTCCAACATTTCCACTTTGGAATTAATTTTAAGGTGTAGGCACAATCAAACTTGCAGTTGATTCACTTTGTATTTTAATTTATCAATATTGATGTAACCATTTCTATAAGAGTATACAGGTGAATCTCAATAAATTAGAATGTCGTGGAAAAGTTAATTTATTTCAGTAATTCAACTCAAATTGTGAAACTCGTGTATTAAATAAATTCAATGCACACAGACTGAAGTAGTTTAAGTCTTTGGTTCTTTTAATTGTGATGATTTTGGCTCACGTTTAACAAAAACCCACCAATTCACTATCTCAACAAATTAGAATACTTCATAAGACCATTAAAAAAACATTTTTAGTGAATTGTTGGCCTTCTGGAAAGTATGTTCATTTACTGTACATGTACTCAATACTTGGTAGGGGCTCCTTTTGCTTTAATTACTGCCTCAATTCGGCGTGGCATGGAGGTGATCAGTTTGTGGCACTGCTGAGGTGGTATGGAAGCCCAGGTTTCTTTGACAGTGGCCTTCAGCTCATCTGCATTTTTTGGTCTCTTGTTTCTCATTTTCCTCTTGACAATACCCCATAGATTCTCTATGGGGTTCAGGTGTGGTGAGTTTGCTGGCCAGTCAAGCACACCAACACCATGGTCATTTAACCAACTTTTGGTGCTTTTGGCAGTGTGGGCAGGTGCCAAATCCTGCTGGAAAATGAAATCAGCATCTTCAAAAAGCTGGTCAGCAGAAGGAAGCATGAAGTGCTCCAAAATTTCTTGGTAAACGGGTGCAGTGACTTTGGTTTTCAAAAAACACAATGGACCAACACCAGCAGATGACATTGCACCCCAAATCATCACAGACTGTGGAAACTGAACACTGGACTTCAAGCAACTTGGGCTATGAGCTTCTCCACCCTTCCTCCAGACTCTAGGACCTTGGTTTCCAAATGAAATACAAAACTTGCTCTCATCTGAAAAGAGGATATTGGGCCACTGGTCAACAGTCCAGTTCTTCTTCTCCTTAGCCCAGGTAAGACGCCTCTGACGTTGTCTGTGGTTCAGGAGTGGCTTAACAAGAGGAATACGACAACTGTAGCCAAATTCCTTGACACGTCTGTGTGTGGTGGCTCTTGATGCCTTGACCCCAGCCTCAGTCCATTCCTTGTGAAGTTCACTCAAATTCTTGAATCGATTTTGCTTGACAATCCTCATAAGGCTGCGGTTCTCTCGGTTGGTTGTGCATCTTTTTCTTCCACACTTTTTCCTTCCACTCAACTTTCTGTTAACATGCTTGGATACAGCACTCTGTGAACAGCCAGCTAATTTGGCAATGAATGTTTGTGGCTTACCTAGTGAACCAAACTGAGAGACCATTTTGAAGGCACAGGAAACCTTTGCAGGTGTTTTGAGTTGATTAGCTGATTGGCATGTCACCATATTCTAATTTGTTGAGATAGTGAATTGGTGGGTTTTTGTTAAATGTGAACCAAAATCATCACAATTAAAAGAACCAAAGACTTAAACTACTTCAGTCTGTGTGCATTGAATTTATTTAATACACGAGTTTCACAATTTGCGTTGAATTACTGAAATAAATGAACTTTTCCACGACATTCTAATTTATTGAGATGCACCTGTATTTCATTTTCAAATAATTTTTTTTTTCCAGGTGAAAGCTGCTGGGATTTAATTGGATATTTCATATGATGGATCATGGTAAATCACTATCAGTGAAAATGTGCTCAGACCAGTTTCTTTATGAAGAGCAATCAAGCAAAGCATTCTAGCAAAACAGTAAAAAAGTGACTGCTACATTCACATAGTCTAGAATGAAATACAATCCCTTAGCACTATTCACGAACTGTCTCAAAAACTTAAAAGCAGTGTTTAGAAAACTTTTTAGGCCTGAGGTCTGTTCCTTTCTTTAGTACATCAGATTACTCAGTGCTTCTCATATAACTCAATCCAATCTTATTGCAGTGAGAGCACCACCTTCTACAATAAGTATTTTTTTGGTCTAATCAGGGAGAACATTAAAATAGAAAAGTGAGCGTGAGCAATACTGTATGTTTCCTGGCTGGCTCAAATCTGGCAGACCTGAGGTGATGATAAGTGTAGAGAATGTGCTACCATACCAGCAACCACAGTTGTTGCCTGAACAGGGCAGAATTGAGTTTTTTGAATGTGGTAATAATGTCATCCTCTGTCCAATTCTTATAAGTCATTTATGGCTGTCAGTTATCTGCTGTTATCATCTAGAAGAATTTTAAGCAGGACTGAGGCCAAAGTCTCATTGCTCACAGAGTTCATGGATGTACACTTGGACACATGGAGCATAAATAACAGTGACTACACAACAACCAGGCCATAAGGGATGCACAGCTGAAGAGTCATTCACAGCACAAATTCAGTCTATAACTCAGTGGACAGTAGTCATCAAACCATCACGCATTCATTCAAGTTTGTTGATGGTGGAGTGGCCGCCTTATGTCCTAGGGTGCCCTCATATCTGTGTTACCTTCTGGCTCTCCCTTTTAGTTATGCTGTCATAGCTAGTCTTGCTGTAGTCCCTGCTTGCACTCACACAAAGTACACTGTCCTTAACCATTACAGGGCAGTAAGTATACCTAATAATCTCACTCTCTCTCTCTCTCTCTTTCTGTCGAGCTACACATGATACTCCTGAGATGCCAGTGATCCTGACCCCGTCTGTTCTCTGGACCTGACGGATCCATCCTGATGCCCTAATTCTGGTTGTTCTCATCAATTGGAACATGCTGCTGCTGAGGATGGCCCCACACGGTGCAGCCTAAAGATCATTGAGATTACTGAGGATGGTACCACTTAAAAACCATACAGATGGCTTTGGACCTCAATTCATATGAACAGTTATGCTATGATGGCTACGACTACAATTGCCACAAACAGTTCTGCACTCAAGTCTCCATCAGTGAACAGTGGAGAAGTTCAACAAACAGTCTTCATGTAAAAACTGTAATGAATTTCCCTGGTTACACAATTGCACTATTTGACCATGTAGTATTAGCACATTTATAGAAGGCATTTATTTATAATCGCACTATCCGGTGTCACCCAGATGAGGATGGGTTCCCTTTTGAGTCTGGTTCCTCTCAAGGTTTTTTCCTCATATCGTCTCAGGGAGTTTTCCCTTGCCACTGTTGCCTCTGGCTTGCTCATTAGGGATAAATTCATACATTTAAAATCTATATCCTGAGTTTATATATTTCTGTAAAGCTGCATTGGGACAATGTCCATTGTTAAAAGCGCTATACAAATAAAACTGAATTGAATTGAATTGAATACATGTGTGTTACTTGGAGTACCCTTACAATAAATATAAAAAAATATGGCTCAGATTATATATCAATAATGTAGTTTGTGTTAAAATATTGTTATCACATCCAAATGTCCCACAAACTGAGCTCATGGTCGTGGAAAAGTATTAAGAGGAGATTTTCTGAGTTAAAAGGGCACATATTCCTGCATTGCCAGGCAGAGAAATGATAGGCAGGGTTCCCTTGAACATGTAACAGTGAGAAGGAACTGACTGAATTACCTCAGACACCTGGAAGGCACTGTAAAGCAGATCAGAAGGGGCCAGTCCATTAAGTGCTATAACAACAAATAATAATGCGTGAAAATTGATCATCTAGTGTAACTGGATCAGTGAAGAGAGGGTGTGATATGTGTACACTCATAACTAATGATCAGTCAATCACACCCGAAACACAGTAATGATTACTATAACAGTACACTATGTTGAGTTGGTGTGGATGAGACCAGACCCACTTGTGTATGATTCTGTCATTATGAGCTTCACTTGAAAACCTATACCGGTGATCTTAAGTAATTAAAATCCCTTTATCCTGATCAGGGTTGTGGTGGATCCACAGGAACACTGGTCACAAGGCCAGAACACATCCTGGACAGGATACATTTGCATATAGTGGCAATTTAGAGTTGCCAATCCACCAGTTAGCCCATTTTGGGAGTACCTGGATATAGGGAGAACTTGCAGTGCTCTGCACAGAGAGTAATATGAGCTCAGAATTGAACCCCAGACCCTGGAGCAGTGAGGCAACAACACTACACACTGCACTAACATGCCCCTTGATTTCAACTGATTAATTTTTATTTTTTATCTAACTTGTGTACATGATTTTTGTTTAGATTTTGTCTTTGGATACCTTATGTTACAAAAAGACTTTCAGCCTATTGCGAGGTCAGCCATGGGACTAAGGTATTTTCAGTAAAATCATGCATGCTTTTGTGGTACTTCCTGGCAAACTGCCTTCAGCTCTTGAGTTGAAGCTAACTGATGATTAATCTACCAAATATTCACTGCAAAATGAAAAAGAAAAGTAATCGAACTGTGCAAATAAATAGAATTCTCTTAATTGCTCTGAGGGGTGCTAAATATATGTGAAAAGTAAGTGAACTTCTGGCAAGATATTTTAATGCAAAACAGTTTGATGAAACATACAATACAAAAGACCCGTCTAATTTTACTGAACGCACTCTGAATGTGAATGCGTTTGAGCTGACCTGGCGTAAAAATACCAAGATGAGAAAACGGTTTAAGAAATATGAGAACCATGTTTTATTTGTTAACTATATGTCAGCCATGTTTTACTGTTGTGTACTACACTTCAAAAGTCTAGTTTCTATGGTACAAATAGAGTCCAGTGGCACAGTAGAAAAGTAACTGGTTTCTCTAGAGAAGCCAATTTATCAACATGCCAGAGACACAAAGGGCAGCACATCCTTTACCGGCTCAATTTCCTCCTTCTCCCTCTTTTTCTCTTTCTCTGGTTCTTTCTCCTTTTGTCTGATTCGTCCACCCATTACCTTTCTTTCTCCTTTTCATTTTTTCTTTCTTTCTTTCTTTCTTCTTCATCTTCTTTTTTTTTTTTTTTGCTTCTAAACTGTTTTTTCAACTTCTCAATAACTAAAACCCATTAACCCATTTAAAGTCTTCATCGTGGTTCAAATGCACCATAGGGGATCATTACTTTACAAAGTGAATGTAGAATAGTGATCATAATATATACTTAACCTTGACAAGCTGATTATTTCCCCACCTATTGTTTAAAGATGGGGTTTCTGTGCACCTCAAGAAATCTGGCTTTCTAATGTTCTCTCAGGCATTAACAGGCAGGAGGGGGAAATTTCAATTCAGGTGTTTTCCATCCATTTTTGCGCTCACAGAATAAACTGATTCCTAATGGGTCCCTGATCTCATGTTGAAAAATGACCTGAAGGCAAACTCCCCCCTAACAGGTGGGGTCCAAGTCTGCCCTCACCAAAAAGAAATGATTTATGGTATGGATATTCTGGCCTCAGTGCTAGCCATTAAAGACCGTGGGTCATTAATAGTGTTGCTTTTTTTTTTTTTGTGCTTTTTTTTTTTTTGCCATTTCCCTTTCAGCTGATAACAATATGCAGCTGGACAAAAAGTGTTACAAAAACCATTGCTATTGGCTTTTTTTTTTTTTGTGACAGTATATAAATTACATTTACTGCTTGGCAAACCATGGAAACGCTACATATAGCAGCATGAATTGTTATGTTATTCTTCCCAGACAGAGCAAAGAGAATTTATAATAAGGAAGGTGTCAGCACATGAAAGGAAAATTTCACAGAGATAAGAAACAAAGAAGACTTGGTTCAAAACGCTGCCACTCCTGCACAGCTTTTATGGAGGCTTTTTATTTCCTATTCAAATAAGTGAGTTTCAACAACTTCATTCCTCACCTTTTAAAACTCAGAGCTACTTCTAGAGAGAAAGAATCAAAATCATTAAAACTGTTGTTTTTTTTTGTTGTATGGGTAAGAGAGGGAAAAACAAAATCCCCAACAAATCCCCAAAGTGGAAATGGATTTTTGTATTTCCAGAGGCTAGCACTGTAAAAGCATGTCTTCTTTTAATGGCGTTACTCAGCTAAAGCCTCCGTTAACCTTGGCTTGAAAGCATCATGGCAATAACAGCCTCTTAAGAAAATGAATATATTCATCCTGTAAAAACTTCATTGTAGCAGATATAACACATGGACGAGAAAGAAGTACATGATTAGGGTATAGCGAATTCACAAACAGTGACTGTAAAGGTGCGTTCACACATACAGCGATTTTATAGTCACCAGTCACTGTACAATGAAGTCGCCAATAGGCGTTCCTCTACTGGTTGCCATAGTAACATGGGTGGTGCAACTAGCATTCACTTTTGACAACAAGCCAGTTTTCTTGCCGCTAAAATTAAACATTTTGGAGGGAGCGCGATCTAATATAAAATTCACCAGTGTATATATATGCATCATATCCTACGAGATGAATCGCAAGCGCAAGCGTCAATTAGCTTAGCTTAGCTTATGGCCTTAATGCGTTCAAAGCAAAATAATAATAATGAAACACAATCAATTTTGCTGCAATTGAGCAAAATCCCGGTGTAGCTCCTATCTCAGTAAGTGAGCATCACCATCAGGTTGTCATTCACTATCTGTTCAATGGTGACCGGGGGCCTGACCGCAGCTCTTCGGCTGTGGCCTCTGTGTTTCCTGGGTGAAGTGTCTGGCTTGGTTCCGCTCGCTCCCGGGCACCAAAGCAGAGACAAGCTGAACACTTCACCGCTACACTGGGATTTTGCTGGATTGCATCAAAAAGTGAGTGTGTTTCATTATTATTTCTTTTATTTTTTATTTTTTTGCTTTAAACCTGCTAAGATCTTAAGCTAAGCTAAGCTAACTGGCTACTGCCACAATGACGCTGCTTTTGCTAGTGAGCATGGAAGGCTACGGATCACGTGCGCTCTACTGTCTTCACTCCCATTGGTAGTCGCTGCAACAAGTCGCTCCAAATTTGCATAAAGTTACACTTTTCTCAACTTTCAAAGTCGCTGGACACGCCCACATCTAGTCCCCAATGGTCGCCATTGCTCATGTCTCCGGAAGTCACCAGCTCTCATTAAAAATGAATGGCCTCCGGTTGCTTTGTCGCTGTGAGTCGCTGTATGTGTGAATGCACCTTAAGGCACAGGAAAAGGATCATTTAGAGACTGCCAACATCAGCTAACTAACTACCATACTACAAACATAATATTCTTTTTAATTATCACTTTTACAGATCGTGTATAGGATGACAATGTCTCACTGAAGGACATGCTCCAGTTCTGTATCTGTTTCAGACTGTACACACTGATAGTCACACTCAGAAAATCTGTTATTCTTCATAACACTGATCTACAACACAGATATACAGTAAGATCAGAACACGTAGGGAATTAAAACAAAAAAAAAAAGTTAAATGTTTCGTGAGGAACAGGCAAAGTTTGCAACCCACAAAAACAACCCTTTAATCTGTCAAGTTACAGCACTCCCTCAAGTTAACCCCACACTCTTTAGCCCCCAGAATCTGCTGCCAGCATCCAGCATCAAGCAGGCTGTTTCCAAACCGCATGCAACTGATTGAAATTCTGATAAGTGCAACATCATGCGAACAGCTGCATAAAAAAGGAGGACTGGCTTTGGCTACTTCTCTTTGACCATTTAATTTGTTTTGACTTCCTTTAATCTTGTGCATACAATAAAACGGACTCTCGATCTGGATTAACAGCATAGCTTTGCTCTTTTTGGGGTGTGAAAGAATAAAAGAAAGGGTGTCCAAAAACCTGAGAGGAAGCATAGATGGCCAGTTAGCACTGGTCCACTCCCGTTCATGCTTGGATACAGAACGTTGGGATGAAAAGCAAATCTCCTGTTCACGTGGCCCAGATCCAATCCCCTTTGTGACACACAGGCGGGGTAACTAACATCAAGATCACTTGGATCACCTGTCACCTCTGTAGAGATCTGTACTTCTGATTACAGGCTGAATGTACAAAGAATTCAAAGCCATTCTGTGTTTGTTGGCTTTAGGCACCTACAGTATAGCTCGATATTATGAGGGCACATGTGGGCTTGACTTACTCTATTCAAACAGGGCCGCTGAGCAAAAACAGCTCTCTTAACTTGCAGACACCAGGTCGATAGAAGAATTCATGCTTTATATCGTCAATGTACAAAGAGTGAACTTTGTGAAAATGAATGGGTACAAAACACAGTAGTGCAGGTGGGAACTGCTGTTACCTTTTAGAGATCTTGCATTGTCCATAAATGAATGAGTGGCTGTGGGTTACTTTAGCCCCATTTAAATGATGCCGACCCTAAACTGTCATCCCTCATAAGTTACCCTCAGTTACCACTCTCTAGCTCATGGGCCGGATAACCTGGATTATGGAGACAGCTGCTGCACAGTCACGCAACACTGGGGCAAATGTTCATGGCGATAATTGGCTGAGACAGCTTGAAGAATGTCCTAGAAGTTCCTCCAGTGTAGTAAATTTGCTCCAATCGTATCAGTCATAATACAAACAGAACAAAAAATAGCATCATGATGACAAGCACACGAAAGCACAACTCTGGAAAAGTCGGGATTACATGACCTTCAGACAAATAGAGATGATGATGAATGTGCAATCATGAGAATAAAAAAAAAAATATCTGGACTTTTGGACTTTTTTAAATAATAAAGAAGAAAAGAAAAGAAAGAAAAATTGGTTTTATTTGTCATTTCAACCATATACTAATAGTAGCTTTTAGTCTGACATCAGCAGCATACCTCCTAGCTGTTTAAAACTATAAAAATGAAACCTTTTCCACTAACTCACAACTCAGTCATATATTTCAATGCTAGTATTGCATATGGAGGGAAAGACTTGTAGACTGTACAGCTCAGTAGAAACACCAGTGGTGACATTTACCTCTCTGACTATTCTTCATAACATTCAACCTACCTGATTTCTTAACAACAGCAACAAACATCCGCCTGTTTATTTTTGTCAGTGTATTTGAGCCCGGTAATTAAGGTGTGTATAATAAACAGGAAGGTTATTACTCACGAAAGCAGACAAATAACAAGAGAAACATTTTGTCAGATAAGAGACCTTTTTTTAGCCCGGGATGAAAAACCACCTGTGGAGTGATTAATATCGCTCATAAGCATGCCCTGAGTAGGAGTCATCTTTGTTACCTATAAGCAGCGTAATCAGATGATTATGAAGAAACGTGTTCAACTATAATTAAACACCCAAATAATATACTGTTTTATTTAACTCAGCTACAATGAGACCTCAAATGTCGTCAACGGTAGCCAGCATGCAGCATGTATAGCATTCCTTTATTGAAAGAACTTCCTGTAAACATCCAAGTGCTTCCTGTGTCAAATCCCAACCCTTTGAAATACCAGCTTGTGCAGGGTCCATGGGTTCCGGATGACCAAGGCCACTTCCGAAGAAATGCCATAGGAATTCAATGCCATCATAGCAGATCATCCGTTAGTATCAACAAACGGATGCAAGGATACTGAGGTGGAAAAACCCCCACCTCACCACCTGAACGCCACTTCAAAACTTTACATCAAGTGAATATGAATATGAGTAATGTGGTGCAAATGTTTTGACTTTGCAGTCTACTTTAGAGTATCACACGCATTTCAGAATGTCTCTTTACAAAGGGTATTAAAATAATTCCTTATGACCACGATAGCTCACCAGAGGAAAATGAATACCTGTGAATTTATTCTTTATTTGGTTGAAAATGTACAATATCATTTGTTGTTTTAACATTGATGTTTTTATTAGCTTTATGGTGCAGCCAGCAGGTAATTGAGCAATAATACAATTTGTGTTGTTTTGGCTTTGCACTCCAGACAAATTGAATTAGATGAGTAATGGAACTGAAATGAAATAGAAAGTATAGCGATGAAGTGTAGGATGTCAGCTTAAATATATACATCAATATCAGGTTAACCATAGTGAGATTACAGCCCGTTCATAAGGGAAAATACACTGGCTTGACATATTTAATTGTAATTAATGCCCATAATTTTTTATTGCTACAGTATTTTGATCTATAATTATAATGATTTTTTTTTTTTTTTTTTACTGACTATATACACTCACCTTCCAATTTAATAGGAACACCTGTACACCTGCTCATTTATGCAGTTATTCAACCAGTCAATCATTTGGCAGCATGACAATGCATAAAAGCATGCAGATACAGGTCAAGAGCTTCAGTTAACGTTCACATCAAACATCAGAATGAAGAAAAAGTGTGATCTCTGCGATTTTGACCGTGGCATGGTTTGAGTATTTCGGGAACTGTTGATCTCCTGGGATTTTCACTCACAACAGTCTCTAGAGTTTACACAGAATGGTGTGAAAAACAAAACAAAAAATCCTGTGAGCAGAGGGTCTGTAGGCTGAAACACCTTGTTGATGAGAGAGATCAGAGGAGAATGATGGGAAGTCTATAGTAACTCAAATAAGCACTCTTTACAACTTTGGTGAGCAGAAAAACATCTCAGCATGGGCTGAGATGGGCTACAAAAGCAATAATCACGATCCAAAGCACAGCATTTCATTTGTGAGACATGCCATTATTGGCCTGTGTGGCTGGTTCACTTGTTTTTTTCTGACAATGTGACAACAGAAAGAAAGAAAGATTTTTTTTTTTTTGATGTGATAATGTCATTCTGCTATTTAACTTCATCCAGATGCAAAATCTTTGTTCCTGTCCAATATCACTTGCCACACAGTAGGCCAAACCCATGGTGTCAATCAACATTCTCTCATGCATAACAAAGAACCAAGGCAGCTTTAAATAACCAAATCTGTCTGTTGACTTCCATCTACACATGCTACATGCCATGCATATTTGTGATGATGTAAAGCAGCATGGATGACAGTCATGGACAGTACCTGGTCAGTGTACATTAGCGAATTATCTTAGAGCTAAAAAAGGGCCCAAGGAGGATAAGCACCTTTAAACCGAGACTTAGCCACTTGCAGGGTGAAAAGATTACTTCATGAGAAGTGAGCATTTCAAGTGGGCCATTTAAAAATGGAAGGTGCTCATGTTGGTAAGTCTGAAGAGGGTGTTGGGGACATATTTGCCCTGGGGCAGGTGACTCACAAAACAATGCCTGCACAGTGTGTAGAGGGTGCAGGAGCATGGACCCTGAACTCAGGGCTTGAGTGAGTAAAATGCTTTGTGTTTTACATGTCAAACACGGTCCATCCATCATGGCTTTCTGTCCATTCAGCAAGTGCTTAATTGTTTTTTAAGTGCTTCACCAACTTTACTCTTTGGGATTTGCTTTCCTATCTTTTCTTAAAAATGAATTTGTAAGTAATTGTCATCATTTTTTCTGAATTCTTACAAATTTCTTAGGAGAGCATGTTGGTAAATGGTGAGAAAAGAACAACACAGCTGGAATAGTTTGGAATTTTCATTTGTAAAGTGCCCAATGTCATTGGACAGGACTGCTAAGCTCCACTGCATTACATTAGAAAACTGGTCCTTTTTTAAACCACTTTAAACCACTTTCACAATTCAACATAAGAGATAAAATCATTGTTGCATACTAATTCTACTATAAAGTCATAGATTAATACTTAAGTGATGCTTCCATTACGATGAATTCATGCATAAAAGAGAGAGAGAGAGAGAAAAAAAAAGCCAATGAAGTGAAGGCCAATGTTTGGTAACTCATACTTGGAATTTTTCCTCTGCATTTAACCCATCCAAGTCAGTGCACACACATTAGGAGTTGTGAGTAATGAAAACACACACACACTACAAACCGTGAACACACCCGGAGCAGTGGGCAGCCATTTTTGCCGTGGCGCCCGGGGAGCAGTTGAGGGTTAAGGGCCTTGCTCAAGTGCCCAACAGTGGCAGCTTGGCGGTGCTGGGATTTTAACTCACGATCTTCTGATCAGTAGCCCAACATCTTAACTACTGAGCTACCACCGCCCCCATGCATGAGACTAAGGGAAAACTAGTGGTAAAACATTGACATTTTTTTGTATACATTGTAGGCTAAACCAACTTCTAGGATAATAGGATGATGCTCAGGTGTATTCAGGTATTCTGGTACAGTCTAAGTATATTCTGATGTCAAAATTCAGAATTTGAAGCCAGCGACACTAACAAGGTGCTTTGATAATCAAAAACATAATCAAAATCAACCACTTTATTGGGGTGATGTCATAAAAATTGATGCACTCAAGCACATGGTGACATGCACTAATAAAAGTAGTTATTAAGGCTAAATTAGAGTTGATTTTACTGTAGAGGTGATTTTAGAATATACAGTATTATAAATGTTCATACCATAGGTGCAATTTGTAATAATGTGTATATTACATTTGTATTTGTAATGCATCCTGTCTTAGGTTTTAGTTTAGGATTGGAGGTGTACAAAAATACCAAAAGGGCTGTGTTAAGGATTAGTGCATGTATTTGTTCAATAGTTAAGTGTTACTTATGTGTAGACTTGATGTAGACTTCTCAGTGTAGTCTTGATGATTTATCTGCTCTGTTAACTAAAATAATGAACATATTTTGAAAAAAACAAATGGCTCAGATTAAGTTATCGGATTAAGTTATACTGTGGCAAAAATTAATGAATAAATAAATCAGTAAACTAAATAAAATGCCAGATGTGTGATCAGGTATGTAGGATGTGGCAAGAAATAAAATCCCCCCAGGTAACTGTAGCTGTCTAAAGAAGGTCTTCTGTCATCATCTAACCTACAGGTTCATTATGCACCGATGTGCACCAATTGTCTGGCATGCAAAGAGTTTGAAACAGGAGCATCTGTTGGGTTATTACCATAAACCTCCGTGACCCATCTTCCTCTTCCACCCCCCCTCTTCCTCTGTTTTTCGGTGGGAGGGCTGACGTGAGGGGTGGAGGGGTGTAAGTGGGGGAGGCCTTCTTTTTTTTTTTTTTTTTGTGACCCCCGGAGTCAGTTATATAAGACACATGATCGAGTGAAGCCACTCTAAGCAAACATCCACCATACGCAAACCTGCCACAAGCCGACTGCCTTCACAGCTCTACTGAACTTGGCGCACACTGCAGCTCTCCTATTCTGGGAGGAGGAGGAAGAAAGAAACCGTGCACATCTCTGTGGGAGAGCTCCAACCGAGACCTGCCCTCAGTCTTAGAGTGGCGCTGATATACAAACACATTCATACAGCCCATTCACACACACACACACACACAGACAAACAGCACACATAGACACACAGACACACACACAGCCACACGCGCAGGAGCAAACAGTATCTCTCCCTTTCTCTGTGTCGAGCTCACCC